>VWZF01006438.1:586880-749511 GCA_013396755.1 Sclerurus mexicanus | reverse complement strand
CCTTCCAGGGGGGATTTGGGGTGTTCCGCCCCTTCCAGGGGGGATTTGGGGTGTTCCGCCCCTTCCAGGGGGGATTTGGGGTGTTCTGCCCCTTCCAGGGGGGATTTGGGGTGTTGTGTCCTTCCAGGGGGGATTTGGGGTGTTCTGTCCTTCCAGAAGAAGGTTTGGGGTGTTCTGTCCTCCAGGGGGGATTTGAGGTATTCTCAATCCCTGGAGGGGTTTTGGAGTGTTCTATGCCCTGGGAGGGAACTGAGGGTATTCCATCTTTCCCGGGTGGATTTGGGGTGCTCTGCCTTTCCCGGGTGGATTTGGGGTGTCTGTCTTTCCCGGGTGGATTGGGGGTGCTGTGTCCCCCTGCTCTCCCGTGGGGTGAGCAGTGCGGGCTCCGAGCTGCGGGAAGCTGGGCCGGTGTTTGGATAAACAGGAAGTTTAAAAGCAGCGTTTTATTGCTGTAAAAAGTGCTTAGGGCCTGGCTGGTGGGGTGGTTTTGGCAGAGCTGCCGACGGGTTGTGTATCAGAGGTAAGGCTCTGCGCCCTGAATCTCAATTTCTTTCACCTTCTTTCTCTTCTTTTTATCCTTCTGATTTTTTTCTAAACATGCATTTATGCTGCTGATTTTTAAGCTAACATGGATAATATGCACGGGGTGGTGTTTCAGATACACCTCCAGAATTGCTTGGCATAAATTGTGTTAATCTGAAAGTGATTTTTTTTTTTCCCCTGCCCCCAGACATAAGGAGACAGAATGTGGGTTCTGTTTATAAACATTATCATTTTGTAAGCAAAAGGAGCCTACAAAGCAGAGGATAAGCCTGTTTACCATGTAGCTATGAGTCAATCTGCTGTGCTGCTTTGTTTTCCTCTAAAAAATTAAATTCAAAAGTCAAGATTTCAGTCATAGTACCGAGCTGGACAGAATAATGGTGGGGTTTCAAAATTTCACCTGTTGTAACTTAAAATTGAACAATTTAACATTGCCTTATATTTTAATAAGTTGTCCTTATCAGGAAGAATGTTTGCTTTTAGGCCACGATGGAGCAGCTAAAGATAATCATCCCTTTGGCCTCATTGAAAATAATGAGGCCTAATAAACTGAAGTGAATGTGTACTTTCTTTTCCAGTGAATTAAAATTAACTCTTATATTTAACATGTGCGTATGTGTTTTGAGTGTATTGCACTGATTCCTCCTCCAGGGTCTTAAAAGATGTAAATATTCTTATTTAGTATTCAAGCCCCTTGGCAAGTCGCCTGATGCCCTTATTAAAATATTTTAAATCTCATTATTATATCCCTCTAGGAAGGGAGCAAGAAAATCCGAAGAAAAATAAAATATATTGAAATAATTTCAGATTCAGATCCCATTGAGTAACACTTTAAAAATCTGTTTGTTTTATAAACAGAAGTGGTTAAAAAGCTGAGTATAAATTAGACTGCTAGCAGAAAGATAATTGTCCAGTGCATCTCTTTGTTCTGTGCTCTTATCTGTTTTATCTATTTTTAGCTCTGCGTTGGTGAAGCAGGCATGTAAAATTAGCAGCCCAAACTGCTAACTTTAGTGTATTTTATAACATTGCTCTTTATTGACCCCCAAAGGCAGCAGGATTTCAATATTGGAATTCTTTAGTGTTTGACAGATAACATCTTCCTCGGTGTGTTATTATGCCAGCCATCCCTAGAGTAAGGTCATGACAAAATACTTTGCCCACTTGCAGTTCACTGGTGTATTTCAAACCAAAATGAAACAACCAACCCTCTGTCCCCAGCCTGCATCTCTCCCAGCCTGAACAAGAAATGGGTGTTTATGGGGTGGCTGCAGGTGAGGAACAGATGAGAGAAACAGGAGAGTTAAACCTGTCCCCGCATTTTTGTCATTTTTGTTAATGTAAAGTAATGATTGGGGTGTGAATGGAGTTTCTCTGTGTTGGTTTCATGGTATCGAGGGTGCAAATTGGTGCAGAGTCAGTGGTGTGTTCTCTGTCCTTCTGTAAATATGCACACACACCCACANCCCCAAATAGCATAGATCCAATATTTCTCCGTCAGGGAATGTGTTATTTCATTACTGAATCGGCAGATGAAATAGTAATAATCCTGAGAATTGCTGTAGTCATGCTCAGTAGAAGAGTTTACTCAATGAAACTGCTATTTTGAAACTACTCGAGTCACCTTTGTGAATTTTTCAGTTCAGTGTTGTCGTGTAGTTAAGGAGCAGCTGGAGCGTGCAGTGTTCGAGCACACAGAACACTGTGTGTAAAAAGCTCATATCGTAAATATTGTATATGCTGTGATACTTCATCATCGTGTGGAGTTCTGATAGCGCGATAAAACAAATTACAAGTGCCCTTACGTTTGTCAGTTTGGTTACCTCTTGACTTGTCCTTCTGCATCATAAAGATAAATAGCATCTGCCCTTTGTTAAAAATGTGTGATCCTTCAATTTATTAATCTCCCTGTTTCTGAGAGCTATTGTTTTATTTACAATGTAAACACAGCGGTCACAGCGCTTAGCCCAAAGTGTGATCCGGGAGATTAGGATTGGGCTGGATAATGTGAAGTGTTATCATACAGATACAGTGGGGCACTTGCCAGTGTTTTGAAACACACAGTCAATCCCTCCTTATCAAATGAGAGCATCAACCGCAGGTTGGTGTCTAGGCTGGGCCATCCCTTTTGGGGAGAAAACTGACATTCTCCCAAAGAACCTGTTTACATGAATACCGTAAAAGAAAAAAAAGAAGTAAAAAATCTTATTTTCCCAGAAATTAATATAGAACAGCGATAAGTTGTGTGGAAAGGCACAGATTTTAATGTCTTTTAAGCAAAGACACTGCGAAGCAACATGATCTTTAATTTGCTTATGTGAAATTTAACACTCAAACCCGTGCAGATATTTTGGAATACAGTTGCAGATATTTTGGACCATAATTGCTCGTTGCCTTTTTGTCTTGCCTGACCTACCATGCATTTGTAATAACTGTATTTGCTGACGCTTATCTGGAGACTTTGGCTGCTTGTGTGTGAGAGACCCGCCTTTAAGAGTAGTAGTCAGGTTTTTGCCTCCCAGGCCAGCTGGGAACATTGATGAGGTGATACTCCAGCATGTGTCAAGCTTTTCAAATCCCATAGCAGTTGGCAGTGCAGCAACGCAGCAGCCTCTGAGGCTCCCTAACCTCCTGGCCCCATAATTATTTATTTAGTGTGAGAGTAGAGACAGAGTTACACTTTTAATACGTGTCCTAAAATTTAAGGTGAGGATAAAAGTTGTAGTACAGAGCCCTTTAGCCTTAGTTCCTCACCCACACACGCTTTCTCGCTCCCAGACAGCGTAGCAATGGATTTACAGTTTGGGAAGACAGAAGTTCCCAGCTGTAGTTTTGGGTCTCTTTCTCCCCTGCTGCCTGAGAGCAAAGATGATGATTCATTTTAATCTGTGAATCGATAAGGAAAACATGTGTTGTAGATAAATCTAAAATTAGGATTTCCTGCTGAAACGTAACCCTTTGCTCCCTCACCAGTATTCCTCTGGGAGAACTGGAGAAGTGGGGCGGCGCTTCCAGTGGTGGTGGGTGGTTTAGGGTCTCTGAGTTGTGATTACGACGGGGTATTTCCCGGTGCTCAGTAGTCCTTGGCCCATTTTCCCAAGTGATCAATGTGATCAGAAATGTTTGGGAATCTGGCAGCTCCCAAGTTTGAAACTGGTGTATGGCCTTGTTGTGGGAGGGGGAAACGGAGCGCATCCCAAATTGTTTATGATGCGAAAAAGGGCGCTGAGACTTTTCTTGGGGCCTTTTGATGTTCGGCTTTGGTTTGATGGTTGAAGCGAGTAAAAACGTCCAGATTGTTTTTGAACCCGACCAAGAGACCGGTCTGGTTCCTCAAGGAATACGAGACAGTGCCTGGGCCCCTATAATTTGTGCCGCCTGGTAGGTGCTATCTGCGGCGCCTGGGGATGGGAGGGTCTGGAGCTCCGTGTTCCTGAGCCCCACCCGTGAGCTCTGCCCTCCGGAGCACCAGTGGAGCCCTCGCCTGGGAGCTGGTCCAGGGACGGCTGCCCAAACCCCATGGGTGCTCCAAGTGTAATGAAATAATAAGCAAAAAAACCTTCACAAGGTAAAATTAAACTCCAAATAAAAAGAAATCGCTCAAAAGAAACCTCTAGTGAGAAACATCTATGCATTAGATGAAGAGGTTAATTGTTTTTTGATGTGCAAAACATAACGTGTTTATGTTTGCTATAGCAGAGCAAGAATTTAATTTTTGAGGAAGATGATTATAAATTAACTTGTCTCTCTTATGAAATATTTTTGTCATTTCGTCTCAAACATATCATGTTTCATGTATTATTATTCCATTTACTAATTATCCAGTTTGTGTCTAATCAACATAATTGAAAATTGACATTGTTTGATTTTTTCTTTGAACTGAGCACTGCTAATGCAATAGCATGTCTCATGCTGGTATTTATTTTGGATGTCTGGTGCTCGTCCCTGCATTTTCAGCCTTTTTTATACCTGCCTTTTTCAAGGGGCTCTTGGAGGAACCTCCTTGCAGTGTAACCTGCCAGGGTAGGCAGCCAGAAGGGATTCTCTGCAGAAAGCAGAAAAAGCTGGCCCTTGAGGCTAAGCACAATTGTTCAGATAATTGTGAAGTTGTGGTACTAATAGAAAGCTTTTATTTCTGTTGCATTTGAAGCCTTTGTTGTTTCAGTATTAAAACATGAGGTACTGTGATTGCATAATTTTGCTTTACATGAGGTATTTTAAGGCATATTTTAACAGTTCTGTTTACAGGTCAGTGGATGTCCCTTTGCTGTGCCCAAACCACTTTCAGCGAGTTGTGTCACCACCGGCAGAGTTACATAAGTCTGCAGTGAAAGTTGTTCACGCTTTCTGACTCTGTGTGTGCCAGGGCTCACCACGTTACCCCTCCTCTCCTCTTAGTCTATTTAGAGGAGCTCTGATGCCAACTCACAAAAAAAGGAAAGAAGCAGAAAAGCATTTCTTAACTTGACTTGAGCCGCAGTTCCAGATTCCTGTACACAGTCCAGATTCTATATTGTTGGATGTACACTAATGGTCTTCCTGAACAGCCCCAGTATTTTTTGACATATTCCATCTTCTGCTGTCGGATGTGGACACACCCTGCGATAAGGGGGGGTGTGGTGGAAGCTTTAATAGCTTCATGACAAGAGCATAGCGTTTGCTGCCCTTTAAAGCAAGCGTGTTTTTTGTACCTTCTCTGCTTAATTCACACGTGACCTGAAGTGAGAAGCGTCAGTAGTTGGGGAAGCCACAATGGGCAGCCCAGTGTTGTACAAGTTCACCTAAATGTGTCAGGTCTTCTGCAAGAGGGCTGTAGGCTCTCACCCACGCTGGACAGTCAGCGCAGGGTCTAACCACAGCAGGTAGTGGTTTAGGTTAAGCTGAGCTCTAGGGGCAGCAGCAGAGTGGTCCTGCTTTCAGTTTCGCTCGTTTCAGAGCCTCTGGAAAGCCTGGCTCACTGCTGGTGCTGCTGCTGTTGCTGCTGTGTGGCAGATTGTGCCTCTCTCCCACCCTCCAAACATGATCGATGGGAATTAGCCCATGGCTGCCATCTGATGGCAGCAGGAGTGGCAAATTGGACTCTCCAAGGCTGTCCCTGCTGTATTCCTCTCCTGTGGCAGGAGCACACACCCTGTGCCATAAAGCCCCATGTGCCTGGCCAAGCAGAGTGGCCAGTCAGAGCTCAGAGAAAAGACAGGAGAGAAGCAGCACTGCAGGGTATTTTCATCATCATCATCTACTACACATACATTTTTTTCCACTCTGCAGTATGTCATCATAGCCCCTGGGTGAGTCAGAAGTTGGGAGAATGAGCCAGAAAGGAGCTGTATGAGGATGTGTGCTCTCCAGTCAGATTGGGCTCATGTGCAAGGAGGGTTTGCAGGAAGGGAGAGCTGCCCCAGGCAGCTTAGTCAGACCTACAGTCAGCAAGAGGTGCTGCTGAGGGCTGACAGGCAGTAGTGCCTGTGCCATTGGTGCAGATCCCAGTATCTTTAATTTATAATTGCAGAATTTCCATCGGCTTCTGTGGGATTTTTACCTGAATATGGGTTTTCAGAATTAACTTTCTATTTTAAGTCAAGCGGCCCAAAATTGATGTTGCTTTTTGCATATTTGCAGCATGGCACTCTCAATCCCATAAAGAAAATATATGGCTTAGCAGAAGCAGTGGTGTGGAGCACTTCATCAAAATTCCCAGATGAGTCAAATTTCATTAGATGGCTGCAGCCAGTTTGTCTCTTGCTGAGTGTGTCGCTTCAGTCTTTGCAGAGTCATGCAGGACAAAAGTGTTCAACAGAGATAACCACAAGCCAGTCTTCAAACTCTTAAACTGATACTTAAATATTTTTTCACTTTAATGTGTTGTACCAGATATGTTAAACTGTTTATTTTCAACCCGGTAATGAGCATTTTCACATTTGTGGTCTACCAAGCATCTTAATGCGTGTCTGGTGCTTCACTGAACAGTATTAATGTGTATCACAGCCTTTCCCACGTCGTTGATTTTCCTGTTCATATAATCAGCGTTACTGAGAAGTGATCTTCAGTAATTCAATGTTTTATGTGTGTATTCCCAGGCTGATTGGAACTGGCCAGCTAATTCTGTCTTAACACGCTATTTTTTGACTAGGAGAGGTCATTAAGATACTGATCAGAGCCACTGCAGCATTTTAGTTTTTATTTTGCATCCTCACCAAATTCTCTGCTACATTCTAAAAGTCTACCTGTGCTGGTTGTGCTCCTTTCCTGGTTTGGCCTGGGGTTACTGTCTTTCATTTCTGCTGCCAGCAGAAAGTCTTGTTCATTTTTGGCTGGTTTCTATTAGATTTCAGTATCCTTTAAGATTAAAAACGTGCAGTATCAATTTTCAGTACCTCTGTACGCCAGTTACTTACATCTGAAAGGCTTACTACCTTCCCTCACAGTCAAGATTTGTAGTTAATACTGCAATTACTTTATTCCATGAATTCCATCCAGTATTCATTCATTTTTTTTCAGCTCCTGTGAGACTTCTCAAAGCCAATTTAAATTGTGTTGAATTTGCAGACGCTTCTCAGTGTGGAATCTTCTCTTGCTACCCTAAAACTGATGTGGCTTCCTACGTCTGCCCTGCTCAAATTGGTGGTGAGCACTTCAGCCACACCACAGCACAACTCCTTTGTGAATTTCAAACTCAGCACCACCGGGCAGCACATTTTTATTTTTTTTTGTATTTGCGAGCAAAAGCAGCATCTAAAATGACCTTTTATCTGTGTAGAGCTGGATGTATTTTAGCCACGCCAGTCTAGATAAAAAGAATGTCTTGCATTTTTTAAAAGCTTGTGGGAGGAGGCCCACAATAGAGGCTCCATTGTGCTCTTAGTACTGAGCGTACAGGAAATCACAAATTAGCTATGACGAGAGTATTGCAGGGGAGTTTTAAGTTTACTTAATTCCCATAGTATTGTATGGTTTTGAAAGGGTTTCACAATACATTGCCTTTCGGGTCTGGTTGTGTATGTTGTTTGTATGTGGCAGACTTTCTGTTCAAGGCTTTCTCTTACCATGTCTTTGTTCAAAAGGTTTCATATTTTGAATCCTTGAATCCGGATGACTTTCCCTTCTTACTTAGTGTAATACAGAGGCGTACAAATGCACTTGGTATTTATCTCGTGACCACCCTGCAGCCCTCTAGAATTTAAATCTGGCATTGTATACTCAGCAGAGAGAGCTGTCTCCTCAGACACGAAATAGAAAAGGTTTTCAAGGAGGAATTTTGGAGAACAGTAAGCCGAAGGTGCGACTTTTCCCTTCCTAGCAGATTTTGATCCTGCAGGATGTTGAGTTACTTCCAGTTGGTATCGATGGGAGTCAGAGTGGGCTCACAGATCCATAGAATTCTGGCTGCCTCCCACATACGAAACCGAATTTATTACAGGATAAGCCTTTTGTTAAAATTTTGTCCAGAGATTGGTTTGGCTCAGTACTTGCCGTTGAGGAACAAGTTCTGCCACTCAGTTGAAAGACCCAGGATTGTAAGGACTCTTCAAAATCATGAGTCTTATTTTCTTAATCTTCTGGATAAAGAAAGTACAAAAGAGTGGATGGAGCTGGTAATTTAGAACTTGAAGTACTGTGAATATTGCAGTTTTGCATTGATTTTCATAACTTTTCTGGAGTCTTCCCTCTGGACTCTTTTTTAAGCCTCTGAAATTCTGGTAGTGATTTTTCTGAGCTTTGTGGCTTTGTTTAAAAAAAATACATTAAAAAAATCTGTTAACAAATACATAAATAAAACTTTTCTTGCACCCACCGTCAAGGAGGGGAAAAAAACCCACCAGGAAATTGAATATGGGGTTTTTAACTGTCTGGGGGGGATACTATCTTATAGAAATGATGAATATTTCGAAGTGTGTTTTACACTATTCTAGCAGCAATTGAAATGCCCTAAAGATTTATTGGCAGGAGGGGATTTTTTTTTTGTGCAGGGAAAAAGGATCTCAAAAATCATCTAGTTCTCAGATTTTCAGAGAGAATTAGTAAAAAATAATTTTCATTTAGAAGACTAATTCTAAAAAGAAGATTAAACAGTGGCTGTTTTTATAAATGGTAAATAACCTTGCCTGTTACATCTGAGATGCCTTTGATCACAGAAGTGCATAGTGAAAAAGCAGTCCATGAATAAGCCATAGGATACCTGGGAAACTGCTTGCATTTAATTAAGTACAATTTTAAATCAAGTTAGTTAAGGTAGTGCAAGCCTGTCTAAACTCTTGTTTAAGTGTAAACTAGGCTTATTTCACATTTGCATTAAGATATTTAGGAATCAGCAAAGCCAAATAAAAATGTGGTACTTTGCAATGACTTCAGGTTGGGCATGTGTGTTCTAGTTTCGAAGCATACTTGAGCATGGTTTCTGTGAGATTTGTACCTCTCCGTAAAAGGAATGTCACTGAAGGACCTAATTAGGAAATGAATGTTACATATGAGAACTGAATCACCTTCTTAAAGTTTTGTTTTGGTTTGGGTTTTTCTGTTAGTTTTCTTTGGTTATAGAAGAGGTTTCCTGTTACTAAAACCTTGGTTGAGTGCTGAAGTCAAGCGAAGTGCAGGGTATCTGACTTTCAGGGCAAATTTGCTCTAATTATTGGCAGGAGAACTGGAAGAGACAGAGGAGCAGAGACAGCAGTGCTAGCAGATGTCCTGAGTGTCTGTAGAATGACCCAGATGGTCACGGTGGTCCTCTCACACTTGGGAGGAACCTCAGAAGTGACCTGGGATAATTCACTTAATTCTTCTGTGCCCTGTCACACCCCGCATTCAGTGCACACAGTGATTGTGAGCTTACCTGGGAAAACACCCTGGCACCTGTGGGAAATGGCACCACATAAAGGGTAGTATTCTGTAGTCAGTGGTACTCTGAGTAGGTGCTTGGTAGATCCTGTTTGTGTCTTGTTTTATCACAGGGAAACAGTTTGGGGGGCAGCAGGCTTCCATTTGTGAACTGAATTAAGGCAAATGCGCTTATTAAAAAGACAACCTGTGGCTTGACTGAACACAGCGCGCTGCAAAACATTCTGATGTGATTGAAGGGCTTGCTTTTTCCAAATTAAAAATGTAATTTCCACCATTAAAGCTCTTCCTCTTTAAACAGTTAAAAAAAAAAAAAACCAAACCCTCCTGTATATTTGAATCGGGAAGTTGTATTTCACCAATTAGCCTGACAGGACATGCACACAAATGAACCAGCAAAGCACTGGCAAGTGAGGAGGCTGCAGCTCCATGTGCTGTGCACTGATGTATGGATGGAAATACGTGGCTGGTGTGTTAGCACCGAGTACTCTTGCTCCTGCTGAGATACGAGGGCTTGGAGCAGAGACGTGATTGCGAGCTATTTTTACTCAACAGTTGAACTTTGGAAGAGAAGTAAGGGATAATTTCTTTCAGTTTGAGTTTGCACATTGTGCGGCTTATTAAAAACTTCAAGACGACTGTTAAGTAAAGACAGCTACTTGAAGTGCCAGATGGAAAAGAGCAAGAAAAATGCAGTCTGTTTAAAACAGAAAGGGGATTTTTTGCTCATTTTGTATTGGGGTCTTCTCAAGTCCACACAGTTGTTGTGCTTGGCTCTCTCCAGTTCTGTGTAATATCTTTATCTGTGATCTGGACGAGAGGATCGAGAGCATCCTCAGAATGTTCTGAGATGACACTAAGTTGGGTGGGATCTGCTGGAGGGCAGGAAGGCTGTGCAGAGGGATCTAGGCAGGCTGGAGAGATGGGGAGAGGCCGGTGTTCAACAAGGCCAAGTGTCAGGTCCTGCCCTTGTGTCACAACAACCCCCTGCAGTCATACAGGCTGGGGGACAAGTGGCAGGAAATCTGCCCATCAGGGAAGGAGCTGGGGGTGCTGGTCAGCAGTGGCTGAACGTGAGCCAGGAGTGTGCCCAGGTGGGCAAGAAAGCCAATGGTATCCTGGCCTGTACCAGGAATAGTGTGGCCAGTGGGACAGGACAGTGATTGTTCCCCTGTACTGGGCACTGGTGAGGCCACACCTCGAATCCTGTGTTCAGTTTTGGGCCCCTGACAACAAGAAGGACATTGAGGTGCTGGAGCGTGTCCATTGCTCAGCCCGGAGGAAAGGAGGCTCATGGGAGACCTTATTTGTCTCTACAGCTCCCTGACAGGAGGGTGCAGCCAGGTGGGGGTCGGTCTCTTTTCCCAGGTAGCAAGCGACAGGACAAGAGGAAATGGCCTCAAGTTGCACCAGGGAGGTTTAGATTGGATATTAGGAAAAATTTCTTCATGGAAAGAATTGTCAAGCATTGGAACAGGCTGTCCAGGACACTGGTTAAGTCACTGTCCTTGGAGATATTTAAAAGGCACATAGATGTGGCACCTGGGGACATGGTTTAGTGGTGACCTTGGCAGTGCTGGTCTTTTCCGACCTTAATTCTTTGAGTCTTTTGTGTTGCAGTTTCAGTTGTGAGGCCCATGCAGATATTAGATGCACAGCAAGATGAATTTCTCCCTTTTTAATTGTATGACATGATGCAGACTTCAAATGACATCTTTGTCACATGGTGGCAGCTCAGCATCACAGCGTTGGGCTGCATTCCTGACACGGGGATGGTACTTTTTTTGGTACCACCAGCAAGTGCTCTTACCGGCAGTGCAAATATTTCTGCTATTCCAGAAATGTGCCTGCTTTCTGCAGAGCTGCCGTGGATTGTGGAATCTGGTACTGGCTGTTTGGTTTGGATGCAAGACTCCTTGCTTCGTTCTTTTGCAGAGTAGTCCATCATCTTATTATGACCATTTTATATGGATTTAGTTCAAGGCCTATGTTAGTTTATACATAACTTGGAATAATTGGAAAATGTGAAAAATGTGGAGTATTCTTCAGTTGAGTAAAATTTTAAAAGGACCTTTTTTTTCCTGCCGGCATCTGGAAGTTAGCCAGGTGAAAGTTAGCATTCCCACAATACCTTTTCTGTGGGATAATGGGCAAGTTCAGGGCAGCATTCTTTCTTCCATTTGTATAAACAGACTGTGCTGGCCAAGGCTAAGAAGTGTTGCCGAACACGAAATTGTTGCTGTTTGTCCTCCCAGTTGTTGCTCTGTTGAGAATGATTTATTTTTTCTTTATTTCGTTATTGTTCTCCTCTTCATATTTAAATAACATGGAGTCTTCTGCTCTGTTACCATTTAGGATCTTGCTCAAGGCAGTGCTGTGTGAAAAATCCATGCGCTCTGTGGATGATTTCACACATGGTAGTGAAACGATGTCACCAGTAGAAAACTCACTTTCAGAAGGTTCCAAAACCTAGAAAGGTGTTTGTAGAACAGAAGAGACTCTTTAACAATAGATGAAACGAGGTAAAGGTCTGAGAAGCTGAACTGACCTTTCATCTTACTCAGCTTTGCCCACCCCTGGTCCTTCTAAAACATAGCAGGAATTAATTGTCAGGGAAGCGTGGAGCTGGGAGCACAGGTACTGTCAGACAGCTTGCAGTTGCTGCTGCTGCTGAGGAGGGGTAATTTTTATAATATTTAAGATACGTAGTGATTTATTAAAATACATTTTTCCCTGTTGGAATTCATATCTTTGTAGCTCAGGAGTTGCTGAAGAGTTTACATACCACAAAGGCTATTGTGAAGTGCCTGACTTTACATACAGAGTGTTATCAATTAGGAATAATCTTAAGTGTGTCTTGAGTGTATGTGTGCATCTTTTATATTAGGGTTTTTTTTCAGGATCCTGGACAGGAATTTAGTGTGTGTTGGCTAAAAGTTATACTTTATACATGAAGATATATGCAGAAATCATGGCCTTTCCACACAGATGAATAACCAGGTTTTTGCTACAAGCACTGCAGAAATGCTGGGTCTGTTGGCTGTTTCCAGCCTTAGGGAAAGGTTGGGGAAAGGTAGTCAGAGACAGAGAATTTCAGAGATGCTAAGTGTTTATTGTGCAGTTGTCTTGGGCTGTGCTGTAAACGTTGTTCTTGTTAAAAAAACCCAAAACAATCATATTGGTGACTTAGGAACTTTTCAGCTTAGTTCTATTAGAATATATTTACTTTTTGCCTTTAAATGGCAAAGTTTTCCCTAGGAAATGCATGTTTTTTCCCTTATCAATGCGTGTTTAAAAGGGCAGCAAGCAACTCACATCAAAAAATTCAGTTCTTGGTAACTTCTGAATAGACAGAGGAAGAAAGTCTGGGGAAACCCTTACCTTCCATGCTCTCTGCATAAGCTGGAACATGGCTGTGTAATTATTTTCTTTCATCCACTGATGTCACTGAGGTTCCTACGCAGACTGAGGGTGGCACATGAAACTGAGTTGTTTTAGGTAAACTTTGCATTTTCCATGCGGTGTAAAGGGCCATTGTCACATGCTCTGTGTTCTCATTCAGTAGGGTGGGTACAGGCTCTTGTAATTTTCTGTTCTCATGAAGAATGCAACAAAACAGTAACATTCAAATGCACTGGAATTAATTGTGCATTTCCCATTAGTGGTGGGATTTCTAACTTCCAGTTCTATGACCACAATTATTTTATCCATTTTAAACCTCTAATGACTTTTCATATGTTTCTAAGAACTAAATTGGAAGAAAAGCACTGTTGCTAACTTGATAAAATAAAGACATATTAAGAAACACAGATTTATTGTCCGGTTTGTATTAATTTAGAACACAGGGTTTACGGACCTTTTAGTTGGAGGTTATTTATTTCTCGAGGTTTTAAAGAACATATACTCAAACTGCTGGTTTTATTGCATGTAAATGTCAAGATCTTGGAACCAGCTGTATTTACATCAGTAGCATTCTCATCTGTTCAGTATTTCTAAGCTTCCTTGCTCAAGTCTGGTTTTTCCACATACAAATGCAAAGGTGTGGACCGTATATCCCATGGTTTCATTTGCGAACTTCTAATTTACTTTTTTTGCTACCATTAGCACGGTTTTATCAATTGTGAAGGTGAATTCGCTCATACACTTAGAAAATATTAACCGGAGCAGATTATAAAATCTCTACAAATACTAATTAGATTAGATACTAATCTGTGCCCACTGCTTGTGTGCGGATACCCATCCGCTCATTCCTGGTGTTCTTGGTTTTGCAAGGAACGCTCAGATAGCGACAGCCTCGCTCTGCTGACCCACTGCAGAGCCCCAGAACAGCTCTGTGAAGGAGCAACAAAGCAAGACCTCCTAAAAGACAAAAAATGAAATCCTAATGAAAGATGAGCACAGTGTGCACTCGGCACTTTCCTGTCTACCAACTGTGAAACCTCCGTGAGAGCTGTACAAGTGTTCCCTCCTTCTTAATAGAGGTGTTCTGTATCCTGTTTTTCATGACTAGAGACTGACAGCTTTTCGAAGTATTGTAGTGATGAAGTGTCATTAGCTGTGCACCATTCATGTCTTAAATTGCATCCTTTGTTGTGTTCTTTGCTATTCTTGTCAAATAGTTGGGTATGGTCAGGATCTTGATTTCCAGCACTTCTACTTGCTTTTTATTTTCTTGTTTTGTAGGTTATTCATTTTTTTGTTGAATTATATGTCTTTCTGTGATCAGTTGGCATGGAAACATGGCTCCTTTATAGGCCAGTTGCTTTTAGCATTAATTTGCAGGTACTTGTTTTTGAATGTGAAAATAGAAGCCATTTATGTTCTTCATCATTCCCCATCATTAATACTTGCGTGCTTTCCGTTGCAATGTAAATTCTTTCCTTCTGTCTTAGAGAGGAAAATGTACTCTTTCTTTTAAAAGAGGGAAAAAAATAATTACTGCATCACGTGCACTGTATTATGAAGACAGTAGTTCACATAAAAATTGTTTTTATACATATAACTTGACAGAATCAGTGAAACAAAGAGTAACAAAGTCTTCATTTAAGCCCAGAAACTTCTCAACAGTGCAAAATCAAGCCTCTCAGTTTGCTTTTTATTAATGTATTTATTGACATTCTTCCTCCTTGTTTTTTTAATTGGAAGAATGCCCTGTTTTCTTTTAGGGGGTTGCTGCATTTCACTTGGAAAAGGTTACAGATTGGTACTGCTAAATGTCAGAGAACACTTGCATTGTTATTTTGTGATTGTAGTTAGAGGAGTTTGAAGTTTCTGAAATACCTCAATACTGGCAGAAGTCAACTTCTGGACTGCTTTTGTAGGTACTGCAGCAGCGTTTGCGGTGATGGGACTTCTGCTGGGAATAAAACTAATAGTGCTGTCACACATCCTCGTGAAGAATGGTTAGACCATTAGTGTTTGTTCACATTTCTGGATCTTTGAAACTGTATCTGAATGAATGCTATTTTAAATATAGATAACAAAATGTCTAATTTAAGACCTGCTATAAGCAGACTGTTTGCTTTCAGTGTAGTTGCTTTCAAGTTCTTTAGGATGAGATTCAGTCTCATTCCTAACAGCTACAGACCATTGTCTGAAGAGCTTTGTACAGTTTGGATACACAGAATGAAAATAAGATTTGAGTTCATTTGCTTTGGCTCATGCCTCTCCATCCCATTCCAGGCTTCAGACACTTCGTTTCACTCACCATTTCATGGGGAGTATGCAAAACAAATAAATTCAGTTGGTACTGCTTGTGACTCGTTTTACATAATTAATAAACAATCAGTTCATCTGGCCTCTCTGGGTGTAGTACTGCACTGCTTTTCCTTTATTCCTTAAAGTTCATGCAATTAAATTATAAAAGCATAAGTCTATGCAGGATTTGACAAATTTCAGTGAAAGAGCTGCAGATCTACAGATTAGAAATACTTTGTTCATGCCACTAGTCCTATGTCATGAATTTCATGGTATTACTCAGCAACCATATGGCTCATTCCCTCTGGACAGCTTAAAAAAATTAGCCATAAAATGAAACAAACACATCCCTATAGGTGTAACCCCCACATTTTCACAATTAGTATTTTCTTTAAATAACTTTGCTGGGAAAGAAGTACTTCGTTTTGTACCAAACTGTTCAGAGCTTTCTTGTAGTTACTTGCCAGTGGTTTTCTCAGAGGCTGAGAAGTAGAGTTTAGTACAGCAGATGAGGGCTTTTGAGAGCAGTTTACAGATGAGATTTTCACTCACCATGACGCAGCTGTGAAAAGTTGGGCCTTGCCACTTCCTGTGTGACAGTATCTCATCATGCAGAATAAAACCATTTCTCCCTTCTTACTCCCCACCCTCCTTCTCTCATAAACAAATGGGTCTGTTGACAGAGAAGAGTGAAAAATAAATGGGTCCTACCCTTTTATCATCTCTGTGTACTTGCAGATTAGCTGGAGAGAAGATGCACTAACCTACTTTTTCCCTCCCTGTCCTTCCCTGCAGTGCCTGATGGCATTCCTGGTCCAGGAAGAACCACATTGAGGATAAAACTCCCACTATTCATTGACTTCATCCCCATATTGAATTGTAATGTTTCTGGCTTAGATTGATCTCTTCTTTCATGTTCTCTCTGACTAATATTCAGTAACCAGCACAGCCTCTTTCTGCATATTTTTGATTCTTTAACCAGGTTGTTGTGTGTGGTTGGTGTCCTTTCTTGAATTTATTTTTCCACAGGTTGAGTAGACCACTCACTGAAATGAAAGGCTTCCTTTATGATGGGAAGCTCTCCCATTTTCTGCTGGGGTCCTTGTCAGACCTCCCAGAGAATTAAGCTTATAAATGTGTTGTCCTTTAAATATTTTTGACATAAAAGTTTAATTTTATGAAGTATTTAGCATGCTTTAAGGAATATATAGTTCTTATTAAGCTGAGTATTTTATCTAAGCCCTTGAAAGTCACATTTCACAATATTGTGAAGGTATAGACTTTATAAGGTTTTAATGCTAATTAATTATTTAGGAAAAAAAGAGAAAGCACAGGTGGATTTTCCTCTTAAAGCATTTAGCTTGTTGACCAACACCTGCTTATTCACTGTTGATATGTGCCTTATTTTAATCTGATTTACAGTGCAGACCTAATAAATTACCCTCATTTGGGCTGCTCAGGGATGTACAGTTTTCACTGCAGAGTTATTTTTCAGATTTCATTTGTT
This sequence comes from Sclerurus mexicanus, assembly GCA_013396755.1. Lineage (NCBI taxonomy): Eukaryota > Metazoa > Chordata > Aves > Passeriformes > Furnariidae > Sclerurus > Sclerurus mexicanus. The sequence continues at coordinate 732,932 of VWZF01006438.1, read as the reverse complement.
TTTCCTCTTCCTTTTGTAACTGAGATGATAGTCCTGAGTGAGGAGGGGCAGGAAGAATGAAAAGATTGATCTGAAGAAAATATTTTAAGAGCTGCAGTTTCCTCTGAAATAACAGTTGTGCTGTCAAAGTACCTAATAAGCAAAAAGAGAATGGCAGTAACCAGAGGTAGGGGGCAGAAGTATAACTTAGTTTTCTCCTTTTGCAGGGGTACACCTGCATTAGTTTAGTTTGTCTTACATCCAGAAAATAGGGAAAATAACATGTTATGGAGACCTGTAACTCTGTCACATTTCGATCCCAAGGGCAGGGAATTAGCTTCATGTTCCATGATGTTCTAGAAAATAGTCATATTTGTTCCTAGGAGTTACCCCATAGCTCTTGTATTGCATGGGCAAGCACTCAGCTGTCATTCTCTCCCGATTTTTCAGAAATCACAGGCAGTAGGAATCAGTTGGACTCATTTTCCAGTATCTTTCTCTGTGCCGTGTCCGTTCTCTGAACAACAGAATGAGTTTCAAGATAACGCTTTGAGTTTTCTTTGCATGTGCTCGGTGATTGTTTGATTATCCTCGAATGATAAAATTCCAAGTAATTTGAGTGTTTCCTGTCTGCTTCCAGAAACACAGTGCTCCTGCAGCCTTTCAGCACGCTGCTGTTTATCCTGCTACTGTCATCCCTCACGTTTCTACTTTCAAAAAACTTAGAAAAATCATAGCCTCAGGTTTCTTTGTTTTGGAATTTTTTTTATTGCATCCAATCGAAGGGAAACAAGAGCGTTGCAATGGCTTCTCAGACTGTTGTCAGTCTATATTTTGTTTCACAAGGGGTCCATTTTTTGTAACTGTCTGTTTTTCACAAACTGTGTTGCTCAGAAGTCTAAGGCTGTCACTGGGAGAGGGGGAGATGACATTTGTGTGATGCACAGACGTGCTGTGGGCAGATTCTGTAGGTGCCTCTGCCTGCAGATTGGCGGACACGGGAGCTGGAGCAAGTTTACATTTTTAAGCTAAAACATACACTGGAATAAAACTACAAACTGTTGTCTTAACTTCATCTCCGGGGAAATATAATAGTGAATTAATTTTCTAAAATACACCTCTCAGTCACACCAAGAATACACAGAGAGGTAACCTGGCAGGAAATCTGTGTGAAGGGTACCTTGGTACCCTCTTGCCTTAAGATTCTGTAACTCTTAATAGTGGATTCGATAATTCCTTTTATAATACTTTTCTGCAACTGATGTTTTTTTAGCACTGATAAATGTTTTATCCAATTTACAGAGATAGGACATGATTTGTGCCCTGAAAAATTTTTTCAAGCTGAAAATGCTTCAACTGCAGAGACTAAAAGGAACTATAAAGCCTAGTGAAAAAATGCAAATATGGGTCATTTTTGAGCACTTCTGACTTTTCACTAGTTCAGTGGAAAGCATCTTAAAATGTTCAAAAACCTTCCCTAAACCCCTTTAGCATGTGGTATGTGTGGGAAGAAATATTTTGCTTCTCATCAAGTCATGGGAATAACTCCCAATTTTAACTCTGTTTTTCAGTACAGCTCTAACTGTGATGTTGGGACCAGAGCCTTTGTAATTGAAACTCAAATCTCTACTTGAAGAAAAGCTCAGTAGAACAGCTCTCTTACATCATACACTTTGGTTATATTATGATTAAATGTAACATGATAATATAAACCCAGCTTTTGCCTTAAACTGTATGTTTTATTTGGCACTCGGACTGTTGTTACTGGCCCATTCTCAGTGAGCTTGTCATTTTTATACATCCTGTTTGCTTACCTTCGAAATGAATATCTTTTCAGAAAAAGCTGTTTATTTAAGGAGGATCCTGGATGGGAGGTGCAGGACTTTGATTTCATTATGCTCCAAATTTTCTCATTTTGCAGCAGCACTGTTCTCTTGTTTGTAATCATCATCCATTTTCTTAATACTGAATATTGACAGAGAACAGCGGAGTTTCGTGGCTGTGGGAGGAACCAGAAGGGGAGAGAAAGCTTTAAGGAGCCCTTTGCAGAGGATCAGCGTTGGCAGAGTTGCTTTGGTTTTTAGAAGAACATAACAAAGCGTAACTTGAGGGATTTTATTATCCTTGTTTACCAGAAACCTTAATACTAATGTTGAATTGACCTGTTACAGTTATGCTGGTCTTACAAGTCTGGACTATGTGTATGTATGTATTTATTTGTTTTTTAGAAGGTTTTTTAGCTGTCTGTCGTGAAAGAAGTTTCCAGCTCTCCTCCCTTCTTCCCATCCCTAAACAAGAGTCAGAGTATTTTGGCTTTTTGCTGTTTCACTGCAAGGATTGCTGACACATACAGCATCGTGATGTTCCGCTGAGAGGATGGTGAATCACGTTTGATGCTTTCCCAAAATAAAAGAGGTTCAGGAGTTACAAAGAAATTGGAGAGGTCAGTGTTCAGTATAAGCAGTATTTCCGCACTGTTATTTTTAGTGTCATTCGAGTGTGTTCTACTGACCTCAAAAAAAAAAAAAATTAAATCTTGTGAAACTAATTTGATTATCCAAGGCCCCACACTTGCTTATCTTCAGACTTTTTGATAAGAAAAATAAGGAGTGTCCCAGGTAATAGTTTAACGTTCTTGGGTCAAAGTACAGGTGTGCTGTTAGAGAAATTGCTTTTGGTGTTTGGGATCAGAATAAAGGAAGCCTTTGATGTTGGCTCTGCTTGGGTTATTGGGTTTCTTTCTTGGAGGCAGCATTCTGTACAGCATCTAAAACATGAGAAAAGGAGGGCAGAGAGAGTAGCCATTAATGCAGTCTAGATTCAGAAATTTTGTGTTGTAATAAATACTTGTCAATGTCCTTAAAACGTAATGTGAAATTAATTCTCTGAAAGGAGTTGCACTGACAATGCTAGAAAGTGGTATTTTATCCCAGAGCGTATTTGCTGCTCAGACAGTGGTTTAAAACAAAGCAAACAAAAAACCCCAAACCTACCGGAATAAAATAACTTGCTGTAAGAGTAACATTTTTGGAGGAGAAAATTACTGTTTTCTTATTTTTTCCTACATAGTTCAAATACATAATATTTTACAGGCACATCAAGAGTCATTCCTTAAGGGAATTGCATTTTAAATCAACGTTATGTGGCTGTTCAGCTTCTATCCAAATCACAGCCAAGATGCCAGTTCTGATAACTTGGTTTAAAAGGAGAAAGCAGTTCTTGCGTGCTTTGTACTGAACACATGGCCAAAGGAGCGAGGGTCGGGGCCACTGATGTGCTTCCCTTCACGTGCAACACAGCCCTGTTTTGCCAGCCTGTTTAGGCTTGTGTTATTCATCCTAAACATTGTCCTGAAAATCTCCAGTCCCGCTTCTTCCATGGAAAGTGTTTTAGTAAGTCTTGGCATGATCTGTATTGTTGCTGGAATGGCTCGGGGAGTTAATCATTCTGCTGCAAGTGCAATTGTTGAAGCAGATTGTTTTTCCAGTTCTTGCCAGCAGGAATTTTCTCTCCTTTTTTTTTTTTTTTTTTTAAGTCACACCCACCAACCTATAAAGTTTATGGTCTGAAATATAAGCTCAGTTGTATTTTAAACTAGTTTGGGAGTGTGTTAGGGTGGGTTACCCCCTCCGGTTGCCATGATCAGCCTGCTCCGTGGTTGTCCTGGAAGAAGATGAAAGGGGAGGTATATGCTGATACATACCCAGCATGTGGTGAGCTGTGGGAACATTTGTGATGCAGACTTGATTCATGCCTTCAGTTCTTTATTTTGGAGAAGCTGCCCCATCAATAACTGGGGAAGTGATGTCCACAGTCACGGCGAACGTGGGTGCTGCGGGTCATCATTCTCAAGTTGGTTGATTGTTAATTGGTACGGATTGTCCCCAGCTTCCCTGCAGTGATTCCTGTAAGTTACCACATAGTTTGTGGATTTTGCCACAATGTCTGTGGGCAGGGACATTCCCCAGTCACCGTAAAACTCACAGAATAAGTAACAGAAGTTGGCAGCCTTAGCCACGATTTCTCTGAAGCTGGGATTGTTGGGAGTGAACTCAGCTAGGGCAGTTCCACCACTGCCCATTTATTTATCCCCTCCTCCCTCTTCCTTATTACTTAATAAAGCTAAAAAATATTTGAAACAGTGAAATATTCCCTGTGGACAGGCACTAAGGTGCTGCATTGTCCAGGGAAAGCTCAGTCCTTTAAAATGTTTTGCCTTTCTCTGGATTTTGCTTTCATATATCTGCCACTTGAAAGCAGTGCTTCTGCAGCGTTGGGTTTTGTGTATGTCTTATTGCAGATACTTAGACATTCTGCTTTTGGTACTTGATACAGTTGTTACTGAATATTGTAATTTGTTTTGCTCTGTGAAGGGTGATAGAAAACTAAAACATTTTACCATAGCTCATGATGCTGTTGCTGCTTGTTTATTTGACTTTAAATAGGTGTGATTCATATTGTTTTCAGTCTTGTTTTGAAAAGTATTAGTTAAGATTAGGCATATCATTACAACATGCTCCAAATATGTAATTTGAGTAATTTTTTGACAGAAGTGAAATACTTCCAGTTTTCATGTGGGTGCTTGAAGTACATAGAAAATGTTGCCAGATGATTTTGTTTCCCCTTATGAGAACTTCATTTCTGATCGCAGGCTTTCGAGATGCCCCTTGTGGGACCTTTGGTTTTTGTACCCTGACAGTCGCTTAGGATTTTGTGTGGACACTGACAGATGTTAGACAAATAACAGCAAAATTACTGGATGTTTAAAAAAGAGTGGTTGGGGATCACTGTTTAAAAACAAAACAGAAACCCGTGTCTCAGAGTTGTCAGAATGATGTCTGAGAGTGGCGAATTGGCTTGCTATGTGAGTGTGGAAAAGTAATGAGGAATTGTGATTCGGGTTCCAGTAACAGCAGGGAAATGTGGAATTTTCTAAATAAAAGTCATTGGCTTATTTTGTTTTGATTGTACCAAAAGGGAAATCAAGGAACAGCATTGTCTCCAAATACCGTGCTGAGGCCTTTGTGTAGTGATTACTTGGGATTACCCCAGGCTGGTTTCTCACAGGTAGTGAAAAAATGATGTGGTATGTGCAGAAATCTAAGTACCGTGGAAGTCTGTGGAGCAGGGGGGTGATTACACAGCGGTGTTGGGTTTACCTGGTGTAAGGGAAGGAGCTGAGTGTCCTGCAGAGCGCTGGGTGCGTTTCAGCCCGCGCTGTCACCAGGAGGATACAGCCGGCTGTGACTGCTCTGCACATCAGTGGCTCAACGCAGCGCAGGAAACCGCTTGTATTTTTCTTGGTCTCTTGCAAATTAAAAAGAAAAGAAGGCAAGATGACTTGTTTTTACTGAGTTTGTCCAAATAAAAAGCGTAGGCGCCAACATCATTCGCGTGCTGTGCTCTTCCAGTAAGGCTTCGATGTGCTCAGCGTTAACCCCTGAGCCCTGGGGCTTCCACAGGGGCTGCACACACACCTCAAGTGCAGCTCCTGCTCAGTTTGCTCCTGCATTCCTGCTGTGACGTCCAGATCTTGGTCCTTCCAGTTTGGGATTGTTCCTATAAATTTTCATAAGCCTTGCAGCAGGTTCCTAAAATCATAGGAAATGTAGTTAGAAGCGTTAAATGAGATGAGAAAAGACGGAAATTAAATTTAATCTGCTAAGTAATTCAATCCTGTGAGGGTGGCTGTCACTTTGTTGTGTGTGCCCCTTGTTGGTGGTCTTTATTTAAAAGACATTCTTCCCTGTGCCCGCTCCAGTCCCACATCCCAAATCGGGAGATTGCATTCTGCTTGTGTTGAAGGCAGCAGCAAAAAGCGTTGGCTCAGATTCTGGTGGAATCAGGACATTTTTGTGTTGCATATTCAGCATCTAAATATGCTGAATATCAAAATCCTGAAGGCTGGTAAGCAGTCTTTTTTTCTTGCATCCATTTTCCTGATTCTTGTACCTGTGTCGTATTTTAAAGTTTATTTCTGATTGTTTGCTCCTAGAGTTTTGCTCTACCTTGAAACTCAATGTCGCTTGAGTTCACGGTGCACAAAACAATGAGACTACCAGAACAAAGTCCAAAGTTTAAAAATGCATGATAGGTCAGGAACCTTAAAATATGTTTCAGAAGTATGATGTTTCTAGGAATTTTAATAGTGCATATTGGCAAATCTAATTCATAACAGCTTCTGTGTTCGTATTACGAGGAGGATATTTTTTGTTTGTTTTGACAACTCGTTCTTACTTGAATTAATATTAGCATTTATTTTTGAAAAACATGCACATTTTTTGGAGGGTTTATGGTAAATAAGTGACAGCTCTCACCGAATTTACACCTAGGTAAGAATATAAAGTACAGGTAAATGCCACAGGGGATTAGTCTCATGTTGCATGTGCAAGACTGTAAATCAGTTGAACATCCAGCCTGTCATTTTCAGGTCTTGTTTTTGTAAATATTGATTAGATTTTTCAGTATTTTGCATTTTGTTAAAAACATAAATCACTTTGATGTTTTACAATGTACAAAGAAAAGGTTTGTAACACAAGTTCTTTGAAAAGGACATTGTCAAGGGGTTTTTCCTGCTTGTTTAATCTTTGCACTTGTAAGAATCCCCAGAGATGTAACAACTCTCCTTTGCAAGGCTGCTCTCCTCCTTTTCATGTGCTTGTTGGATTGTCATTGTAGGGTTACTGATAAGTGTTGTGCTTTTTGGCATTGATGTATTTTTCAGAAAAAAAGAATTGAAGCATTTGTTTTGAAAAAAAGAAAAACACATTTAAAGAATTACACGGACTTTGCAAACAGATTTAAGAAAATGAAAGGTAGGTCAAATTTTGGGCCTACAAACCTGACAATGTCCTTTAGTTAATTTAACATGTGTGCCTTATATGAGACATTCCTGATCCTAATGATGTTACGTTAATCAGCAGCAGAAAAATGTGAAAACGACGTTGTTAATCATCATTAATCCTAATGGCTTTGCTTGTTGCATTTTGGTCTGTTTTCTAATGTCAGCAAACCGTGGCAGCCTCTGTTATTTGTGCAGTGATCACTTCAGTTACTGTCAGCTCATACCATGAAAGATTGTTTTGCAAAAGGTTTAAAATACATTTTAACAGCCTAGGGTATGTCAGGGAGAGCTTTCTTACCCTCCAGTCCTGAGTGTGTCTAATGGCATTGGCTTCAATTCTTCCCCCTTGGAGCATAGCACAAATAAAGCACCTTTGCTTCAGGAGCAACAGGAGGTACAGGTTGGATTTGGGAGCAGTGAGACACTACCCTGCTTAGGTAGCTCTTTTGCTTTCTAGTTTAAAAAAATACATGTTGTTCTGATCATTTGCAAGTCCCCATGGTGCCAGTGGTGTAGAGGTAAAATAAATAACTCATGTCCCTTCGTCTCCTGTTCTGTTCCCAAAACTGGACAGTGAATTCATTAATCCCCTTGTTTGTGGGACCCACCTGAGTTGAAGTTCTTGTGCAGGAGGCTGGCCTCCTCTCAGGTTCTGCAGCTGAAACCTGATTTTTCAGATTCCAAGGTTTTTTCCATAAAAGCTGGACTAGAATAAGGTTTTGATAGTTTCTTTTTTCCCCCAAGGATGCTGGCCCAGCCTGCAGCTGTGCAAGGGCGCTGTGCTGTTGGTTACTCACGTGGTGAATAGCTGCAGCATACGGACAGCTGCTCTGTCTGTGTGTGCACCTCATACCTGGTACTAATTTAGGAAAATTCCAGCAGCCACTGGCACAGAAGCTGCTACTGGGGCAAGAGCTTCGCCACCACGTTACTTCCATATGGGTGGGGAGGATGGGCCAGAAACCCCAAACTAACAGCTGGATTAGAACTGTCAGGGAAACTTTGGGGTTTTGCTTAAATACATTTAGATAACCTTAAGGGCCTGACTTCCACCCAGCAAAACCAGCAAGTTCAGAGTTAAGGCTTCTCACTCCATCTCTGGTGCTCCAGCAGGGGGGTGTTGGAGACCACACACTCTCCCTGGATCCCTGCTCAGGCAGGCAGAGCCTGGGCCGTGCGAGCGGTGCCGACTGCTCCAGGTACGTGTATGTGCAATGCACCTGCTGTCCTGGGCAAGGTGCCCTGTGTGCCTCAACACTCCGCTGCTCTCCCGGGTGTGTTAATGGCCTGTGGCAGCACAGCAGGCGTGGTGGAAAGCCAGCAGCCAAAGGGGGAAGGGGACAGATGCAGTGAGAAGCTTTAACTTCGAGTTCCCTGCCTTCTGCGAGCACGAGTCAGACCCTTAATGTTGTTTTAATGTATTGTTTGTGTTTAATTTTTAGTAAAAATTTGAACGCCATCCAGGCTACAGAGGTTGCAGTGGATAAGAAGTTTAAAAGCTTTGGTTCAAGATTACAGGAGGCTGCAAGAAAAATTAAAGACATGGAAATGAGGATGGAATGACAGGCTGCTATTTTGCCTCAGAATACTGAAGATTGTAAAGCATTGAGAAATCGAATTCATGACCCTGGAAATCAAGCTCAGATTAAGAAATGTCAGGTTGGTAGGGGTTCCTGAAAGTCTTGAGTTAGGATAAACTGAGATTGTTTCCCATAATGAAAGATTATAGGATGTGGGGGTGGATGGTATAATTTTTGTTATCTGTGTAATGTGAAATGCAATACCATATATTTAAATAAGCCAGCTAAGTGAAATTATTTGTTTAAATTAGTTTCACATTTGTGGTGTTGAATGTCACTTTTGACCACTTTACAGTTATTTCTCTCTGGCACAGAGTTGCATGATTTACTGTAAATGCAGACATGGAAAATACTGCTCTTAAGTACACATTGCTTTCTTCTGCCTCTCCGAGGGTCTGCTGGGAAGCCAGAGGCTTGGTGCAGTATGACATTTCTAGATAAGATGTGGGCAGAACATATCTAACTGGTGGAAGAGGAAGGGGGTTGTTCTAAAGGTTTTGATTCATAGTGAAGCCGTGTCTTTCCAAATGCGAACTTTAAATAGTGGCTCTTCTGTGATGAAGTCCCTCTAAGTTTACTTAAGTGTTGAATTATTGCCTGCGATTCAGAGACAGGATATTTAGGCAGAAAGATTGTGCAACAGGAAGTCTATGCTGAAGTTCAGAAAGGATTTTGGCAAGCAGAGGTTTGTAGGGTTTTCATGGTCAAGGTCACTGGATGTGTTTGAGTTCTGGGGACTCTTAACAAAAGTCTTTCTCTTGGGGAGGATTTGTCCTTCTAGTTGTATTTTGACTTCTGTCTGTGCTTTGGGGCTCGGTCTGGCATTCCCCTTAGCACTGAGGGTACGCAGGTAACTTGGCTGAAATCTTTAGATCACTGGCGTGAGGGGAAAACCAGACCACACCTTTATGTATTTTAGGGAAGTCATTGTGTGAAAGGGCTGTGTTTCGTGCTGTTATAGTTCATGGTCTTCTGAGATAGCTCTAGTCAGATAAGTGTTCCTCAGAAGTGAGAGGTTTTAATCCCCTGTGTTTTGTGTTTGGACTCTATGTGCTTTTCTGTTGACAGAGATGCTTTAGTTGTAGCTCAGAGGGAATCATCTGCCATATTTTTCCTCGTTGATCTGCAATGACTTCAGTATCAGAAGTTCTGGGTCTTTTTTATTTTAGCTAGCATTCAAACTGGTCCCTGAAGTTCTGGCTTTGCTGTACTGACAAGGCAATGACCAGAGCATTTTAGTTCTAAAGTGAGCACAGTTACTCGAAGCAGAATGAATAGTACTTGCAATGTCATTTTTACATTTGTTTCAAGACTTAATTGCATTTTAGTAATGCTATTGCATATACTGCTTTGAAAGAAACATGAACAAGTCTATAAAATGCTTTATCCAAGAGGGTTTTTTTTAAACTAAATTTAGTGTGGAGTTTTATAGTTAAGTTCCCGTTAAAGGATAGTAACTGTTCTCTGAGTAACTATGTAGCTTTATGTTGTATATTCATGTAGGGTTCCTGACTTGTACCACGTTACTAATCAGTGGTTTGTGTACTAAACATGACTGTATGAGGGTTATGTGGCCATTTCTCCTTCAAACAGGTATCAGTAATAAGTTACCAAGATGCGCAGTTTTCAAAAATTACATTTAAAGGGCTCCCATCTAATTTTGGTGGCTGGATGTTCCTGAAGGAATATGTGTACCAGAAGCATTTCTAAGCATATCTCTCACAGTAGAGGTTAGGAGTGGGTGTTTTTTACAACAGAGCATAGTTTTCATAGGTGTTGTACCTATGGAAAAGTTTGTGGTGAGTACTTTTAACATCTGAATGCTTCTGTGCTGTGGTGAGAGTACTGCAGAGTCAGTCCACTGGCATCGTCAGATGTTGGGAGACCCTGTGACTAGAACAGGAAGGAACCAAATGTAGTGACTCTTCTTCTGTCTTCTTGACCTGTTCAAACAGCTTCTATACCTGAAGAACTTAAATACCGGATTGTAGTAGGGCTGGGCTGTCACCCTGACTTGGTTAGGGGTGGACATGGAGTTTATGGGTTGAGGCTGGACAATTGAGAGGCTTTGTGAGGGCAGGAGTCTCCTGAGCTGTTCACCTTCAGCCCCAGACCTGAGCCTGGTCCCAGTGGGGCTGCTTCTGTTGACTTGTGAAAATCTCTTTTTCCAGCAGCTGTTTTTCTTCACCAGATACCTTGTACAGCTGGGATTCTAATGATTTTCCATCCACTTAAAGTGCAGATACCAGTTCTGGGCTTGCTTTCTGTCCAAGTCTGGTACTTAAGATGCAGGGATTGCTTGTAGAAATTAACTGGGGAACTTCAGTCATTTCCATTAATCTTGGACTAACTTGGATGATCAAGCAAATATGCGATGTTTTCAAATTCACATTGCAACAAAACTGTGTTGAAATTTGCATATAAGAAAGATCTAGCCTTCTTCACTTTGCAGTGTTTAAAACATCTTAAAAGAGGAAAAAAACACATGTACTTTTGGTTTTGCTTTTCCTTATCTCTTCAGGAAGTCCTTTTTTTTTTTTCTTCCCACCCACGTTTAACTACTTTTGTGTAAATGTAATGGCTTAATATTATTCCCAGTTTAACATTATTCTGTTAAGTACTGTTGTGTATTTATACCATCTATACTGTTAAAAAGATGCTCTCTAAATATCTTAAGGATTACTTTTCGTTTCAAGACTCTGTAAAGAGAATGCAAATGAAGGCTTCAGTTTAGACTGATTTTCCTGGCCACAGATACTTACAGTGCATTTCTTTGTCACTCTACGATGTTCCAAGTGTAATGTTGGTTTAGGGAGGGATGTTTTGTTCATGTTTCATAAGAGTTTTCAATAGTGGATTAAGTATGATGTGTTTGACTAAGCTATATAGGACTGTTTTGTAAAACTTTTTAAGCCTAAGCAGACCTACATAGATCAGCAATTAGCCTGTAAACTTGGACACTGGATCCTCAGTAAATGCAACATTTTGCTGCTGTCGGCTTTTTTCAGTTCAATTTTAGTCTCAGCCGAATCATCATTGTGTATGTAAATTGAACACTCACTGAGTTGCTTATGATATTCCATAAGCTACACTCTTGCAAGCCTGGGCAAGATATTTCTCACTTTGTCTAGAGCTCACAAAAGTGTGGAATCCAAACAAAACATGGGTAAGATAGCACAGACACTTCTTAATAGTGCAGGAAAGATGTATCTTTAAAAACCGAATATACTATTTCGTAGTGTTTTTGTCCATCTTTCATTGTTCAGCCTCCTGAACCTCCGTGGAATTCTTTTCTTAGGTCCTTCTGTGTTTGGTTGGCTGCTGAGTGTAAACCTGTTCCTCTTTTATAATCATCAGTCGCTGAAATCTTTTTCTGCCATCAGAATGAACAGCGTAGCTGTAACCTCTTTTTAATTACCCTTGCGTGGCTTGAGTAACAAGTGTTCTCTGTGTCTTTGCAGGCATTCGACCTCCGATCATGAATGGGCCCATGCACCCGCGCCCCTTGGTAGCGTTGCTGGATGGCAGGGACTGTACAGTAGAAATGCCTATTCTGAAGGATGTAGCCACAGTGGCATTTTGTGATGCTCAGTCTACACAAGAAATTCATGAAAAGGTAATACTCAAGAGTTGCAACTGAGATGTTTTGGGGAATGCGAATATTTTAATGATTCGGATCAGACCAAGTGTTGTGTCAGCTCTGACATTGTGCTGCATGTTGCATTTTAGTCACTGGCTCATCATCTCACTCAGTCAGTGAGTTGCTGGTCTTTTCCAATAGGTCATGAAACATGATGATGAAACAGAGATTTAAATGTCTTCTACAGTTGTATAGTGTATCTGTGGCTGGATGTTGTCCCTGTGATTACCTACTGAATTAGTTTCATGGAGAGTTATTTGTAAGGAAAATATTATTACATGGTATTTTGAAATGTTCCTTGGAAACGTTTCTGTTACTCAAGTTTCTGTTACTTCTGTTACAAGCCTTTGTCTGGAAAGACAAATATCAGTATTGGACTGTCTGTGTGGGGAGCTTTCTAATACCTTTGTTTAGCCAAGAAATTGGGCAGGTTGGGTTAGGCAGCCTTATGTGCTGAGAATGGTCACTGCAGAAGAGTTTCAAAACAAATGCTAACCCAAAATTCCTGTGAAAATACAGTGAATGAGAACCTAACTTGCGAACACATGCAAAGAAGTGAAAACTTTTTGGTCTTGGTTCATAATTGGAGCTGCAGAGATACTGTTTGTTAGGGGCTTAAATAAAATAAAGCGTAATTTATAGGGTTCAAAGACAACATACTTTAGTTTTTTAATTTAGAGAAATATTCAACCTGTGCATTTTTTCTCAATTCCATTTTATTTTATCAAGAATTAAAAGAATTAAAATGTGCTAGGATGCCCTATTTCTGAGTGGGTTTTAGCACTATTGAAAAGTTGTTTTCATTTTACTGTTCTCCTATCTCGCACCAGTGTCAGAAGTTTAGTACATGAAATAGCTGGGTTTCATTTACAAGAACTAAATGACATATGGAGAATAAGTCATACAAATGCTGTTCCACTTTTAGTAGTAGATCACAGCAGTCTGCTCTTCGTATGAACACTGTAACATTGGCAACTGCACCACCTGTACAGTTTTATGCTTTGCTTACTGAAATCAACATCGTTTACTTCTGGTGCAATCAAGAGTGAGGAATTCCTGTCTGCTATAAATGCCTTCCATAGAAACCCTGGATATTTTCTGTTACCTATATAGTAAATGTACACTTTTCAGATCCTGGGAATGAAGGTCACTGTATGTCTCCCAAATTGCAGCTTTGGAAAAGCATTTAAGTAACAGATGAGTGACACAGGTAATCTGTTGCTGATCTTCACAAGAGTGTTATATTGAGGGATTATACTAAAGCTTGCATTGTTTTGCTGTTTATTCCACAAAATTCATTCTCAGTGAGCTCAGTAATACATCAGGAGTATTTTCATATTTTCTCTAGCTCTCAGTACAGTGCCATAATACAGGTTTTCACTTGTCTAGAGGATGAGACAGTCCAAAAACATTTGGGTTTTCAAAGTATCATTGTTCTGCCAGGTAATAAATTTCTGCAATCAAAATAACAAATGTTAATTTATTATCATAGTGTTGTATGACTTTAGCATAGTCTGAGAGATGAGTTTTATGAACTATTGAGCACTCTTCACTTCTGTGTGAAAAGTTTTCACGGTTCATCTGCAGTAAAAAATGGCTATTTTTCAACTATCTAAATAGAGTTATAGTAGAGAAATACCTGTATTTTAGTACTGTTTGTATAATACCTTATTTGGGAATGGTTCTTTACTAAACATAAAATTGTTTGCACTAAAAGTTTTAAAATGAGAAGTTGTATATTTAAAGCAATATCTAAAATGCTCATGTATTTATGAATGCACGATCCTGGCCATACTAAATGATGCTCTCCTGTTAATTAAAATCCAGATTTTGATAATGGATATTAATTTGCAAAATGCTGTTCCCCATTGTGAAAGACGAGATGATTGAAAATCAGGAGAAGGTTTAGTGTTGACAAGAGCTTGCTGAAAGCAGGTGAAATTTATTTTTTCTTTCCTATTTTATGTCTTTAAGAGGAGCTACTGAATTAATGGGATACCAGATACAGATATACTTAATCTGAAGAGGCAGCTAGGACTGGGAAGTTTAGGATGGGGTTTGGAAGAGGTGATTGACATTGTTAGATACTCTTAGATGGGTGACTGTAGGTGAATGTAATGGGGGAAAAAAAACCCAAACATGAAGTGAGAATGGGATTGGGAGGAAGGGAGTGAAAGACCGCAGAAGGATGGCTCAGAGAGTAAGAACTGGTATTAACTCACTTTGTGTAGTGTGGAACTGTGATCACCAGGGTGAGAGGAATGGACATTTGAGGAGTGAATGTTCTGGAACCTGGAGAAAGGGAATTCTGCTGGTCATGAGGAGGTTTCAGGGACAGGACTGGTTTAAAATACTGTCTTTTCGGTGTTTTAAGGAAATAGCATGAAATGGGGATTTGTAGTATGTGAGACAGCAAAGCACAAGCTAGGTATTTTTTTCATAGAGGAGCAAGGCACCTGAGAGATTAACAAATACAGAAATGAGGGTAAAAAATGAGGGTTTGAATGCTATTTGTATGCAGAGTCAAAAGCAGGATGTTACCAGATACTGTTACACATTACTATGTGTGCTAAGTAAAGTTTTCTTTACTATATGTGCTAAGTTTTCTTAGCAAACTTTTCTTTCCAAACTTGATAATTGCCCAAGTTGCAGTTCTGTAGCATTATGCCAAGAGTTCATTTTTTGATCACTTTTTATGGCTGAGGAGATTAAAGTATGGAAAATAAGTAACTAAACTCACAGGTAAATAATAACATATTAGAACTCTGCTTCATCTGAGGTCAGAGCATTTGTTCCCCATTCCACTGCATTGGAAGGTGACTTGGGTGGTGAAGATACATTTCCTTCCTTTTGAAAATCAGACTGCCAGTGCTTAAGTGAATACTGACATTTAATGAGAGTGACCCAAGGTTTTGAAATAGTTCTGTAGTTAGAGGACCCTTCTTACACTTCTTCAGAAATCAGTCATGTGTAAGGTTTTACTGATTTTGGCTTTGGGGTTTTTTTCCCATTCTCCCTAAAAAAAGCAGATTGTTTTCAAGCCAGTCTTTCAGACTGCAATAGATGTGTTTATCCCCTAACGCCTAAGTTCTGTTTGTTTTGTAGATATTGCATGTGACTGTGTGAAGCTGAGCATTACGTTTGTCAAACTGTGTCATAGGATAACTGGGAACTGGGTTCATTGCATCCTCTCAGGAAACTTCTGTCATTTAGGGTAAAAAATATTTTAAGATTTCAGTGTTTAAGTTTCTTACTTTTGAGTGATTACATTATTGTTGATAGAAGTTACTCACTGTGTTTAAACTGTTTATTTTACAATTAATGATGTGTAAATAAGATCTCTCAGTAACCATCTAAGACGGCTTCCAAGTGTACGTGGTGTTTGGTTTGTTCTGCCAAAAACATGGGTGCTCATCCAAAAAAAAATATTTGAAAATACTTTGCTTGCTTCCATCCTCATTCCAGGTCAGCTTCCTTTTTTCTCTATCTCATGCTCTTGTTGTCTGTCCCCCTGTTTTTCCCCAATTCTTCTTCCTTCCAGTGTCATTCTTGCTCTGTCCCTTTTCCTGGCTCCTTGGCATCCTACCCAGCACTCCCAATTTCTACAGTGTTGCTGCTCCTTTCCGGTTCTGCACCTTTGAAGGTGTGACAGACTCAAGCACACCCTTGAGGTCTTTGTGTTGCTGAAGTTTTGGGTTTTTTTAAATTCAAGTTCCTTACTCTTTGGGCTTCCTGACCTTTGCTGTATGTTCTGTAACATGGAAGTGCTGTGGAGATTTAGAGGGCTGAACATAAACGAACTGTGCAAGAGCTGGTAATGCACATCTTGACCAAGCAGAGAGAAAATAGTGGCTCTTGCAAACCCAGATGAAAAGACAGGAAGCACAACTGATTAGGAACAGTCTATAAAGCAAAATGTATAGCCTGGAAAGAAGTCAAGAGTTTGTTTGAAGCTGAGTACATTTTCTCCATCTCTCCTGTAATTATGTGATTTCCTGCATCAGGTAGAAGAAATAAATGTGCGTGTTTGACTGGATTTACAGCTTCAAGCAGATATACCCAGTTCACCAGAACACTGAAGAGAATCATGTTCCTGGGTGGGAGTGGGAAAAGGGTCTGTCTGGCAAACCTGTGCCTCAGCCTTAGCAGTGATTGAGGTAGAAAGTGTCAGATCTCTTGACTCCTGCTTTATGAACACAAAATAAAACCATCTTCAAAGCGATATTGCCTTTCAATATTTTTAGTTTGTAGTTTAAAAACACTGAAAGCTCAGCTTCCAGTTCAACAGGAGGAGGATTTGAAATTTTTCAATCACTCTTTTACGCAGGAATTAAATGTAGAAACAGTTCCACTGATGACAGTTTTATCTAAGACCATTTCAAAGAAAAGCTGAAAAGCAACAAATGTTTTGAAACTGAGACAAACAAATTGAGAATAGTGTTGTTGTTCAGCTCTTTGATTTGTCCCTGTTACAGCAATGGTTAAGTAAGATAATTTTTTCAGCTTCCAATTCTTTGTTTAGCAGTAAAGCTGCAATCTTGTGTTTACACCATCAGTGCTGTTTATATTCATGATGCAGTTGCAGCATTTTAGCTTTCCATCAAATTTAAATTCTCAAAGAGCATAGATTGAAAGGAAGCAGCCTTGTTCTAAACAGTAATGTATACTTGGGAGTAAATTGTCACCTCAGAGCTGATCCAAATCCTTGTAAAATTACTGAAATTGAATGAGCCTTGGATCAGATTCCTCATGAAAGACTTTGAAAACATTAACAAAGGGAAACCCTAAGTTATACCTCATTATACAACAAAGTAGTGGACCTATTCCAAATTCTGTGGCCCTTCTCCTGCCATCTGTTGGAATTTGCAGTGGCAGTGCTGCAGGTCAGCAGCATCACAGGAAGGGGCAGGGTGCCAGTGTCCCCTCTGAAGTAACATCCCTTTAAAAGCAGAGTGGAAGTGCTGCCGTTCCCAGAGTCAAGTCTAATGTGGTTGCTTATCAACTAACATTTACTTTCATTTCCCAGTACCAGGTTTTACTCAGGGTCATTGAGGCTTGAGTTTTGCTAGTGCTTATTAAGTTTTTTGGGAGAGGTTGGTGTGGGTTGATGTGTTGTCATCAGTGACTTCCGTGATGTAGCGATCCTTTGGTATAGGTGTTCAATCCACTGTAGTGTCTGATGGGCTTGAACTAAATTGGGACAAATTCTGCCTTATAAACAGACAAGTTAACACACACAACTTCTGTTAAAGATTTTTCATTAAAGCGTTTTATTTAGTAAAATGTTTTCAGAGTCTGTATTCTCACATTGACTTCTGTCATTAAACTGCACGTAATGGTCGATAAATCCTGGCTCTGAAAGACTGACTTCAACATAGTATTTAAAGGGAAGCTTGCTGTAGGCTCTGCAGGTTATTTGTGTATTTGTATATGTATATTTTTAATATATAGACATATATTAGAAGGCAAGAAATGCACTCGTGTACATGTCATGTGCATATATATACATGTAGTTTATACATTGTATGGTTATATAGGTTTTTAGAGAGTGTGATTTTTAGGAACCTGCAACTAAGTTTTGTTTATGTTTGTGTAAAATATTTATACTTGTATTTATGTACAACATAAACTTAAGTATTAGTATTTAGGGTTCTCACTAGACCGTTCACATGAAATGGGTGGGTTGCTGACAGCACCATGGATCACAGGAACCTAACATTGAGCTGAGGGTCTTGTAAAAAGAAGCAAGAACTTGGCTAAAGCAGCACAATGTCAGAGTTCTGGAGAGCTACTAAAGACCATTTGAGCACCCTGGCTTTTCTTTTCAGTTTAATGGTGTTGGCAATGCTGTAGTGAGGCTTTGAGAGCAGCCACAGGTCTCTGCAGCCTTCCCTGCGTGACAGACTGTTGGTTACAAATTCAGTGTGCAGCTGCTTTTTGCAAGTTAAATAAGGCAAGGCCTACTCCACTTTGGTAAAGTACATTTTTTTCCACCCAAATGTGCAAAATATCTCAAGTCTGTTGGTGACACTGGAACATATCTTTTTTTTTTTTTTTTTGAGATGACACATCAAACTCCAGGAAATGCAGCACCCTGTAGTTTCTAAACCAGATGAAACACAGCGTGTGATGATTTTTCTAGAAGTTTGTTTTTAAAATTATTATACTGTGTCATATTTGGTATGTAATTTATAATTATTGTCTATTTCTTTATTGAAGTACTTTGACATTTCAAGTGTTGTGTTATGTTTCTGTGCTCTAGGTTTGATCCACAAGCCTCAGAGATCAGTCTCTCAGAGTCAAATCTAGACGTGTTTTTAGATATCAAAGAAGAAGAGGCCTTGCTGTTCAATTCTTTGCATGTTACAATATGTTGTTTTTTTGGAAGAGTACACAAGATGCTAAGAGTTCTTCCCCAAATAATGAGGCATGTGTGTTGCAGTGGTGACTTTGTGGTGTTTGGCATGATGGTTAAAATAGTCTGGTGCTGAAAGGTGGTGATAAAAACAGATAAGATGTTTAAAGAAGACTTCAGCCTTGGGTAATCAGTCCTCAGGATTTGTTAGATTCTTGGATATAGAAATGTCTCCTGCTACAGTGTCATCTGTTCCCCAAGAGCCTTGGGAGGAGCACAGCTGACTCTGTTTGTTCCCTGTCAGGTTTTGCCCATTGTGTTTCCTTGTGATTGATCATGAGAATATTGTCTGACTGCCACATACTTGGAAATTTTTGTCTTGATTATCTCACTCAAAGTGACACAAGTTGATGTCTTTGTCATAAAATTGTACTGGAATTTGGTAAAAGTTATTTCTATCAAGTTCATTATGGAAAACGATGGAAAAAACCCACATATACTCCCTGTTTCTCTCATGCATTCAGCACTGGGAGTACTTCTCTTAAATGATCAGAAAATTGCTCCTATGCTGTTATTTTTCTAAATATTATTTAATTTTCTGGAACCGTTGACATTTATGCTGGATTTCAGTTTTGTGCGTTAGATTGAGGTCAGGTTTTGATTTTACATGTTGCCGAGCTTGTCAAGCTTCTTGTGCATTTAATGTACGTAATGACTGAGAATGTAATTTATGCAAATAATTCCAAAATACAGCAACTTTAACTATTGTTTTAATCTCTAAGTGGCATCACTAACATTCATCAATGCTGGTTGTTTCTAACTTCATGTTTTCTGCTACTATTTTCTACCTTTTCAGCATATTTTGGTTACATGGCCAGTTGCAAAAAGAAGTAACATAATTCAATTATCAAATT
Source organism: Sclerurus mexicanus (assembly GCA_013396755.1). Lineage (NCBI taxonomy): Eukaryota > Metazoa > Chordata > Aves > Passeriformes > Furnariidae > Sclerurus > Sclerurus mexicanus. Next base: position 713,620 of record VWZF01006438.1, on the reverse strand, counting down.
AATGTGATACAATAAACACTCGCAGAGTATTATATTTATTGCAGTGGATTTCCTTGCTAACTAGTCCATAATCCTCGGAGAGGCTCAGTCACTAAAAAGAAATTTGAAAAGATTTGTCATGTGCATCTGTTTGTTCTGTGTCCCATATGATGGGTAAATAGCTGCCTGTGGAAATGGAAAGTGTCAGCATTAAGCTGTAGCTAGGAAATACTTTTCCTTTTATTGAGCACATTCCCAAGCTTTCAATACTTTTCTGTCTCCTCCTAGTGCCAAGCCATAACCTAGATGGTCCCAAAAATGTGGTGTAATGGGTCCAAACCGGTGCTCTTGGAGTCCAAATGACAGCCTTGACTGGCTGAGTTAATAAAATATGCATGATTGTGCAGCGAAAAGCTGCTTCCCAAATGAAACACTCTGATTTTAAAACATAAATGTCTGAGCTGCTTCAGCTGTCTCTTAGCCCCTGATTAATGCAGTCCCTAAAGCAGTGGCAGCTCTGCACCCACCAGACACACACACCATCGGCCTTTCCCAGTCTGGGACGGGAGGGTTTGGCTGCCACAAGGGCGTCCTCGTAAGTTCTGAGCTGCTTCAGTTCTTGTTTGTCTTACAACTGCACAGAGGACACAGCTGCGCAGAGCACCCTTGGAGGGCCAGGGGAGAATAAATGTGTGTGATCCAACACAGAACAGGGGACGTGGCTCATTGGATACAGCCAGCATATCATGAAGAACTTGAGGACCTTGAGGCTTGAAGTAACAAGTGCTGCGACTGAATTTGAAGAAATTCCCGTATCAGTGAAAGTGGGAGATTTTGGAACAGTTTTATTTGTGGCCCTACTTGGGTGAAAAATAACCCTAAGGGCGTTTTAGGTGGGCACTCAAGTTCTAAGAGGGACTATTTCCTGTACAGGCTGCCTCAGGCACAGGCACTGGTTTGGTCCATGCCGACTGTAATGTCACTGGAGAAGCAAAACCCATAAACTGTTTGGGGTTTTTATTAACCCTGTGTAACAGCTCAAGGTGACACGTTCTGATGAGTGCAGTCGTTCTGATTGGGGACTGATAGATGCAATCTCCAAAGGAGTTGTTTGTACCATTAAAATCAAGGAGTTCTCTGTGTGTGTAATCATTTTATGAGATCAGAGCCTACAGCTGGTCTTTGAATTATGTTGTACCAGCATTCTTTAAGGATGTGTAATTTGTAATTTTTTTTTTCAGTTCTTACTAGTAAATGCAAATTCTGTTCAAAGGATTCTGGCCTTTATCTAACTTAGAACTGAGGTTCCCAGTCCAGAAACACATGTTGAAATAGCATAAATAGTTTTGTGAAATACTCAGTAAGAAGTGCTTTTCTTTCATTTTTATGGAGTTTGGCATTATTTTCTTTAGAATTTTTTTCTTTGTATATTTTAATTTCAAACATTACTACTGCAGATCTTGGGTTCCAACAATTGTAATCCTCTGTGTGCATGACTGTTCTTTAAAAATTATGTATGTTGATGTTGGTTATTGTTGCCAACCTTGCAGTACGCTAGGAAATGCTCATATGAGCAGAAATAATTCTGATGGCAGCATCTGTACATGTACCAGACCCAAAAGCCTATGGAATAAGAAATTTAGAGCCTTTGCAAGACTTTTATGTGAAGTGTGTCATAGGAATCTCTTGAAGTCATTACAGCTGGCTTAGCTACTGAAACCATTTGTGCATGTTTTGTCTCATGGAAGGATTAGGATATTAGTGCATTGAAGGTAGGAGCACAGCGAAGTGTTTTGGAGAAGTGAAACCATCTAATTTGCATATAAAGAGGAAGGTACACTCTGCTTGCTGAAAAATAAACTTGTATCAGCTGTGTGGGATGCAGTGTCACTGTTTGGTAGCAGAATTTGAAAGTGCTGGGCATGTCTGGCTCCCATCCCCTTCCCCTGAAGTGCTCTTGAGTAGATTGGATGCACTCTAACCTAACTTAACTTGGCAGGGTCTGAGTATCTTTTATTTCTGCTTTTTTTGATGGTCTCTTACAAGTTTTTGTGTTATTCTGCAACACTTTTGCTTTGATGCAATTTCTTTTTTCTCTAGGTTTTGAGGGTTTTGGGTTTTTTTTCTGGGTAATGTCAGGTTGGGTATCTCAGTTAATACCAATTTATATGACATCCACTTTTCTTTCAGTGAGAGCTTAGCTGCAGTATCAGTAAACTAAGGGGCAAAGCCTTTTGTTCTTGTGTGTGAATTGACAGATTGCAGTCTCCGATGTGGAAGGGGTTTGTAACGATTACTGAATGTCCTGTATTCAGGTATCAAGTGGTTTAATAGCTCAGTGAATGCCTGTAACCACCGTGTGTGTGGTGAAGAGTTACTGCTCTGCAGCTCCAGTCAGGGCTGCGTGTCAGCTGCCTAAGCATGAAATACTCACTGTTTGCAGGGAGCGTTCATTCCCATGTTGTGCTTCATGTGCGTGTGCACACGCGGTCCAGTGGCACTTGGATCTAGGGCTTGCTGCTGCAGAGCATCTCCTGGGGAAAAAGAAGAGTTTTCCCTCTTATTAAGAACACAAATACAGGTCACTTCGTTCTTCTAAAGCTGATGCCGTCGTGCTGGAGTGGAGACATCAGATGTAACAGACTTAACCAAGAGGCTGGAAGATATTTGGAGAAATAACTTCAAAACCCACAAACAATTGGATTTAATGCTTTTACAGATGTTTTATACCTGGAAATATGTATATGTCATTAAGCTGAGATTCTGTGAAAGAAAAAAAATAAGTATTTTTTTCTTCCATTTTATTTATAGGTACTAAATGAAGCAGTGGGTGCACTGATGTATCACACTATCACTTTAACTCGAGAAGACCTGGAGAAATTTAAAGCACTTCGAATAATTGTCCGAATTGGCAGTGGTTTTGATAATATTGACATCAAATCTGCTGGAGATTTAGGTATGACTGTTACAGACTATTTTGCATCTTACACTTGCCTCCAGAAATCTGATAGCATCTAAATCTTTGCATTAATGTTTTCTGTGTGTTTGGTACTAGCATCGTATGTAAGCTGTATAATTTTCTCATCAGAGTGTTTAAAACTCATTATGGAAATACTAGCATTAGTTAATTAAGTGATAATATTAACAGCTTAGTGACAGAATGACAATCCGCCTGCTCTAGATAAACCCAAGGAGCAAGGGCATAATTTTTCATCTCTTTCTTTTTTACCCCAATTGTACATTTTAACTACTACTGCTGTAATCCAATTACAAAATATAATTCCATCATATGGCATAGTACTTCTGTTTGAATAAAAAATGAGATCATTATCGACTCTCTGAGACTTATTTATGATGCATGAGATTTAGTACTAAACCACTCCATAAAACAGAAATACCGATTTCACAGGAGAATCAGCTGTTGCTGCTTCAGAATAAATTCAGCTGCTGGAACCAGGAGGAGACGGTGCTTAATGTTTCTCTGTAACAAAAGGAACAGTCTGATCTATACTTTCCTTACTTTAGGTTAAACTATCTCTTATCTGTAGTCTATTGGTCAACCTACCACTTGGAGTAAGGATTTCCTTCATTTTTTTTCCAAGATTGAGGTGACCAAGTATGTTTCTCTGAGAAGATCTTGGGAACATTTCTTGCAGTCCTTTAGTCCGAGCAATAACCCCGCTGGTGTAGTGAGGAGCTGTAGTATGGTCTGTTTATCAGCTGATGATAGTAAAATACTCACCTGTTTTAATGGCAGTGTAGTTTGCACAGCAGACAGAGCCCAACCACTCCTTGGTGAGTTTTGTAAAGAACAGGTCAGCTCTGAGAGTGTATCTGGTGCCATAGTCAGGCATGTGTTGTGAGACCCAGAAAACAAGTGTCTGTGCAGAGGTTGGCCTGGGGTAAAATCCCAGATGAAAAGCCAAAACCTAGGTACAGATCAAAGGGTCTGCCCAGGCAGGAGTGGAGAAAGTCAGGAGTCTGATCTGTGGAGAAAATTTCAGATAAGAGGAAGATTTTGCAGGCTTGTTGGCTGTTTCTTCTGCAAGTCTCTGTGCTGGATTATAACCCAAGTTCATAACTTAAATGCAGCCATGTAATTCTTCAAGCCAGAGTGTAGCAGGTTTGGGAGATTTTAATTCATATGAAATGCTGAATGGCCACATTCCCCATCATTCAGTTCCTATGTTGTGATTAACCTGATTTATACAGTTAGGATCCGACCTGTTTATGCATCCCAGTATTCACAGAATACAGTTGTCCCCTTTGTCAAAAGCCAGTAAATGCTGGAACGATTACAGAGTAAAATCTCTGATTGTAACAGTTTGGGTGAAATGGTTGGAATGAAATACTAACCACTAATGGGACAAATCACCTTCCATTTGTTGAACTAGTACAAATAATACACATCTCAAGGAGGTAATGTGAGAGTGAACTGCTCTTTACAAAAAGCTTTGATTCACTTTTGAAATGTAATGTACAGTTAGACTGCAGATCTGACATAGCCCTGAAATTATATAGCAACTTCTGATTTTTTATAGAGCTGGCAGATGGGTTTGTTACCAGCTTTTCTTATTAAACATCACTTTTGCATTAGCAGTTCTATCCTGAAAAGCATGAAAACGTGTTTCTTGGATAAAATCTGCTTTTTGTCCACTTTAGTAATTGTTGACTAGAAAATCTGTAGAATTCATGGGTGTAGCTGGGTGCAAGTGAAGTGGGAGTCAAGGCAATGCCTGTTGACTCCTGCATTTTTCAGTGTCAAACCCGTGCACAAAATCACTGAAAGCAGTGGGGAAAGGGGAAAGGGAAGGGAGCAATAGATCAGTAGACATGAGATGATAGTGTACTGTCCTTTCCTATGTGAAATGTCTCTTCATCTCCTTGCTCCTTTCTTGCTGCTTTTTGTGGTTCACGATGTCTCTGCCTTTAAAAAAACCCCTGTTTTCAAAGTTGGAGAAAAATAGGGAAAAAGAAGTTCCTGCAGTTCAGGAGAGAAATTATCTGACTTTTGTTCCCTCAGTTTCCTAAGGAAACCTGTTAGGGAGAAAGGATATTATTTCTCTTCCCAAATAAATACTAAAACTCTTAAAAGCATTATATTGTTGATGCCAGCTGTTAGGAGACATGGTTATTAAATTTACTTGGCCTTCTAAAACCTGAATTTTTGCTTTATGAAAAAGGCTTTTTTTATAAACAAATGTAGCTACTTAACATGATGTACTTAGAGGGATGTTAGTTTTCAGTCTTTTACCTTTCCCCCCAGTTGTGCTTTTTCCCCCATATTTCAAAAGTGTGAGTTTCCTGCTGCCATTGATGTTAGCAGGATGCCAAGATTAATATTCCAGCAAATGATGCTGGTATATCTTTTTGTAAGTCTAAGGGCAGTGACTCAGCAGACAGGATTATCTCCACAGCAGAGGAAAGAAAAATAGTTCTGCAGGTTCCTTGTGTTGCTTTTTATCAACGTAGAGAAAGCTGTAAAAAAAGTAATGGGCAGCAGAATAAAAGCATTTGAATGTAAATGGAGATAAATATGGTACAAACTTATTATTTGTCATATTATTGTTATTGCTATTATTGAAGAGAATGTTTCTTCCTCCTTGCTTCATAAGATACGCTGGCGTTAGCTGAGGGCTTACTGAATATGTAGTTAGGTAAAAACCCAAACAGTGAAAACAGTATTAGGGTGTTTGTAGGATACAAACCACTTTCTTTTTTTCTCCACCGTGAAATTATACTGTGTGCTGTTTGTTGTCTCAGTCAGCAGAACTGAGAGACAAACATTTGTGGGAGCTGGTGATTAGAGAGAGAACATGCAGTACATTGACTGAAGAGAGACAAGTCAAAAAGGACACACATTTTTTCAAGCAGACATTTTGCTTAACTGCTGTGTATTGAGTACTGGAAGGTAAAAAGCAGAATGGGGTAACTCGCATGCAATTACAATCACTTGTTGCCTTGTCTGTTTTTTGATGTAAAAAAAAGCTTATTGTGAGTCTTGAATCAGTCCACCTTTCAGTTTTTTGTCAAAATCTGTAACATTCCTTTAGCTGCTTGTTGTTATGCCTGTTTCAGCTAGTAACTTTACAGCTCTTAGCAACATGGACTGAATTTGGCATTGCATGCCATGCAGAAGCAGGTTTTGCATTTCCCTGTTGACAATTAGGTGGGTTCTCTCTTTAATCTGAGGGGCCAGGAAAGGACTGGGATTCTGTTCGTTGTAATTCTCCAAACCCACGTGCAGCCCATAACAGATTGTCCCTCCCCGTGTCGTGATTACTCATACGTGATCTGGAATTACTGATAGTCATCCTGTGAGGGCTTCGTAAGAGTTGCTGTCATTATAAATTATTTTATCCTTTTTGTAACTTGCATAGGTGGCTTTTGGGAGTGTTATTTGCTCAGTAGTAGGAAGCCAACCCACAATTAAACCTAAGCAATGATCATTACCCACACTGTTGAGAGCAAGGTGGGTTTCTCTTTGCTCTTCAAACCACCAAGCTCAGTGGAAATGTAAAATGTTTACCAAGATGCAGATTCTAAACTGACATCTTTGTGGCTTCAGTGGTCTGTTTACTATTTGCCTTAGTTTGCAATAAATAAAAACACAATAATAATCAGAAAAATAACCTTGCCCATATTTATCAACTATTATGTCAGGTATTCTGTCTGCTGTTACAGTCAGAAACTCCTTATGTGTGCAAGACATGTTGAAATACCTGGGATTTTAAACATCATACTCCTGAATTGTTGTTAAATGGGAGAAAAGTAAGCAGTGTTTGGCAACTGGTGTCCTTTCCCCCGCCGTTTGCAGGGATTGCAGTGTGCAACGTGCCAGCCGCCTCCGTAGAAGAAACGGCAGATTCCACCATGTGCCACATTCTGAACCTGTACAGGAGAACCACCTGGCTCCACCAGGCTCTGCGGGAAGGCACGAGGGTACAGAGCGTTGAACAGATTCGGGAAGTGGCCTCTGGAGCTGCCAGGATCAGAGGGGAGACCCTGGGCATTATTGGATTAGGTATGTCCTCTTCATAGGTGGTTTGATACTCTTCACTTATAAAGGTTTGAGCTGTGAAAATGGGACACTTCATCCATTCCATGTCATGCATTGTGTATAATCCCTCTATTCCTGGTGCTTATATATTTCCAGTGTTTTCCCTTTAGGCATAATCATTTTCCTCAGAAAACTGATTTTGTTGCTGATACTCTCCCAGGCACTTTCTATTTCCAGGACAAAAATCCTGCTACTTCAACCTGGTGTCACATGTGTGTGTTTTATTCCTTATCCACTGTCTTGTCTGGCTCTGTTTGGCCTTTTTACTGTTTTTACATAACTCAAGAGTCTTTGCTGCAGTAACATCCTGCAGAGCAGTTACTTCGTGCATTTGGTTGAGCTGCGTCTGAAATTGTATTTCAACTCCAATGAGAGGAAAAATATATGCAAGAAAGTTTGAAATGTTTCCAGGCCTAATAAAATCACCTACTTACCTCTCTGAGTGGTCCTGAATGTGTTTCAGCACCCGACAGATGGACAGGCTTGCTTGAGATGAATTAATTACTGTCTGTTAAAAAGTAGAGAAGAAAAACAAGTCAGTTTCTATATAAAAATTATTCAGTCATATGCTTGTCTTACACAGATCTGATAGACTGTGGATGTAATTGCTGTGCTATTCATCCACAGGAATTAATAATATGATTTTGACAACAAAGCATCATACTTAAATGACTGTTCCAGTTACACATTGCTGTCAAATAACTCAAGCCACAAACTCTTACTTTTGGAAACTGAAAAGAGCCTGGCATTACACAGTACTCATTTAGATGAGTATGCAATACACCAAGAACGTCTTCACAACCAAAGAATTGCCTTTAAAATATGACTTTCAGGGAGTTAGTCATGAAGTTGCTTTCTCAAATCTGTACCCATGTGATTATGCATCTCATTTAAACACACAATCATTTTTGCACTCACAGATCCAGCACCTCTACATAAGTAATAGACAGTTGCCTGCAGTGTTTCCAAAATGGAAACACATACCTAGTTTTTGAAACTTAAGCTTTGGCTCACATGCTATGTGCATATTTACTGGAGATACCTGTCCTGTTGTCATTGGATTTTTATTTTTTTTTCACTGAACAAGTTCAGACTTAAGATTAGCAAAAGTCTTCCATCGACTTCCTTAAGTGAATGTTGTGTGTTGGTTTTTATTGTGAGTGGCTGAAAAGTATATAGAGATAAATGGATATTCAGATTGCCAATATGTGCATAAAGCTTTATAAAATGCTAGGTTTTGGGTTTAGTTTTAAAAAGCCAACCTCTCAGGTGCATGGTATATAAAAAAAACCCCAGCAAAATCTGATTTCAGAGGCACACATCTGTTGCAGGTCTTAACCAGCCATTCTCTCTAGCCTTGCGTTGTTCCTCTGTCTTTTCCTACAACAGAATATTCACAATTTCAAGGAAAAATTTTTGAAAACTTCCACTCTTTCTTCTTGTGCATGCATGTGATGAGGCACAGCACTTTGATTCTGATCTGTTCTAACAAACTCCTGTGTAGCTCTCTATTAATCAAGAGTGAAAATGCAGACTTAGGACATGTGGCTGTACTGGAGTTTCTGTGTGAGCACTTCAGGCACTTAGGCTGTGATGTACTCCCTTTTCTAGTACAGATCATTGTAAAAGGCTGCTTGTCTCTAGTTTCCAACTAGAACACGTATTTACAACCAAAAGACTTCAAAAGACTGTTGTCCTTAGGTTGTATTTCTTTACTAGTGGCCTCTTTTCACGTCTGAGAGTTTTGCCTCAATTTATTGTTTTTATTATTTAGACCTGTCAGTGTCAGAAATGATGATCCACTCAGAGACTGTGAAGTGAATGTATTACACACAAAGTAAACACTTCTCATCATCTGTTCCTCAGTTCTTTTCTGTAGTTCTGTGTAGTGTCGCAGTTTCTGTCCTTTCTTGTTAACGTGTCTGAGATCACCTCCTCTCAATCACAGCTGTGTTTCTCTGTTCTTGTCTAAAACTTGTGGTCTCTTCAGCAGTGGGTTGCTTAAATTTATCACTTTGCTGCTGCAACAGCTAACTCCAGGCCTTCTTTGCATCTGTTCCTGGGCTTTTCTCTTTTTCTGCCAAAGAGAAACACCCTAGTTCTTGCCTATCTCTGTGCTAGGGAATGACTATGTCATTCCCTCCGAAGTTTCAGCTTCTCACTTATCCACTGGTCTAGCCAAGTTTCGTGACTCACTTGCCTTCTTTCCATCACCCACTCTCTTTTCTTTGCCTTCTCTCATGCATATTCCTGCTTTGACACTTGGTCTATCCTGCTTAATCCTATTACTCTGTGCTCTTCCTTTAAAGTTAACCCCATCTCTCATCCTCTTCTTGTGTTGAGCTGGAAGATAAGCAGAGACTCCACAGCATAATGCCCCCTTCACGTGCCTGTGGGATCCCATCCCTCATTGTTGTGTTGTTTGGTTAGACCCTGAGCTCCTCAGGGCACAGCCTCTCTTTCTGTCTGTCTTTGTGAAGTGTGGCGGTTTTTGAGCCTTCCATAAATAATAATATCACATCATCAAACAGCTGTCTTTGCCACTTCTGATCTTTTATTACTATCCAGTGTCCTATATTTCAAGTGATGCATCACAGGTGTTGCTAGTAAGCCCTGCATTTAAAAAAAAAAACACAAAACCATCTTATGTTCAGACAAACAGGTTTGGTTTTTTGGTGGTTTTTTTTTAATAAAGAATATTTATGATCAGCAGCATGTAAGTACTTGGATGAATAGATAGGTGGATTCTGCTCTAGAGATAATTTTACAGCAGTGAAGTCACACTCCCTTCCCCTTCCTTCCCAGTGAGCAATGCTGATGACTAATAGCTAATGCATTTCCTCACTGGAGAAAGGTGAAATTCTTCCAAATAAGTGTGTCTCCTCATCACAGGGAATGTCATCACTCAGTTTATCTTTCCTCACCTTCTGTATTCCCTCGTCAGTCCCACGGTCCTACCTAGATGTTGGCCAAGTTACTAACCTGCATTATAAGACAATAAGGCTTAAGAGTTGGGTGGTATTACCATGCAATGAATTATGTACTCTTAGCAGTCTTAGCAGCAATTACATACTCTCTTCATGTGCTCAGCAGGAAATGTAACAAAATAGCACTGTTCACATTGCAGAGTACTCCAAGGGGGAGGAAAAATTACCCATGTTCTCCATTGCTGCTGCATAGGCAGGGAAGAGCTGCTAAGTGAAAGCACTTTTTCTTTCCATGGAAGTCTTCAGGCAGGTCATCAAGGTTTCCACGGTGTCAAGGTCATTTTATAAAAGTTTGTAATATCAAAATAGAAGCAGTGTTCACTGCCCAGGGGCTGAGCAGGGTCATTGACAACTGCAGCTGCTGTGCTGTCACACTCACATCAGGTCACTGGCAGGGTCAAGGTCAGAGACACCTACAAATTGGGACACCTGGGGGGAGTTGGGGGACTTGTGAGGGAGTGAATGGGTGAGACTGTTAACAGGAGACTCGTGGTTTAGAGTCTCTCTTTTGAAATGATGCATGAACCCTGCTAGAACTTCTTAAAAACCTATAATTTCTAAACTAGGTATTTGTTGCTTTCTGCTTTTTTGCAGTTTTATGCAACGTGCATTTTCTTTATTTGAATCACACTACAGACCAAGAAGTTCACTTAATGTTTTGAACTTAAGAGTTTGCTTTCCCTGAAAGCACCATGAATGTTCATAACAATTCTGCATGCTCTTAACATAAAGTTCTCTTAAAGGTGGGATGGTTTGTGTGCTGTATTGCCTGTGATGTGCTGAGGTGGATTTTGAGCCTCCTTTCATGCCCAGGAGAGTCTTCTATTATACAAGGTTTTTTGGAGACGTTAGAAAACATCATAGGTTTGTGGTTGTACTGCATTTTCAGATTGCAGTTTAGAAAGAACTGGCAAATTATGTGTGTAATGACTGAGACTAAATATGACTTGTCAGTTGCAGAAGAGTTTTATCCCATAAGATGATTGCAATTGGCCAGTTCTGGTTAGAAGTACAAGCGTGATTCCCAAGTGTTTCCGAAGGGGACGTGTGCCCATTGGAGAAGGCTTTGCTTTGTTGGCCTGGTTGCAGTGAGTGGGGAGTGTGGCTTTAACTGGAGAGTCTGCTGGGAGAGATTTCACTGTGGTGAATCCCCTCAGGTATTAGCGCTGTAGAGAGTGTTTAAAAAGAACAGATGACAGAATGTTGCATGTGAAAATGAATGGAGCTGGAGTAACAGCTATTTGCTTTGTTAAAAAAATAAAAAATGTTTACAGTTGTGTGACGGATTCCTTGAGCTGTGAACATGCCAAAATTTGAAAATAATACAGTGTTTGTGCTGAAAATTTTCTAATTCAAATTTACAAAAACAGCCTGGAAAGCAAACAAATAACAGGCATGCAAGTATTCAAATAAAAGATTTTGAGGAGTATTTTAACTTGGTGTTCCCAAAGAAAAGCAGACAGCCCCTGTCAGATTGAAATACTGTTTAATATTCCAAGCACATCTGTCACTGAGCACTGCAGAATTGCTGTGTTCAGGTTAAATGATCAACATAAAACCTTTCTTCCTGTGGCTTCTCAAGTTTATTCAAAGAGAAACTGAAAAGCAGAGGGAAATCCCTTCAAGCACAATTGGAAAGGGACGGGATTTCCCTGGGTTAATTTGATGCTTTTTTGAGCAAACTCAGATGTTACAAAAGAAAACTTGTTGACTTTTTTCTTTGTATTTTTCCAAATGAGACATTATTATTACCGTGTGTCAAGTGATGCTTTTGAAATATCTCTATCCAACATTTGTAATACTCTTAACATGAGTATTCAGTGTGTAGGCTTCTAACTTGAAAAGTCTGTTAGTTCTTGCTCTTCAAAATACCTGTAACTCATTAGATGTACTCAGTTTTTTTCTCTGTGTTTTACTGGTGGTGTGTCAAAGGGAAATACACGCCTCCTGATGCATGTGGCGTGGAGTCATGCCCACACAGCAATTTTGGGCACAGCTCTCAAATGTGACAGTGAGAAAAGTGGAACAGAAAGACAAAGGTCAATGTGAATACCAAGTGGGACCGTGCTCTTCTTAACTAATTGCCATATGATGCATTGTGTTTATTTATCATTTAGGTAGCTGAATAACATTTATTTTAAAGCCTTTGATGGCAGGATCCTTGGAGGCATTTTAATGCTGGAAGGGTGTTATTCAACATGAAAGAAAATACTAGTTCAGAAAGGAGATTCTGTGCATTCAGATTAAACAAATTATCTTTCATTGCTTCCATTTTTGAGGATTAATTTTATAGCTTTTTATTAAAGCCAGCTGGTTCGACATGGGTAAGAGTAAGTCCTTGGCAGGATGTGTTCAGAGGCAGTGGTGTTTTGCCATAAACAGACCCAGCAGGCAAGCCTTGTATTACACAGATTATTGCAGATTACGTGACATCTTCTGGCGTTTGAGACATCTGGTTACAAAAGGTGCAGACCTCCTGCTTGGTTTCAAACAAGGCAGTGTGAAACAGTCCAGATGTACCATTCCGGATCTTAGTGATGATGCTGAGTGGGATGGGAGCTACCTCTGTCTTATGCTCTTCCAGTTGCTGTGCAAAGCGGTCTGGTTTGATCCGAGCATTCCCATCAGGAAGGAGGAGACTGCCTCACCCCAGCTGCTCCACATCTGTTCTCATTGCGTTCCTGTCTTGTTCTAGGGCGTGTTGGGCAAGCGGTAGCACTACGTGCCAAAGCCTTTGGCTTCAGTGTGATTTTCTATGACCCGTACCTCTCGGATGGCATGGAGCGTGCTCTGGGACTGCAGCGGGTGAGCACTTTGCAGGACCTGCTGTTCCACAGTGACTGTGTTACCCTGCACTGCAACTTGAATGAACACAATCATCATCTTATTAATGACTTCACCATAAAGCAGGTAATAATCTCTGTGGGCGCCCTCCACACTGGTGCTGGTTGCCAACTCTGTGTAGCATTTGTTTATGTAAATGGGCAGATTGTCATTTGAAGGAAATTTCTTTCCCTTTTGCTGCTTTTGAGATCATGCAGGTTTATAGTTGATTAAGAAATAGCTGGTGGTTTATGTATTGTTGCTTTTGCTGTCTTTTTGCCTCAGTAAAAGTGCATTTGTGAAAATAATCTGCTCTTCTTAATGTCACTCAGATTTAATAAAGTGGCATTGACGTAAAAGTACTTTTCCTATGTCTTGTAGTAGCTACTTCCATTACGTGTGTATTTTTAGGTAGCAATCCTGCCTTTCACTCTTGTTCCTCAGTTTGAGTTCTTTCAATGCAATTTAAGGATTGTGACTAAATGGCTCCCCCCTGTGCTCAGTCCCGATGCTCGCAGAGCACTTCATGGACAGAGCTCATTTACAGCATTGTGTTACAGGGAAAAATAATGTTTCTTGGAGTTAGTATTATCCTCTCCCCAAAGTTTTAGGTAATACTAAAATAAGTGCAACATCTAGGTTTAATAACTGCTCTATTATTGACTAATTTGATAGTAAACTTCTTCATTAAATGTTTGGCTTCTGACTCTGAACTCGGTGTAGGTGACAGCAAGAAATAAAACACTGAGGTGTAAGAATGGAAAATGTACAGGAAAGAAACCCTAAGACAGAACAGTTGATTTTGCTGTTCTTTATATATGTAGTGTGTTGGTAACAATGAGAGTAGCACTCTTTTGCAGTAAAATCATTGCTTGTCTTCTGAGATATAGTTTGCACCCACTACTCTTGAACTTTAGGATTGAAACTTCCTGAGTGTCCCACAGTCACGTAGGATCGTGGTGGAAAACTGACAATATTCCACACTTGTTGATTTGAGAGTTTAGGGATTTCGCAAATCCATCCCAACGTAAAATCAGGATTTGGGATTTAAAACTCGAAAAAATTAAGAAGCTTAAAATGAAACCTCTAAGAGAACAGAGCTCTGTCACCCCACCCAGAACATTCCCTTTGGTTGTGTGCCTGGGTACATTCAGTGGTTATTACATGGTTAGATGTCTTTGCAAGCAGACATCTAGACCCAAACAGAATCCCACGGAGTTCAGTGGGACCACTGAGCAGTGGTCACACGTTTTACAGCAGATGTGAAACTGGGGCCAGTTTATCACAGGAAGTTTTTGAGTGGAGGTGGATAAATGTGTTGAGCTTTGGAGAAGGCTTAGTGCATCAATCAGAGAAACAAACAAAGCAAAACATGTTAAAACTGAGTAATGCCATCTGAAATGAAAAGCTGTAATAAACTCTGTAGTGGAAAGTATATTGTAAGCATCTATCTTGCCATTTGTTACCCTTCATGATCAAAGGAAGGATTAAAATGTTAAAGATAGTTTTTGCTTTGGTTAAGAGTTTGGGTGAAGCAGTCTGTATAGTAAAAGCTGATGTGAAAACCATAAAATGTAACACCTCTGACTGCTTAGTTTGTGTCTTCTGATCATGATTTAGGTGGACAGATGTTAGAATTGGCCTAAAATTCCTAGAGAGCATTGCACACCACTTCTGTCCAATATTGCATGCTCACATAATAACCAATTTTTAAACAACATACAGAGAAGTGTGGTGCATCTCATTTCACTAAAGTCTCACCCAGAATTCTGTTCAGAATCTGAAATGACATAACCTTACAGTGTCTTCGAATATTTGGTGTCAGTCTTGTCTTTCAGTAGCTTTTCCCTTGAATTAGTCAGCATTCTGCCAAGCCATCCTGCTTGTCCTTGTAGTCCCAGAGTACCTCACAGAAGTGTTTCATTAAACTGTGGTAATCAGGTGCTCTTAAGTTGAGGTCATCCTTAGCTTTACAGATTTGAGGAAAAGGCACTGCAGTTTAAACACAATACATTTTGAAAGCAGCTGTGCAGGTTTAGTGTAGGTGACTTTAACAGCTGTCAGCAGTTCTAGCTGTGGAGCTCTTTCAAGCTTCCACCCATTGTTAAGGATCATCTCCAGCTGCATCCACCTTGACAGTTTACCATGAGTCACTTAATTCATTCCCACTAGAGTGCATTTATGCAGCCACATTCTGTTTGATTCGAACTTGTCTTAGTACTGGTTTTAGGGTATTGTAAATAGTCCTGAAATGAAAACTGAAGCAAGGTTGTTGGACAGCTTGAAGATTTTAGCAGGGTTCACTTTAATGAAAATGAATTTCAAGTCCTTCAGAGGGAGTATAAATACATGAAACTATACTTGAAACTCAAGTAACCACTTTGCACAGAGATAGGAGGGTGTATGAGCTCCTACAAGCCTATATGGCACGGCAGGTGTGATGTCTCTTTGGTGAGCCCACCTGTGCTGGTTTGGGTACAGTTCTCACAGCGGACCCAAGTAGTGGAGATGAAGTGATAGTTCCCGTAAGGAATGTCATGTTGTTACTAGACCAGCTGAAGATCCTGCCTCCATTTCTTCGCTGTTCTGATTCCCAAGTTAATTGCATAAAACAGGGAGAAGGATGCTTTAGTTCTGCTCCTCTAAGTGGAGTTTGGTTTTGCTGTACAGACCAATGGATGGGTCTCTGTAGGCTGAGGGATCGGCACATGGAGAGAGGCAGGACCACACTAAACCTAAAGATCTGGCCGGTAAAATATGGTGGATTTTTCTTATAAAATACTGCAAGCATATATATGTTTATACTCCCTATGATCTTAAAAAAAAAAAAAGGGAAAAAAAAGCTCATAGCTGACTTTCATCCAAACCTTGTTCATGAATTCGGCATTTTGAGTCAGTCTTTCAGCGTAAGGTTTTAGTTTGATGTGTAGGTTTCAAGTAGTTGAGTTGGTGTCAGAATCTTGGGGGTTTCTTATTGTTATGGTCAGAGATGGAGTCAGTACAAAATGAGGTTTTTGTAATTCATCTTCACCGTGGTTCCTGCTCTTCATACGCTTTACCTTTATGCCCAGAAGTGTTTGAGACACCTGATAAGAGATGAAGTGTTAGGATGGCTGGAAGGAGGATGTAGTAATTTATGTTTTTTTCCGTACCATCTCTCTTATTTAAACTGCCACTTTGTTTTCAAGTTGTGGATATATTGTGGTGTAAATTCTTGTAGTTCTCCCCACACAGTGTCATCTACAATGCTAATCTGCACAATGCACAGCACAGCTTCTCTCCTGGGCACACAGCGTTCTCAACCAAATTCATTTTCATGCCTTTTAATTGAATAATAGAAGAATTCTTTAGGCTTTTATTTGAAAAGTCTCACAGGGGAGGAGGAAGCTGAAGTAACAAAAATAAATAATACATACATCTACTGTGTTTTGGCAACTAAGGGGAAAAGTGTTTGAAAATCCAAAAGCATTGATTTTTCTGAAAAAATCATGTAGGCTTTTATTTGTGTGAAAGTTGAAAGCCACAAAATATGAATTTGTTTAAGAATGTGCTGTAGTTTCTGTCTCATGCAATTTCACAGTGAAATGAAAAGGCATAAAATGATCTGTCACTTTCATATGCACAGTTGTATCTTTTGATCATGTTACTGCACAATATCTGAAACAACGCTTCTCTTAAAAGACACTACTTACAAGAAACAAAAGGTTATTAAGTGCTGTGAAATAGCATTTTATGTTAGAAGCATCACATTTTGTGGTACTTTCCAATGGAAAGGGAAGACAACTGTTATGGTTTAAACCAGCTGAATAGCCTTTGTTGTAATGGATGCTTCTTTTGAGTAAAAAATAATGCCACAACGATTTTATTTCATTTATTTTTATTTCATCATTCTTGTTTTTAACTTTCCCTAGATGAGACAAGGGGCTTTCCTGGTCAACACAGCTCGAGGTGGGTTAGTAGACGAAAAAGCACTTGCACAGGCCCTGAAGGAAGGAAGGATACGAGGGGCAGCCTTAGATGTACATGAGTCAGAACCATTCAGGTGCTTTTCCTTTTCTTTTCTTTTTATTTTGTTCACTTTCTTATTTTTAAGTCTTAGTGCATGATACAACCAACAGCAACAAGTAAATGGAGTTTTTCCATTTGTTTGGTAGCAAAAGACTCCTTAGCAAAGCAACATGAATCTGTGCAGCACTGGACTAATGCAAACGTAGATGGAGCTTGTGGATGTGGTCAGAAGTGAAAAAAATGATATCTAAGATTTAATTGCCTTAAAAAGAAAAGAAAAATCCAGTGGGTTTATTTAGTAGAAATAGCAGGGGCTTTGATTCAAATCCTGGCCATGGCTTTGAGGGGAGCGCACCTTTGTCATTGATGCAGCTCTGGAGGCAGCCAACACTGATGTCTGAACAGAGTCTTTCAAAGGCAAAGAGCTGAGATGTGGTATGAAAAATAACTGCTTTATGACACCTTTCTAAAGGAAAAGACGTATTTTTGTCCAGATTGCCTCTGCAGGAAAACCATAAACGTAATAGGTTGCAAAAAAAGTTAAGGAAGGCTGTCAGAGTGCAGGTTTGGTTTTACTTTACCCTTTCTCAGGGGAGTGGTAACTGCTGTCAGTAGCAGGGCTGGTAGCACAAGCCTGAGTTTTTGAGTGACTGAGAAGTGCAGTGTTTTAAGGCAGAAATGTACCACTCCCCTAAGTGGCACTGGCACTGCGATACCAGCACTCCTAATTAGAAACGAGCCTATTTCATATGTCCTTGAGAATAGGCTGCTGTAGCTTAGTCCTTGAATGTGACAAGGCTTTTTCAGTCTGGACAGGGAGAAATGTTAATTTTAACTGGAACAATCCACATAAGTTTTTGAAGGGCACGTTGTAAAGACTGGAGAGAGGACAGTATCTCTCCTACCAGTATGGGGCTGGGGAATAGTAGCTTTCAAAAATGAGAATAGTACCCTTTTAGTCAGAATTTTTATATCTACTGAGGCACAATGCCACATCACAAATATTTAATTTTATTTATGCGTACTCTGCATTCATTTGCTCCTAAATGTAGTCATTACAATGCAGTAGTGCTGTGCAAAGCCAGAGTCTTTAACAGCTCCAGGGACTTCCAGCTGCATACATTCCTCCCAATTCCGAGCTGGGATCTGCACGAGCAGCCCGCTGCACCTCTAGGAAGCCCCATTTACTGCATGGAGCTGCCATCTGCAGAGATTCAGTTGCAGGATTACAGCCACAATTTCCTTTGGCTTCGGTGCTGCATGTCTATCTGAGCGCAGCATGCAACTCTTTATTCCAGGGTTTGGCCAGATAGTTTGATGTTCATTGAGCTACAGATGAAATCTATCTCTTTTTTGAATTATGATCAACTCTGAAAGCACGCTTTTGTCTTTAAGTATTTGTTCTCCTGTAGTTACAGTTGACTGCAAGATTATTAAAACTGGAAATAAATAGGAGGAGCAAGTTTCCTTTATTTTCCATTTCTTTACCCTGTATCTGTGATAACACTTTTACACAGATTCATTGCTTTCCCTGAAAATCAATCTGTAAAGTAAATTTCCTTCTTTCTGTGGCGTTTCTGTAAAGGAACAGGAAAGAAAAAAATAGTGAGAAATAACAACTGAATTATCAAAAAATCTGATGTGTGCTGATGGTCACAGTTCTGATTTGGAAATAATTGTAAGATTTTAAATTACTAAATGTCACATTGACAGAACAGTACTTTGTTGGCTAATGCAGTAAAATTAAAATTGTGATGAACTGGACAAATGGAATGGCATCCTGATTTAATTTGGGTTTTGCTTTATGCATTCCTGCCCCAGAACTGGAGTAGCAGTGGCTGTAGTTACAATAAGTGCATTGGACAGAAGCTAATGTTGCTGCTATGCTTAGGTTCTACCCTTTGAGTCTATAAAAGGTGATTGTTGCTTATTTATACCATGAGTAGTGAAATAACTGACAGAATGATAAACAAACCCAACAAGGAATAGAAATGCAGTTCTTCTGTGTTGTAAAAATTAATCTGTGTATGTACATATCCATGTGAATTCTCCCCCTTCCTTCTCCCCCACCCCCCTGGTATTTTTTGTCATTTGATCTTGTTTTAAATCTTCATTTAGCTTTAGTCAGGGCCCCTTGAAGGATGCACCAAACCTGATCTGTACCCCACACGCAGCCTGGTATAGTGAACAAGCCTCCATTGAGATGCGGGAGGAAGCAGCACGAGAGATCCGGAGGGCAATCACAGGTACTGACTCATCTCACTGGCTCCTTCCCTGCCTAGTTCTTCCTAACAAACCTTTTCCCTCAGCCGTGAAAGGTGCTGAAAAGAACCGGCCTTAGGTTTTGTTCACCATTTCTAGTGTTTGGAACATAGAAATGAGCAAATGCCAACTAAGTCTGTTCTCAGATCTGGAACAGGTAATTTTTCAGGTTCTTTGAATTACGAAGGGAATGTAGATACTGCAAAATATATAAGAGAAATGTACTTATATGTGAAAAACCTGCTGCCTTTGTTTTGTTGTTGCATGCAGATATTGACTGGAAGTCATCCTGGTATTGCTGGTATCTTTCTCAGCTTTTCCTATATTCCCCCTTGTACTTGTCAGGAGCAGTTCTCATTCTCTCTCAAAAATATTTTGTTGGGAGGTTATTCTATTTTAGATGTTCCTCTCTTTAAAGCATTGCTAAAGAAGCCTGGCATTTTAAAGGGCAAAGTGTCTTTGTTATATAACTACCATGTAATTGTAAACTGCTCACATAAGAGAAAACAGTTACGTCTCGAACATGCACTGCTAATAAATAAAATGAGAAGACCGAGCCATTTGGCATTGGTTTGAATCCCTTGCAGCCTAAAATAAAAGGAAGGATTTTCATACTGGAAAATGATTCATTAAGCACTAATGTTTTCTCTTTAGTTGGACTTTGCTGTTTCCCCCTTGGCGATACAGTCGGAATGCTCTGCAGACATGCAGGGCCATCTGTGTCACCTTGAGAGCAGTTCAGTGCCAACACATTGCTCTGCTATACTAAAAGCACTGGCAGTAGCCTTCCCTCCAGCCTGTGCCTAGAGAGGCCAGGCAATTTAGTTTCATTTATAGCTTGTGCAGAAAGAAGATTCTCCTGGATGCTAATTAAAGGCCCCTCTTAAACCCCTGAATTGTCTTTTACTGGACTATATCCCTCCATTTTAGAGGTGACCTAAAGAGCCTGAGCATCCCTTTGCTGGGATTGGTCTCTGTGCCAGTACTCCAGAAGAATTCCAGTAGTACGTTTGTTTGTTAGGGTATTGTATAACTGATCCCTTCTCCCAAATACCTCTGGGAGAGATTGCACAAACCATCATTCCATACCTGGTTGGGGGAGGGTTAATGTGCAAATAAGCATTAGTAGGCTACGTTCTGAAAACTAAATAAGAGCTATCCAGAGCTATTTTGTGTTAAATTTGTGCAGTAGCCCTAACACGGGTGCCTGGGAAGGCACCTCCTTCACGTGTGTGATTGTGCTCTCAGCGATCTGTGTTACCAATTAGTATTGGAGCTGTCAGCACTCCAGTGTTTGCATGTGGTTTGTAGCAAGATCAAACCAAGAGCAGCGTTGGGGAGGTGAGAATGACATTGAATTGCAGTGAAACAAATGTAGGAAAGATACGGGAAATGTGGCATAAAGATGGATGTATGGAAGCCATAGGGGAACACAGCGGAGAAAGTGTAGAGAGGGAGAATAATTGGAAAAAGGTGTGCAGTGTAGGAATGCAGGCTGCGACCACCATCTGATGATAAAGATGTCAAGTGGTTGTGCTGTTGCCAGTCAGTGGTGGTGTGATGTTTGAAATAAAAATAATAAGCAGATATTAAATACTTTTACATATGTTTTTAAACTTGAAAGCATTCCAAGTATGAAATGAAGAGGAATGCTGAAAACAGTCGTCAAAGTAAGGGGAAGGCAAGCATGGCAAGTGAAAAGATAATTAGAAGTTTAAAATAAAGGAATAAATACTGTTTTTTTAAGGGGAGACTAGTAGAACATGCCTACAGAAGTTAACAAAATGAGGAATGAGAGGGGCAAAGAGGAAGACATGGTTAAGAAGGATAAACATCAGAAGAAGAAAGATACTGTATAAATTTGTGGACACTTTTGTTAGAAGTTGAGATGGATGTGTATGTCAGCTACATGTAGAATATGATTTCTCATGAGGAGAATGCTAGGAATTCACCCATAATGTGGCATGTACCTAAGTTTGTGTCATATTGAAAAAAAAAAACCTTTCCAGCTCATGCACAGGAGATGTGACAAGTTTAGTGATGCCAGTGGAAGTCATGGAGTAACAAGTATCTGATAGTATCCACTATATGGCAAGCAGTTCTGTGAAAAGGCTTTTTTACAGCCCTGTTGTGGCCAGGCTGATGGATAGAATGAGCAGGTGAAGAATAGTGAAGTCCTTCATCAAATTTCCTTTAGGAAGTTGGAGACAAAACCTGAATGCTTTAATGATGGAGCATGGTCATTTTTTGAGTATTTCTGGAGTACCATCACCAGCAGTAGCAGGGATGGAACCTCTTTCTATCCCTGTTTGTGCAAACACACAATAAGGTTAAACTTGAGAAGAGTTACATTAAAGCAGATGTCAGAAAAAACACTGGCTCCAATTGATCTCCCTCCCATTGAAATAGGTGGAAATACTCCTATTGCCATGAAGAAGATGTGTGTTATACCTGTTCATGTCATTTGTTGCAGGGGTGGAGATAGTTCTGCAGAAGACAGACAGGGGCTTGCCCAGTATGTGCTGAATCAGTCTTAAAACTT
The DNA here is from genome assembly GCA_013396755.1 of Sclerurus mexicanus. NCBI lineage: Eukaryota > Metazoa > Chordata > Aves > Passeriformes > Furnariidae > Sclerurus > Sclerurus mexicanus. Next base: position 691,959 of record VWZF01006438.1, on the reverse strand, counting down.
CACTTATTTTTCAGAGGCTAAACAAGGGGTTTGAATAAATGAAGAAGGGAAAATCTTGTGCATTTTCCTTTTTTGTAGGAATGAAAGGGATGGCAGAGGATCCATACACAATGGTAAATAAACGTGAAGAGCAATTGAGATAAATAAGGGGAAGATCACAAGGACAGGGAGAAGGTGTTGGTCATATCCAGGTTTAATGGCAGAATTCCATTCAGCATCCTACATTCTTGGAGAAGTGTTTTTATTGCTGTTACAAGTGGAAGGAAAAGGAGGAAAGTGATGTTAAAGACAGGGAGTAGGAGGCTACATTATTGAATTTGAGTGGTAGCCATGCTCTACACTCAAGTTACAGCTTTGTGGAGAGCATGAATCGTGTTGACTGAGGCCCTGTTTGCAAGACACGAAAAGAGACAGAGGAATCAAAATTATGCAGAGTATTTTGGCCATTATTAAGTCCCAGGCAGAAGGGAATAATGAGGACCCAAAAAAAAGCTTGCAGTGTCATTTTATGTATTGATTTCAATACGCAGATATTTATGACTATTCTTAACAGACACATTAAGAGCATAAAGCCTACAATTTTTGTGTATTTTTCTTTCCTCTCTCTTGCTCCATCCTAGGTCGTATTCCAGACAGTCTGAAAAACTGTGTTAACAAAGATCATTTGACTGCAGCTACACATTGGGCCAGCATGGATCCCGGAGTGGTTCATCCAGAGCTTAATGGTGCTGCATACAGGTAAGTGTGCTGGAGATGGAGGAGAAACAACTCCTTGATTCAGATGTAGGTATTTGAGAATAGACAGAAGACCTTCCTGTTAACAAATAGGATTAGATACCAGCTATATTGTTTTCATAATTGTTTCATTTAGAAGAATAATCTTGTTTTGCTGGTTGAAGTCAGTCATGCTGTGTGTAAGTATGATTCCTCTTAGAGTCTCTTTTGTTTGGTTAGTATATGAACAATACACATTTGTTTGTATAGTCAAGTAAAATAATTCTAGTCATCTCTGGTGTGTGCAGTGGAAATTTATGTTCCTTTTGCTGAAGGTAATGAAGCAGTAGTAGGTTACAGAAAGAGCTTCAATAATAAACTATTCTAATGTTGGTTTGTGGCTTCCAGACACAAGAGAGAATAAGTAACTCAGTATTAAAATCAGTGAAACGGCCTGTGATGTTTATGAAAATATCTTTAAAATAGCATTTTCTAAATTATATGTTTAATTTTTAAGCAGAAGCATTTGAAGGACTTGATCTATGTATTCTCAATCAACTGTGAAAGCAGGTCTTAATAATTAATAGAAAGGGGCAATTTTTACATGTAATTTGCACATTCTTTAGTTACTTTGTTTGCTTGAGAGTCTTTCTGTCCTTTATTCCTAGCAGCTGTTCTTGCAGCAGATTTTTCCTAGTAGCCAGCTTCAGACAATTTTTATTTATGAAAAACGTCTGCAACTTTTTTATCTTCCAGTATGGTGTTTACATGTAAGTGGGATGAAAGTGGCTGAGAAAGCTACAAACAGCTGCTTCCCTTGGTGGTGCCTTGAGCAAAGGGGCAGCCCTTTCAATATTTTGTCATACCTCTTTATCCTAATCCTTCCCCTGTCCTTATTCACACACCTACCTTATCTCTGTCCTTCTTTAGATGTGCTTTCAACAGAGAGGGGATTCCTGGGTTTGTGTTACTCCATATGGGGTCCCAGCTGTGCACTGCTGAGAAGGGAAGCAAAAGCTCTTGTGTCCCAGTGACTTGGAACAACTTGGAACTCATCAGAAAGTGATGGAGAGGTGATGGGGAAGTGTCACCGCCCTCTGCCATAACCCCTTTATCAGCAGCCATAAGTGCACTAAAGGAAAAGAATAACATGGATTTGGTCAACATGTGTTTGTCTCATGTAACATGAAGATTTTTATTTTTTGATAAAGTACCCATAGCCCTAAATATCTGAAGAAGGGTGTTTTTATAGAAGTTCAAGCACCTGTGTTCTCCTCCACATTGGTTCCATTGACTTCAGTGTGGAGCAGTGAGGGTATAGCTGAATGTAATGGGGGCTGAAAGACAAGTGTGCTGGACTGGGGGCAATAATTCCACCCCGTCATGGCAGTTAAGGACAGGGTTTCATGCCCAAATAAAATGCAGGGGTTTATTCTCATTTTGGGGGTCACAAGTCCAGCCAGAAGCAGGCCTCACAGCCAGAAATTAATTTTAACTTAGGAACGTTTTGGAAGTTAATGATTTTCAAGGTAAAGACCATATGTATTCAATTTAAGCAAGATAAACACAGAACTGAGTGACTTTTTAAGACATTGTTTCGGTCATTTTTTTCAATAAAGAAAATTAATTGTAAAATTCTACTTCACAGTTGCTTTCAAATACAAAATAAAACTCATTTTGGCAATTTTGAGGCAGAAGCTAATAGTTATACAGTACATATTAAAAGCTTCTTTTTGGAGAGGTGATAGAATAGTGGTTAATGTGGGGGAACGCAGTTGCCGTGTGCACTACAAAATATGCAGCACTGGAAGCAAAGGTTTTATGAAGAAATTGGTTTCAATAGCCGTGTTTGCTACTGCTTAATTCCTACCTGGATTAAGTATAGCCTTTGAATTGATTGTTTAAACCAAATTTTTCTTTGCAATCCAAGATGATGTTCAGCTGAGTGAGTTCTGGAGTCTTCCACAGGCAGTCTGAAGTTTCAGATGTGCTAATAACTGTATCGTAGTCATGTAATTGCATTAGAAGATAAAACCCGGGATAATAATTTATATGTTAAAAAATGCAAATAGCTCTTTGGGTGAACTAAAACTAACGAGGCTGGTTTATTCTGCATATATCATTTACTTCTATTTTGGTGTAGGATAGAACTCTCAAATTACCAGATATTATCACAAGCCAAGAACATTGAGCATTCATCAGCAGAATATAATCTAGATGTGAATATCACTGTGTTCTGTGGGAAACAAAACCATTTCCTGTGTGAAATGCAAGATGCCCTATCAACACCAAAGGTCATGCAAACAGGACCTATCCCATGAGTAAAGATTCACAATATTCCTGAGAAGGAATTATTTGTAGTGGTCTCGGTGAAGCAGCATAATACACCCCGGGTTTGTGTTATTACTGTGGATTTGTTACCGAGCTGCCTGTTAAATAACCCCCTGCCCCTTCCTGTGTCACAGAGCAGGCAGGTCATAGGCAAAGTGAAATTTGACAACCAGGAACCAGTGATTATACCATTCACAGACAGGTTGACATATCTTCCTGCTTTCTGAGGGGTAGATGAGAAGGCTGGATGGGGCTCTGAGCAGCCTGGTCTGGTGGAAGGTGTCCCTGCCCTTGGCAGTGGGTTGGAACGAGGTGATCTTTAAGGTCCCTTCGAACCCAAGCCATTCTGTGAATATCTAGGAACTGAAGAGGTACGTGGATGAGAACAGCTGGATTTTGGTAATTCAGAAGTTATTTCATGTTGAGATACTTCCCTGGTGATTTTCACTCTGTGATGGCATGGTAACAGCACACACTGAAATTTTTAACCTCTTCTGGGACAGACTCAGTTTCTCAAACAGAACTTAACATAGTTCAAGGTGCTTCTGCAGTTTAAAAAATACAGAGATTAACCAAAATTAAAGTCACCTTTCAGTTGTAATTAAGAGGGATGCTGTATTTTTCTTCCTAAATTAAGACTACATGGGGGAAGGAAGACTGTGAAGTAACAGAGGAGGTGTAATTGAGCTCTTGCTGCTGCCAGAGGAGGAAGATAGGGAGAAACTTCATGAAGTGCTGGAGGGAATACATTTTCTGGTAAAGAAGAAAAAAGCATTAAAGAGTCACAAAAGGGAAGGTTATATAGAATAGAAATGCTCATGAGTAGAGGCTGTTGAGTTTATGTGCCCTCCTTTCAGAGACAGGATTTGAACAATGCTGATGATTAAATTGAAAGAGGACAACAGTTCCTAAAAGAGAATGGCAAAGTAGGGCTAGGAGCTGTCAAGTAAAATATAGTTTCTGTAGAGCAGTCCATTATCTAGCAGTACATTATCTGCATTTTGGCTGCTGCCACAAACAATTGTAGGGCCTCTAGATGTTAGTGAAAATCTGGAGGAAACCTGTACCCGAGGAGAAGTACTGGGTGGTAGAATCCTGGCTATCCTAACTTGGTGTCCAAGGGCAATTTTTTTATATACAGAATATGTAGTTTGATCTGCTTAATGTGCTCATAAGGTAACTGTTAATGCTCCTGATTCAGCGCTGCCCATTTTCACAAGGGGAAGCTTTGGCTTTTCTTCCTGAGGAGAATGCAGTTGAAGAATTTGCTCTCTCCTTGATTGCTCCCAGCTCCAGCATGCTGATGCTCAGGGAGGATGTTGTTAGAAAGTAGAGGTTGTGTTGGGACCATCTGCTGTGTAGGACTTCTAAATGCAAGTTTTTGTCATGTTGTGTTTTGCAAAGCACCTAGAGTGACAGATAAGCTGTTCCAAAATTAAATCAGAATAAGTAAAACAATACCCTGTCTGCCAGTTTTCATAGGAATTGAAGCAAATTTGATTAATAAGATTCAAATGGAGTTACTGAAACAAGAAACTAATTCCATTAGCAACTGCAAATTAATTCTAAGGAACCTCTCTGGAGAAGGAATTAGCATAGGAAGCCCTGTAAATATGGGTACAATTGGGAACAAAGTTATGTGTCCTACAGGTGGTCTGATCTGTCACATCCTGATTATCCATCCCACACTGCAGTCAGCCTTGTGGGCTGTAGGAACCATTCCCAGCATGTCCAGACCAGCGTGTGGTGTCGTCCTTGTCCCTGTGCCATGTTGGACAGCCAAGCTGGGCTCCTTTGGCACAAAGCAGCTCCCAGGATGTTTCTGTGGTGGAAGAAAAAAGAACAAGCAAATGTGCTTGCATCCAGCTTTTTTCCTCCTCTGAGCAGTAACTTCTGCACTAATTTTCTGTCAGTTTGAGGGAATTCAGGGTGAGCAGCACCAACCTGTGTTACCTCAGAAAAGATGCTGTGGAAATGGGGTGAAAATCAGCGTTGAACTCTCATGAGGAGAAAATCAACATCACAATAATGTGATATTTGAAAAAGCTTGACAAGCCTACAAGTGCCTTTTCTCCCATGCAGTGCTGAGTAAATACTTGGGTAGCAAAAGCCTCAGTGAGTGGTAGGTTTGTGTGTTTAGACTTTCAAATCGATTATGCTCTTTAGGATGCTTGGGTGAGCAGGGTACATCAAGAGAGAACAAGGGATGAGTGTGCAGCTCTGTGAGGAGGAGAGGAGGCAAAGGGTCAGTGATAAGTGGCCAGCGTGGCATAACTTGCAAATAGGTGCTGGGGTATTTGACTAAAAAGAGAACATATTTGTATTAAGTTCAGTGTAGCTCTTGTTTGGATACAGCACCGTGAAGTACCAGGGTTCATCAATTCCATCTGAACTTTGGGACTGAAGCAGTAGATTTACCTGGTAACATCAGAGCCAGCATAAAATCAAGCTGAATCAGAGAGTGATTTTTTTTTTTGTGGTTGTTGAATTAATAAAATATTTAGGTCTCAGTGTTTGTCCACATAGAGTAAGAACTCTTTAAAACCATCCCATAGTTTTTGTGTTTGCATCTGTCTTTCTTGCAGTCTGCCTAAAGCACCTGTCCTTTGTATAACTAGTACTGGTTCTCTTTCAGCCAAGTGCAGTGGCAAGTTCTTTGCTGAAAAAGTTACTCAGATGCAGGAGGTTTGAATTTATCATCTTAAAGAGTGTGGGGGTATGATTGCTTTTTTGGGGAGCTATTGAAAACCTAGGACTGGAAGAGTAGTATAAAGAAATACTTTCTCAAGCCACAAAAATGAAAATTTAAAATTTCTATATGAGAATGAAAGAGGAAAAATAAAATCCCCGAAGAACAGCTTGATGAGAAGTCATAAACAACAGATACTGCATGGACCCAAGAATTCCTTCTGGTTGAGGTTATACTTTGAGAGGAGCAATACTTCCAGATTGTTTCCTTTGCTGTGCTGTCACTCATGTTATTTTAGCTGAAGAAACAATCTAGCAAACCTTTGTTTCTCATTCGGATGAAATACAGCATCTCTTGCTTTATGTAGCAGCATCTGCATATGGTGTCTTACCTGGAGCTTCAACTCCCTGTCTTTCTACCTGGTCTGAAACCCAGAGAAGCACCTCTGTAGCTCTGGAAGGAGGCAGGGTGGGCTTTCTGCTCCGCCAGCTGTTGGGTTTAATGGATGCTCCTGTTTTCTCCTCCCAGCAGGTATCCCCCAGGCGTTGTAAGCGTGGCTTCCACTGGCATACCTGCAGCAGTAGAAGGAATAGTCCCCAACCCGATGTCTTTATCACACGGCCTCCCTGCTGTAGCCCACCCGCCCCACGCTCCTTCCCCCGGCCAAACTGTCAAACCAGAAGCTGATAGAGACCACCCCAGCGACCAATTGTAGCCTACGAGAGCAGCATTCCCAGCACCGGAGAGCGCCGCTCCCGCGCGGAAAGCAACCAACACAACACAAACCCCTGGATTTTGATTAAAGGCAGAACCATGAACTTACAGGAGGAGACGATTTATTGGTTTAGAAACTGGTCCAATATACAGTATAAAAGGAAAAAGGTGGGAGACAAAAAAAAAAAAAAGAAGATTTGGAAGCATTTTTTTCCTCCGTATAAATCGTAGTTTGTCCCTGTCCAGTGGACTGATTCACTGTTTCTGTGTCCTATGGGTTCTTTGTTAAGCAAGAGAAGTTAGTAGTTAATTATATCATGAATGTACTTGTCTGTGTACAGTTTTTAGAACATAAAAAGGGTTTGTTTGCTTAGCTGTCAACAAGGAAAAACATAAGGGAGGCATTCAACAAACCAATTTTGAGATTAAAAATCCTTTCTTTTATATTTTAAGACATGCCCAAAAATGAGGCAGTTGGCAAACTTCTCAGGACAATGAATTTTTCCCATTTTTCTTTCTACGCCACACAGTGCATTGTTTTTTCTACCTGCTTGTCTTATTTTTTAGAATAATTTAGTAAACAAAAGAAAACAGTTTCTCTCCTAATTTTGGCATGAATTCCCTTATTTCAAAATGAAGACAACCTTGCAAAGAGATTTTGAGGAAAAAAAAAAAAGGTTTTGTATAAACGAGCGTTGTGCTTTTTGTCACCAGTTAAAGTATATATTATTGGTGGTATCTGGAAAAGGCACTAGACTACTGAAAAGTAGCAGCATTTCATTGCCTACATTGATTCCTTCCTGGTAATGTGGTAGGCTAGCAATATTTTTGGTTAAAATCATGTTTGTGACTGTAACCATTTGTATGAATTATTTTGAAGAAATAAAAACCCCAGACAAATATCATATGTGTAAAAATTTTTATTTCTAGTAACTGTTTATTCTACTTTTATTAGGTTTCTTAGCTGTAATTTTTAAACAGATGCTGTCAAGTATTTCATTTCTAGCTTTACTTTGCTCTCTGTTGTTTGTAATAATGTCTTGGAAGCTTGAAAAATAAAAAAAAAAATTCTTTCCATACCATTTTTCCCTTTACATTTCGTAAATGTTGATCTTTTTTCCTGTGTTTCTAATGGAGTTTGAAATTAAGGTGGATTTTGATTTGTACACCGGCATCATCAGCTACAGTATGGTAACAGCATTTATGCCACCGCTGTGGGCAGAGCAGAGGAGGTACAACAGCAACACCACAACAATAATAATAATAATAATAATAAATGTCTTTTGCCGAAGTCCAACATGAGAAGTGTCCATTGTTTTATTTGCTTCTGTGATGATGGAAGTGTGCAGCAGAATGTAATTGTATTTGCCATATTGCAGGAGTTAGTTTGTCTGAGACAGGCAGAAGTGTGTTCGAGGCAGGTCACATTCCAGCTGGATGCTGCTCCGGCCTTTCCTGTGCTCCTGGATAAGATTCCTTCACCCCTGCCTGGTTTAAAAAGGGAAGACAAGAGTTTTGCTGCTGCAAGAAGGAAATCCATGGTGGGCAAAAGTGAACCTGGACATTAAACCTCCTCAGTGGCCTCTTGTCTGCTTGTTCACTGTTCGTCTGAACTAGTCATAGTGCACCTAAGGTTAGTGAGCTGCTTTTATGGGTTCTGGGGAAAGTTACTGTCCCCCATTCCTGCAAGTCTACAGAGCAGCCTCCACCTCTCTTGGGGAAATGGTAGGAGGCTGTGGATCAAGGAAGACTGAAATTTGTGGATCTGTACCCAAGGAGCACTATAGAGAGAGAAATTTGGTCTCCATGGAAGAGTGGAAGGATTTGTCTTGAACATTTAGAGCTAAAACCGTAATCCATTACAACTCACTTGATGGTAAAGCCATTTCTGTTCCCTCCATGAAACAAAACAGAAATGAGCCCCAAAGCTGCAAGTTTGCCCAGCAAAGACACTTCTGAGATCTTTGTTGCCAAAAACTTGCGAAAAACCAAATCAGTCTCCTGCTGTTAAAGTGGGACTTCATGGGCAATTCATATTTTAAGATGCTGCTCTGTCAGGCTGAAGTTGCTTGTTTAACATATGTAAAACAAACGTTTAACATCTGGCTGCAAAGAATTGCTGGCAGTCACATTTGCAACCAAATCCCCCAAGGAAAACCAAGAGGGTTGGTTTTTTCCTTGCATCACTTTGGATGTGGCTTATGTAAGTAAGCTTTGTTTCTAGTGCATGGATACACTGATGAACCAGAAATGAAAGCACTGGTGTTTGTTGTGTGCCTTTCTCCAGTTCAGTTTCAAAGCTTTTGAGCCATTGGCACAAACGTTTTCAGGGTTTGAGCCCAAAGTCCTGTGTTTATGGGTGTGACAGGGCATTGCCACTGCACTGGTAATGGGTTCGGTATCTTCATGCTGCTGTTTGAGATGTGTACCTGTTGGTCTGACTGGTGGAGAGTAATCCAGTTCCCTGCTTTAGAAAGGAGAAACCATCTAGGCAATGACAAAACTGATGGCTGCTGACTTCTGGGTTATGGTCTGAAAAGCTAAATTAAAAATCTAATAAAACCCCCAAACGTGGAGCAAATGATTAATTGGAAAAGCACCCCAAAATGACAAAGGCTGTTGTGCTGCAGTAACGTTCTGTCTTTTATGGCTGCTTTTGGTGGGTGGTGGAAATGTGATCAGATTTTCTGCATCTGGTGAAGGATATTCTAAATGAAGTTTAGACTGGGGAAGATGCAGTCAGTGGGGAGTCACAGAGTGGTGAAGGTGATGGCAGCAGAGGCCACAGGTGACCCGAGGCAGCGTGGAAAGGTGAAAGAGGAGGTTAATCAAAGTGCCTGCCTTGAACATGATTTTCTTTTGGTGTCGTTGGTTGAATTAAGGGCCTTGGCCAAGAAGGAGGCCAAGCATGCCAAAACTGCTGCTGTGGGATGCAGGCGGCTCTGGAGCCTCCATGAGGATTTGGTGGTATCGAAGATTCCCATTGCACGAATGCAAAGTCAGGTAGTTGCAAGTCTAAACAGTGGTCAGGAAAAGGAACTGTGAGTGCGTTTCCGTGGTAGGGCTGATGGGCTGCTGCTGTGGGAAGGAGCAGCACGGTGGCAGATGCTTCTGGCCTGGCCTCTGGGAGGTCTGGGAATGGATTAGAGATGGCACATGGCACCTGGAGCATTTGCTGTGTAGTTCTGGTCAGGCATTTCCAAGAGGGCGAGCTCGAACTGAAGTCACGGCAGAGATGGGCTCTCGGAAGGACTGATGGGGGCTTATGTGAGGGGAAATCTGAGTAACTTGGCTTTTCCAGCTTGAAGGCAGAGTTGGGGAAATGACTGAATAGCAAATGCTGTGGAGGAAGTGGAAAAGTTAAAGAAAAGCTGGTATATGTGAACAGACAGGCTTAAATAGGGGTTAGGGAAAGTTCTCTGTCAGCAGGGAGTCCTTGGCACAGGTTTGCAACTGGAGTTACTGGAACTCAGTCCTGAAGTCTCTGGAGCTTGGGTTGGGGTTTGGGGTTTTTGTTTGGGTCTTATTTTTTTTAAAATACAACTTGTTTTTTAAAGTCCAAAATGTGAGAACAGTGTTTACAGGTAATACAAGATTGCTACCAAATCAACAGCTAGAGGCTTTTTTCCATTCAGGATAAAATACTTCAGCTTCCTTTTTAACAAGGCTCAAGGCTTTTTCCCTTAGTATGGGGAGGGGTTGAGAAAATGCCTTATTTTCTTGACCAATTTCCACCTCAGATGATTAAGGCTTGCTTTCCAAATGACCATGACTGCTGCAGTCTGGCTATTCCCAGTTTGCTCCGTGCCTCAAACCAAAGGGTTTTCTCCTCTAATTTTAGTGGATGCTTCAGTAGTGTCAGTTGTTCCACTTGAAGGAGAAGGCAGCACTGCCAGTGTTTACTTTATTCAGTTCCCCAACCTTTCTACCTTTTGTATATTGGGGGGTGGGGAAGGGAGGTAAGGGGGGGATGGAAAAGTGTCACTGGTTTTAAGGGCAGAAAGTAATATTAGATCATTTTGTCTGGCCACTTAGTGAAGCTGTTAAATGTGATATACGCGTCTTCATTAAACCTGATACCATGTTTTGACTAGAGTAAATCTTTCAGAAAGATTTTTAGTATTTATATTAAAATGTCAAGTGATGGGGATTTTTGCTATTTCCTCTAATAGTTTGTTTAACTGGGGGATATCAGTAACTGTAGTTTTTAAGCTGCTTTGTTTAATTTGGCTTTCCCTGCCTCTAAATTCCAGTTATTGTTTCATGTTGACTGTGAGGTCATGTAGGCTGACTTGAATTTAGTGAGCATGTCACATTTTAGCCAATTTGCCTCCATCCTGAGGTCAGTGACACATCTTCCAGGAACACTGAACTGTGTTATTCATCTCTTTCCCAGTTTCTTTCATTGCACTGTACATCCTTTCCTTTGTGGCTCTGTGTTTTTGCCCGTTGAAACGACATGGTCCAGCATGGTTATCTTCTGCAGATGAAATTACGGGGTTTCTGATCTCACATGATCTCTCCTTGCCTCCATTGACTTTCCAATTTCCTTGATAAACTATTTTCCTGCAAAGTGCTCGAAGAAAGTGATTAATCCTCTTCTTGGTCCTCAAATTGCATTTGCCTGGGCCGCACCTCCTTAGCAGCCGAAGCTCCACGTTGAGTAGATGCTCAGTGCAGTGGTCCTGCTCTCCTCGTCTGAGGGCTCTCTGTCATCCCACCATCTGCATCCTTTGCGTGTCTGCCTCCTGCAGAACGGGCCTTCCCTGGGTCTCATACCTCCTATCAGTCTCTTCATCCAACGTCTGCCTCCTGTCCTTCTTCCTTGGTTCTTTCTAGCATTCAGGACACCTGGAATGTTCTTTCTAGAATTCTTCCCTTTTTTAGGAGAAATGGCCTTTGGTCAGTTCTGCTTCCCACGTGTGAGTGTCAGCTCGGCACAGACCAGCTTTTCAGCTCTACTTGGCTGACCTTACACTCTGCTTGTCTAAGTCCATGTCCTGTATTAGATTTTTTTATATCCAGTTTGGGGCTTGGGATCACCTAGTTGGTATTTTGTTTGTTTGGGTTTCTTTTTAATGCAGTTTCTCATCTGGAGTTTCCATCCTGCGTTTTCTGTACCATAGAACCAATGAGGGCTCTTCAAATCTGGTCCCAGCACTTTTCTTTGCCTTTACACTTCTGCTCAGAGCTGTAACAGAGTGTTCTCTCCAAGGAGCACTGTTTGTTTTGGGGGCAGGGGGTGGGTTGTGGCAGTGTCAAGGCCTCCATAAACAGACTAAAGTATGTCCTTGGGATGATTAGAGGCATTTGGGACATGCCCAGGGTGGTGTAGGTCATTCTCTGAGTGTGCCAATCCCTTGAAGACATTCGTTGCTTGCACAGTGTTTAACTGCATATCTACCCCCCTTCTTTCATGTGCTGCCTAAAAAGGATAAGCGGTTGCTGGTTGGAAGCATTAATGATTTACTCAAAAAAAATAAAGGAAATTCTAAAAAAATTAATTACTTGAATATGCTTTGAGCTTTGAAGATTTAAAGTAATCAAAAGGAGCAAGGTTATGACTTAAATTGCCATAAGAACCTTTTGTTATGTGTCAAATTTGATGTATTAGAAACAGACAATTACGTGCCACTGCGACAGGTCCATTTATTTGCCTGTGCTGTGAAGGCAGAGTCCTTGTAGAGCTTGGGAAAAGCGTATGCAGCCAGCTTCCTGGATAAACCCTGAGAGTTAGGGCAGCAAATCAACCCCTAAAAATAAATCTGAGGAGCCGACGTCTCAGACTTGTGTTTCCAAAGCCCTCCAGCCATTTTCACAACGTCCCACCCGATGCAATGGATTGAATTCTCCAGCCAGTTGCCTCCAACACAGCTGTTGGCTCCAAAGTATGTTCCCTTTCCCGGGAACTCAGTGAGCAGCAGAGCTTGGTCCTCAGCACACCTAAAAGCACCAGAATAAACCCCATTTAAGTCTCTCTTGCTGTTCAGTAGGATTTTGGTTAAGCCCTCGTGTAAAGTTAAGTCCGTGCTGTATTTTACTGTCTTTAAACCACAACACAAAGAAAATCTGCTGTTGGTGTTTTCCAGTAACACGTTGGCTATTATCAGCATCTCTGCTTTCCATGTGGAAATGGAGTCAGGGCATTTCCAGCTTCTTTTTGATAGGAGTTTTTGGTCATTTTGCTGTTTGCTCGCTCATGTGTTTTCGAGACCTAATGTATGTGAAATGGGTCTATCATATTATGAATTTATGATAGATTATGATAGATTTTTGTCTCTTAAGTTGCAGCCCTTTGTAATTACTGCAAGGCCATTACTCTCCATTCCAAGCATAGAGTGCCTGTCCTTTGAAATGGGTGGCTGAAACAAGGTTTTCAAGAAGTAATTTTCTGAACAGCTGTACTTTTCTTTTTCTTTCTTCTTTTCCTCCTGCAGACCAGCCATTTTAAACTCATGATACAGCCCTCATATTACAAGAAGCACAGGTAAGAGGGGGAAAACCTCCACTGTGGCTCAAAGCTCATTTTAGAGGTTTTCAACCTCCGTAAATTCAAAGGATAAAGGCATGGGTTTAAATCATTTGTAATTAGTAGCTGAGATGTGATCCTATTTTATGGCAAATAGAAGTCTTAAAGTCTGTCAAAAGAGCACTATTAAACTGTGACCCCTTGGATTGTGGCACACATCCCACTTGGATTTTTGTGTGTCTTGGAGCAAAATGTGTCATTCCAGTGAATGTCTTTTCCCACAACACGGGGTCTGGGAGCGAACCTCACCATTTGGAGAACTCTCTTCATGTTTTATACGCAACTTGGCTGAAGTGGGATATGGGTTCTGATATGGCCGTGATCCCCAAAGCACTTTGGTTTTCATCTGCAATTAATTGTCAGTGGAGCTGCCAATGACTTCCAGTGCTTTGTGGTGTTTCTGTGGCACAGCTGTGAGTTCAGAACTAAGGAGACACCACAGTTTCCTTTGGAAAAGGCTGTTGATGGGCCATGAGATGGTGGCTGTTATTAAATCTAGATTCATCCGTCTGGGCTCTCTCTTCTTGCCTTCGGTGACCTAAGTGAAATCTCAAGAGGAATAGCTCCTAATGTGTGGAGTCTTTCAAATTAAGTGCCTGAGATTACAGTGGAGCAAAATGGGAACACTCTGCAGATCTCAGTGTGTCTGGTGTAAACTTCTCATGGCAATGACTCTAATTTTCGAGTTTTAAAGTGGCTTCACTACTTAAGAGATGCACTCAGCAGAAATGAAATGCCATCCAGAGGAGGGACCTCCGTACTGCTCCTTATGCCCTCTCTCTCCCAATTTGTGCAGTCCACTGACAATCCCTCCCCAGAAGACACAGAAGGATGAAACTTCTCCATCCTGTGGTGCTGTTTTTGAAAAACTGCTTTGATGAACCACATCTGGTGATTCCCCCCCTATATCTATTACTTGGTGGTTTAAAACTCCAAGTGTTGGAAGTGCTCTTAGGCTGAGCTCCACCAGGCTCTGAAATCCTTTTGGGGATGTAGATTCCTGGGTAGAAGGGGCAATGTTTCATTGCTTGTGATATGTTGGAGGGGTTTTAATGCTCTGTTAGATTGTTCCTTCCAGGGGTCTGGACTTCCAGAATTGCCATGTCTGCTCAGCCTCTTGCAGCCTTCGCCTGGTTGAAGATGTCAGGGGGTAGAAATTGGGGTCTGACCTTCGTAGCAAGATAAATATGTGAAAAAGTGATAGAAAAATGAGAGGCAATAACGTGCTTTCCCACCCGACAGCCCTGAGCTGGTGGAGGTGCAGCTGCTCTGGTACCAACCCAAACCTTTGGCTCCAGGGGGACGGATGATCTCAGCCTGTTCCGTGCCAACCAACCCCTGCATTTTGCAGCAGGAACGAAGTCAGATGCTGAGCTGTCGTTTCCTCAAATTCCCTTCTCAGAATTCCTTCGTGCTTGCTGTTTCCCACCAGGGTTGTATCCCGGGCTGCGGTACACGAGCTTTTCTCTGCTGAATTCCAGAACTCCAGGTGCTCCGGCTTGTGACTCTTATATGCTTTATTCATTTCTCCCATCCCCTCCTGCTGGTTCCCCCCAGCCCCGGGAGCTGATGGGCCCTGCGGGTGACAGGCACAGGACCCCGGAGGTCCCTCTGCGATAGCCACTAGATGGCAAAATGCACTTTGTGCATCGAGACGACGTGAGAAACCCCTGGGAAAACAGCGGGCTGGGCTCTCCCTGCCTCTGCTCTACGATTTGTATAAGCTATTTTGGCGTATTCAGATACTGCGTGTGGAGCATCTTCCCTTCAAAAGTCTGTGAATCCTCCCGTTCTTATTTATGTCTCGGTCATTTGAGCCTCCACAGAGCATTTTGGCAAGAGATTTCGCCATCGTAGCCCAGCGTTTGAAGAGAAGAGCATATTAAACAACCTGGTGAGGCTGTTGTAAAGCTGTGTCCATACTGGCTCACCTGTTAGTCCCAATTCAGGTGTCATCTCCCTTCTTAAATTACAGATGGGACCTGCTCAGGACTGAGGTTCTGTAACTGCTGCCTTCTGCTTATAAACAGATAAATAAATATTTGAAGATAATTTGTTTTTCCAGATATTTTAGAAGTATAAATATGAAGGGGAAAAAAAAATCAAACAAAACCAAACAACAAAACAGGAGGGAAACACAGACACCCTCGGCATTTTCTGAATCCTGGGCATAGATTATGCTGCTTGTTATCTTGACTCTATGAGATTTTGTCCTCTGTGGAATACATCCTTGTGTTTTTGCCTACTGGAGATGTCTCAAGTTACAGATTTCCATCATGGTCTGTTGGTTTTTTTTGTTTGTTTTTTTTTCTCAATAGCTTTTGGGGGCCCTCGCAGGGAAGTTTCCAGTTCCCTCTGTGATGACAGCAGCGCTCTTGGCTGGTTCCTTTCAGTCAGCTCTCACACATCCAAGCCCGTCCTGTTCCCACAATCCTGTTTGCAGCTGTGCCCCTCTCTGCTCTGCTGATCGTGCCTGCTTTTGGGCAGTGGTACCTCTTCTTCACGGACGCTGGGATGTGAAACTCATCTGCTGCACACCAGGCTCCTGGGATGGCTTTAGTGGCATGTTCACTCCATCTCCTCTGCCAAAAGTTTCACTTGGGAAAGCAGAGAATTTGTTTTGCCCCAAAACAATGATCTGGAATAGCGTGTTCTGGAATGTGAGAAACACGGGCAGTATTTGATGTCTTCTGTTTCTCTGTGTCTCTGGCAGACCGGACATTAAACATGTTAAAATTAAGCACTATAATAATGCCAATTGATCAGGTCTAAGGAAGAAACAGTAGATGTGAGACAGATTTTTGGCCTGTCATTTATTAATGGAGCACTGGTCTTCTGAATGGAAGGCTATGGGATTTCTGAATGGAAGGCTGCATGTGGTGCAATGGAAAATGCAGCATGGTGATTGTCCCTTCAGCACCATGATGGTTCTGTGGCCACACTGAGCTTTCACAAAATATCCCAAATCTGGATTCTCCTAACTTTTGAGTACTTGCCTTCAGAGTCTTAGTGCTGGTATTTGAAGATTTGTATTCCTAAATTCACCTTTATTTTTTGTGGCTTCGGAGGGTTGCGGCTGTTTTAATAGTGCAATCGATCGGGTGAAAGCGAGTCTCCCATTGCCTGCTCAGGTCAGGCGCCGTGTTAGCAGCTCCTGGCTCCGTGTGCCACAGCAGGGAGCTGAGCTGCAGTGCCCAGTCAGGCCCTTTCCATCGGCAATCAGAGTATAATTCACTGTTTGCTACGAGAGAACAAATATCCCCGAGGCCTTTCCTGGGAGATGACAGTTTTCAGCTGGTTTATGTGCACTTGACTTAATGGGATATCCTTCAGTTTGCAACAATTTCCTACAAGGCAAAAGCAAAAAAAACACCCCAAAAACCTGCTAATGGAGTAACAACAGATTTTTAAAGAATGTTAAATATGTAAAAGTGGTGCTGGAGTTACAATAGATTGACATGTATTTGTCTTTGATGGACATAAGAAACAGGAATACCCATGTAGTATAACCTGGTGGTCCCAGTTTACAGCAAGGGTAATGCATTTGTTGTTTTATAAAGGGTTAATCAAAGATTAACAGGCATTACAATCAATACCTAATTGATTGTTGTAGACTTAGTTCCCCCATGGCTTGCAGCTATCTGTAACATTGCATTCATGCTGTAATGTATTTATAGCAGTTATTAATCACACACTAGTGTTTTTTAAATGTTTGCATTTTATTAGGAGTAGCCAAATTTTCAATAGCACATCAGTGAACTTGAGTTCTGCCTTCACATTAGAAAAAGGGAATATACAAAAAAAGCAGTTAATTTGGCCATGCTTTCTTTAATTTGAAGAACCCATCAGCTGCATAAATTGGAGGCACTATCACATTATGAAAGCAATTTTAAGTAAAACACACCATTTATAGCAGAAGCACTCTTAAAGATTTTTGTAATTACAAATATTTGTACTGTTAAGTGAATTGCATCAAAGTAGTTGTTGTTGTTGCTTTATTTCCATGGAGGACTCCTCGGCTGTGGGAGCTTTGTTATGTTGATAAATGTGCCTGAAAGCTTTATAATGTACTGATGCATTGTAATGATAAATAGAGCTGGTTAAGTAGTAAAGATCAAACACACAATTAAACAGACTGTAATATACATCTTGCTGAGCAAGGGAAAACAATAGTGGAATCAGTAGAGATGAATGCAAATGGTTTTATTGAACTAAGCAAAAAATATATTCATATGCCTACAGAATGAGGAAATTTGGCCTGATGCTTGCATGAACAGACTTATGAAGTGCTTAATCATATATGAAATACCTTTAAGCTATTCAGCATTTGCAGTCGGCAGACAGGGCTTTCTCTGGCCGCTCCAAGTAATGAAGATGTGCAAGAACCCAGGGGTTAAGTGAATCAGCACGGCGTGGGCTGGCTGGGAGAGGAGCCTGGGCACAGCGGGCAGGGCTCACAGGTCTGCCACGGCACTAACATTAGCAAAAACACGTTGCACTTGACAAAAAGATTAGACCAGAATATTGGCAGCGCCTGCTCCTATTGTCCAAAATGTCCTTTCCTAGAACCTTTCCCAGCAGGGAGGCTGGTTCACGCTTGGCGAGGCCACAGAGGGTTCACACTTGTTATTGCTGCTTGCTCTTCCAAACACCAGGAGGAAATGTGATTCAGAAGGAGCATGCTGGAAGAGGGAAATACAGCCATGCATTAGTGGAGAGCCTCAAAAAGAAACCTTTAACACTGAGGCGTCAAGGGGCACTTTCATTCAAAACTCAGAGCGGTACCCACACAACCTGCTTGCAGATTATCCTTGTCCATTCCAACTTTTAATTACTCTGAAGGGTGTTTTAAGTGAATTTCCTTCGCAGGGGTACCCACAGCCAAGTCAGCACAGTAAGAACTTCATAGCTCATTTTACAGATGCTACAGTGAAATAACTCCTCGAGGAGTTACGATTAGGCAGGATGTAATAGCCAGAAGAAATACTAATTCTCCTGGATCGACTCTATGTGAGCTCCTACCCTACACAGTGCTCTGCCCACCTGGAATATCCTAAGCCGTTTAGATTCCTGTGCAGTGGTATTAGCAAGACTCAGGGGAGTGGCCAAATCCTGCTTTGCTGCTGCCAGCAGCCAAACCCCTAAGCCTTGTGCACACTGGCCAATTAGTGTGTGAAATCCCCTCGGTGCCCACCAGGCTCTGCCACACCACCAGGACCCACCCAGCAAGCAGAAAGCATCCACTCAGGACGTGGTCCGCTGCAAACCTCTTTACCAAGGATGCAAAACGTTCTGGCCAGCAAACACGTTGGTTCTAATTTGTCATGTGCTGCTGATTGCTGAGAGCTTTGCACGGCCTCCAGGAAGTCGGGTTTATTTAATGAGAAGCAGGGGAGTAGTAAATGCTTCCAACTTCTGGAGTGGAAGAGAAAAAAGAGTGGCCTGGGAAGGCGCTGTGGCCCCCCCTGCATCTGGCTTCTCACAACCTGAGCTACAGGTGTTGCTCAGCACAGCCATATAGGAACATACACGGCAATAGAGCTGATCTCTCCTCTGCAAAAACACCCCCTACTTCTGCCCCAAGAACTGTGTGCCGCTCCACGAAGATATTTGGGTGTCCTACTGCCACTTAAGCATCTAAATACCTTTATAGATTTGGGCTTTGGTCCTAATTGCGTTGCTGCGGTCCATAATGTCACTGGTTTTGCGTGGCAGGCACCAGATCGGGATTGACTGTGGAGAGAAGCGCAGCCCGGCAGCCACCGGGCTTGATTTAATTGGGCTGGGCTGGTTTATGGTCCCTGGATATATGTATTTTTTGCCTTGTCGGAAAACAATGTGTCTGCCAAGGCCGGCGGGAAAGTGGGAGCTGTCTGGAGGTGAAATTGCAGACTGACAGGGACAGCCCTGCTCGATGGGGAGCAGACTCCAAAGGGTTTTGTGATGTCTGTCGGTTTATGCCATCTCTTCGTCACTGAGTTTGCAGCCCAAAGATTATTTTGGATGCTTGCCTATTCCCAGAAGCTCCATGTGCTCGGAACAATTTCAGCGCTGCATTAAGACAATAATTATAATCAAATCTCACGCTCCGCTGCCTCGGCCAGTCACCTCCATGGAGCAGATGGGAAGGGGGCTTGAATCAGCAAGGGTTTCCCCTCCCAGTGTACAACTGGCCCGATGTCTTCAGAAAGGGGTTTTCTGTTTTTCCCTTTGGCTCCCCTCTAGTTCTCTTGTGGCATCAGGGACCAGCTGCAGCTGGAAAATTGTGGACAGGGTTGGGAGTGCAGGGAGGGAGAGAAAGTTATTTTGTCTGCTGTCTGCCTGCTGCTCCTCATTCACACCCCCAGGCTGGGAGCAGGCGGGCAAAGGAAGCCGGGTTTTTGGCAGTCCCTCTGCATCTGCTGATCTTCAGTGTCAGCTCTGAGATCTGCCCCGGCTCCCAGCCTGGTTGGTCATCCCAAGCCCTGCGTTCCCAGAAAGCTGAGGTCACGGAATCACAGAGTGGGCCAGGTTGGAAGGGACCACAGTGGGTCATCAGGTCCAACCTCCCTGCTCCAGCAGAACAGCCACTGACCTGCCATGGCATTGTGCTGTCCCACCGTGGCCCTGAGCACACGTGGATGTGGCTGCTGGTGCTGACAGTGCCACGCTGGGCTGATTGACTGCCTTGAACAGCACAAACACGGGGGCAGGCACAGTCTGAGTTCACCAAGCCTGTCCCTCATCAGATCCGTCCCTCCAGCTTCCTCTGCAAATCGGGATTGTGGCCAGATGTGGTTAAGCCTCTTCTGTTTTATGGTCCCTCTGTGCTTTGTCACCTCAGTCAAAAGTGAAGGAGCGTGCCTGCTCAGTGCTGGTGCCATTTTGACACCCAAATGATGTGTTAGGTCTTCAGAAAATTATAAATTGACGAGAAAGGCGTCTTTGGGAGAATTTTCCCAGAATGGGAACAAAGCTGTTGAATTGACTGGGTGCCTGTTTTAAAACACGCACCTCCCCTGCCTGCTGGGGGGCTGTTGTGTTGCTGATTGCTGAGGTGCTTGAGGAGCACCTCACAATCCCTCTGTGCATTTTGTTTCCACACAGAGCTCCTTAAACAGGCTGGGAGGGAGAACCCACTGGTTACCAGTGCTGGTCAGACCCAGACAGGATAATCAGGGCTCAGTCGCCTGGAGTCAGTGGTGTGAGATTGGCAGGTGCTCCCAGGGAAGTCGAGACAGAGCTTTAGGACTGGCATGTTCCTTTCATCACCCCCTTGATGAAAAGTCCCAGGGATTTGATGTTTTATTTTATTTTCAGCAAAGGTTGATGATATCTCCTTGGTACCATAGCTCTTCTATTTTTTTTTTTTTTCATTTTGGCTTATTAGGACAGGAAATTGCCTATAAATGTTATGTGGAATAGCTGCTGAATGTTTAAATTTTTACTGCTCTCCCATGCTGCATCTTTAGTCCTCACTGATATTTTTCCCCACACACATTTCTTTCTTAAAGGCCAATGAGGCTATTTGTGGCTTTCTGCATTACAGCAGTTCCCGAGGTTGTTGCTGCATCCCGTGACTGCGATTAATGAGATATTTGTTCTCTTGAAGGTGATTGCAATGATTGTTGCTAAAGTACAAAAACAAGCTCTGTTGAGACACATCCCAAATTTGGGATCTTCACCAAATTTATGATGGTGTTTTGGCTCTGGATCCTTGCCTCATTCACGTGGCTGTCTGATTCACAAAAGCACCTCCGGGATCATTCAAGAAATGCTTTATCTTTACAGAGAAGGGTCGGGTATCATCCACGTGACATCAGGGGACCGTATCAGTCACTCAAAAGCACCAATTTTGGCAAAATCTTCGCAGGCTTTGCAAGACCATCTGTAGTGAGTATCCCTTTTACAAACCCAGAGAACTTCCCAGCCACCACCATGCCCAGCCACCACGGGGATCTCCTCACTCCTGGCTGTTCTAGCACCACCCAGGTTGCACCCTGCACGGTGAGCTGTGCCTCAGGGATCGTAGAATCAGAGCGTGGGTTGGGTTGGAAGGGACCTTTAATAAAGGTCCTTTAGTCCAATCCGCCTGCAGTGAGCAGGGGCATCTTCAGCTAGGTGAGGTGGCTCAGACCATCAGGATTGACTCGATGCGAACACCTCCGAAAGCTGTTTGCACAGGGGTCTGCAAACCTCTAGCATTGTCAGCTCTCTTGGCTTCACGGGCCACGAAGAGTTTGTGGGATCTCGTGGTTATTCCAGCGAGGAGGGGATGATGATGGCACCGAGGAGGAAAGCAGCTCTCAGCCAAGGTGGCGGGCATGCCCCTCGCTGCTCTTCTGCAGCACGTGATGCCCACACGTGTTCACTCCGGGCTGCCAGCCGCCTTCTCCCCTCCCAAATTCCCCCGACATCTCTGCCCTCCTCCTCATTTTTCGTGGACCCACGGGCTGCACACGGGTGTGCTCTGTGTGTGTTTGGGGGGCTGTGGGGAGCTGGCTGGGGCTGGGGTCGCTGCTGCCTTGGTGGAGGAGCTCGGCTATTTCTTGTTCTCTCCCTCGGTGGCGTGCAGGAGGCTCGCAGGAGCAGCTGCCTTGATGAATGTTTGCCCAAATCATTACACTTCCTCGCAGTTAGCCTGCGAAAGGCCCAGCACCATTTGCATGGTAATGGAAGGCTTTCTCAGAAATGTTTTTGAAGCAATCAGCTAAACTAATAGGATTTTATGTAAACCAATCTCTTTCTTTAGATCAGGGTGGTTGGTTGTCTTTTTATTTTTGTTTTGGTTTGTTGTTTTTTTTTTTTTTTCCTGGAGAGGAGGGTAAGGGCTTTTTAATAAATGCAAATTGCTATTTCAACGCAAATGGAAATGAGAGAAAAAGTTCATTACCGGGGTAAAACTGCTGCGACTTTGCTCCAGCAGCAGCTTCGTGTCTCGTTCTCTGCACATTCCCCAGCAGCCACTGTGAATTTCTGAGATGCTGAGGCATGGTGCAATGAGAAGAGCCTTATTCCACCTTCACACTATAAAAAGACACCAGCTGGGTTGGTCTTTTCATCACCCCATCAAAGCTGTGGTTTCTCCAGCGCGGGGCCTCTGCAGAGGGTCAGAGCAAGCGGTCACGGAGAGGAGGCTGTGGCTGAGGGGGTCAGGCAGTTGTTATTGCTCATTTCTGCGGCACATCAGCAGCTCTGGTGCTCTGTAACTTGAGCTTTCTGTACCTCTCCAGCAGGATTTGAGAAAAGCAAAGGGTGAGCAGCATTCAGAAATCTGATTCATGTCGTGTGCTCAAAGCTCTGCTTTTAAGATAAGTGCTTTGCACTGGGCAATTGTTCACTGCATTCACCTACGACCAAGAGATTTCGCTGCAAGCCCCAAATCCTTTCTCACTTGGGACACAGCTGAAGTAACTCTCCTGGCCCTGCTCCTGCTTCCCTCACTGTTAAAAGGGCCTGATACTTGACAGCAGATCATCTGCTTGGAGTTGAGCTGGTTGGGATTGCTGCAGTCAATCATTTAGCTGTTTTCTCATTTATATATATATATAATAATTAAATTAAACTCTGACTGACCTGTCACAGGGTGCTGTTTGAACTCGTTGGCAGTGTAAAAGTGTCAAACAAAAAAGCATGAAGGGAGTGGTGTAGTGTTCATTTGCTGGCGATACCAGCAGGGTATGCAGACCTCAAAGGGGAAAGGTACATTTGCTGAGGTGCCGCACCAGCCCTTGGAAAATCCCAAATTTGTGGAGAAAACAAGTGATTTCCCACCATGCTGGACTCGTTGTGGCGTGCTGTGCCCGTGGGTGCAGCAGGAGCCACAGAAACAGGAGGCACAGGGGGGCCAGGACAGAAGTGTTTCGATGGGACAGTGGTGGCTGAGGAAAGCACGTGGGGGTCAGTCCCTTCTCACTCACGCTGACCTAAGTGTGCCTGGCCTGCCAGTGGCTTTGGTGGGGTTCATGTCCTGCTGTGCAACCTGGCAGCTGCACCGTGAGTCGCTGGTGAATCCCTCGCCACAGCTTTCTCTGGAAATCAGGTACCCAAGGTGAGCTCGAGGAGTGTTTGGAAACCCTGGGGAGAGCAAAGACCAGCGCCTGTCCTCAGCACCCTGGCTGGGATGGACACTTGGTTTGGGAAATACCTTCCTCCCTCCAGCCACTTTTTCCTGGCCCTTCATTCATGCCAAGACAGCTGTTGATGGTGCTGTCCTATAACCAGGTTGCTGAAACGCTTTTGGGTAAAAATTCTTAAAAGAAGTGATTTTGGGGATTTATTTTCAGCAGGTATCACTTCAGTGTCAAAGGCTGCCACAGAATTCCTCCACAGTAATTCCTCCTTGGAGATTGATTCTCCCAGGACAGAAAGACCTTGCTCAAGCTTTGGTCATGTGCAAGAAGACGAGGCCTAAGCAGTATTTCGTGATGTGAAAATGAAATCCAACCTACAAATATACCTGGTGGGTTGTTATTAGGCTTGCCTGAAAATATTCAAGTCTTAATACAACAACAGAATCCAACTTTACAGCTAGAAGAATCAAATCTAAGATATTAAATAAGCATTTATTCGAACATCTTTTCATATTTCAAACCATGTGGAACAGTATCAGCAACATCAGAAGAAAGAATGAGTGTTTTTACAGGGTGTGATCTTTTTCAGACCTCCCTGTCTGAACACTGTCCCACGAGAAGAGCGTGGTGCTTTGGGGTGCCACATTCCTGGTTAGATGCTTTCCAGATGCAATACTGCATTTCCAGGCATTGCAGTTAAGACCAACTAGATTATTAAACAGAATATTTAAACTCTTGCATGGTTTAAATGCTTTGTAAGTTTGTCTGGGCTACATTAAGTTTATATGAGTGAAAAGTCCTTCTTGAATTACAAAATCAACTAGTTTTGGCTCCTCTGACATGTCAAGCCACTCCTGGAGATGCATTCACTGGGGCTTTGAAAAGTTTGCTTAAACAATTCAGTCTCTGGAAGCTATAATTTTGTGATTTGTAGCATTTATTGAATGCTATAATCTCAGCATTCAATCAAAATACTACTGAATTTTCAAACTGCATCAGATTTTATATCTTATAAGAAAGTAAAATAAACAGAGTATATCCAGAAACCTATCTTAATACTCACAAGGGATGCTAAAGACAGTTTAATAACCAATCAGAAATGTTCAACTGAAAATTTCTTGGATGGAAAAAGCAGTTTCTGCAACAAATTCTATTCCAGCTTTGATTGATGAAATTGAAACAAAATCTTTCACTGTGGTTTGGATCTACCACAGTAAAAGCATAGATTTCTTTTTACAAATTAATTCAAAGTCTTCCAGGAGTGGCTGGCTGCAGTTTAAGATTTTTATGCTTCAGTTGTCTCCTGTTAGCTGTAGATCAATGCCACTTATTATTGGGGTGTGCCAACAAGATGTGGAAAGACCTGAAAACTCTCCCGTGGCAAACGTGGGGAGGGAATGTTCTGTTGATCAGCCAGACTGATGGAAACACCTGAGCAGTTGGTGCTTGTGCTTTTCACCGTGACAGGAACTTTGGAGGAAAAGCTGCAATCCTAAGTCTTCCCACTGGAAGGGAGAAAACAGGAGAGATGGTGTTCTCCAAGTACAACGAACAGCTTATGCACTGGTAAGGCTTTGTATTTCATAGCACATTTTCAAACGTGACCCCAGTATGGTTGTGCTAAAGATCCCCAGTAATGGGAATGCTGCACTTTTGTATTGCTCAGAACATCTGTCTGAAATGTTGAGATCTTTTCCCTTGATTCGACATCCATTTGTATCCCTTTGAATTGTCTGGCTGTTTTAACTATTCCTTGTCTAGTTTGCTCACCTTCCTGGATGAAAGACATCTTTCCTGGTGCAAGATTGTTACAGGACTCCCAGGATATCCTGAAGTTATTCCTCCAGCTGGGAGGAATCTAACACAAAGACTGTCACCAGTACACCCAACTGGAGATTGCTTCTCCCTGCTAATGGAAAGACTTGTGCCATAGGTTAGATGACACAGACACAAGACACTCCTGCAGGATGGAGAGGATGATTTTTAAAGAAGGAATGACTCAAATGAACAGATCCTGCAGACCATGAAACAAGCTCCTCTTCCTTGCTTGCTTCATGTACTGTTGAAGCATTTTAATACATGAGAAGAGTATTCCAAAGGTCACAGTTGTAACATCTTTGAATCCTCTTTACTACCTAACTTTCCTCTGCCACAGTCTGCAGCTGCCCACACTTGTGAGGGATGTGGCTCCCAGCCCTGTAAGCTCCTTTTATGATCAATGGAGATGAAAGCACGTCATGTCAGAGCACATCATCCCACTCTTAGTGTCCTGTTTGGCCAGACAGACTGAAGATGTTTTGGTGTATGGTGAGATGAAGACACCCTATTCCCTGGCTGTCTTTTTACCCCACCTATAGCTTATTACAGGAGTTAATGAGTCTTTTAAATTATCTACCCAAAAATTGCTGAGCAAAGTTGCGGATTTCGTAACACTCTGGTACCTCTTTTCTTGTAAAGCAGTTATCCCCTCCTGGTTAAGTTGTCACAGACTCCAAAGTGTGTCAGTAACAGTTTTTCAGGTTGTCGTTCATGCTCTAAACATCGATGACTTTCTCAGATGTCTGGACTGAAGGGTTTGCCTGTTTAAAATATTTTGGAATCCGTCCACTTTGACTTTTCTCTGGATTTTTCACGGCATTGAAAAGCACAGTTGCACACTTATCCTGCTCAGTTGTTTCCATCTGGAATCGCACACCGGTGCTTGTGGGATAGTTAACCTGGCCTAAGGAAGCACTATGGAATTAATTCTCTGAATCTGGAGAAAATCTACCTAAGAAGTAAGTTGCAGTTGATCACAGTTTCAAAATCCCTCTTTTTCTGATTTGTTTTTGTTGTTGTTGTTTTGGTTTTTTTGTTTGGTGTTTTGTTTTGCTTTGTTTTTCTTTTGGGAACACAAAGTTTCATTTGAGCAGTCTCCACTTAAGTTATGCATAATATTTATTATGCACACAAAACTTACTCTACCAGTCTCCAGGTGCATCTCAAAAGCAGGTAAATGGGATTAATTCAATATAACAGTAGACAGTATCTTGCCACTAATGCTGGAAACCCAATAGTGACTTACATCAGTGATCTGTATGGATGGTTGTGATTGCCAGTGATAGAACAAGTTGCAGTAAAACAAGTCTCCAAGGATGTCTCACAGAGCTCTGTCTTTTCTTCAGGACTCACCAGCTGGCTGTGAAGAACAGATGTGTTAAGAGTGGATCCAGGGTGGCTGGGAAGAATCCAGCACAAAACAAATAGGGACTTTTTCCCATCATGTCTCCAGCAGGCTGGATCTGCTCAGAGCTTTGCTGGCTGCTCAGGAGACCAGAAGCACAGCTCAGAGCAGAGTCCTGCAGGTGGTTCACTGAGCAGCACCAGCAGGAAGGACCCGTTCTTGGCCCCTCTTCTGGGGCAGGAAGACCAGCAGGTTAGGAAACAACTCTTCCACTTTCTCTCCTCCAAGGCACCACATCAGAAATATTCATGAAGGTAGCAGAGCCCTGGCAGCCTGTTCTTGAGACTGGTTCTTCTACCTGCAGTCCAAGTCCAGCCTTGACCCATCAGTTGAGTTTGTGCAGGATTGTACAATGCCATGTTTTGTATTAGATAAATATTGTGTTGATACATGTGTTTCATTCCTAATGGTGCCTCATTCTTAACCTGTATTTTAAACGTCTTCTGTTTTACTTGTCTTGATAGTGGTGTTTCAAGATGTTGGGATTTGATTGGGAATATTTTAGTGCCTTTAATATAAGTAAGACTAATATGCAGATTGCTGGTAGAATGAGCTGCCTTTAAGTGGGAAAAACTGTGATGTCTGTCCAGTCTCAAGTGCTTATATTGCCATTAACACTGGAGGCCATATCTAATTGCTATTTTAAGTACATGGCAGCTATAGACAGCAGGGACAGAAACTTGGGTCCAGACTGTCTCTTTGTGCTACTTAAGTGTGCTCCTACTTACAGGATAAGCCAGGAGCAGGGGCCTGAATTAGCTGCTATCTATCCCATGGTATCATGTGAACAAACCAGCCTTGTCTCCTTCCTAAAGGCTTTGACACAGTAGGCAGAGAAGATGTGGGACATCTGTAGGGCTAGTGGTGTCTCAGGGACAGTGAGCACACTGTGCTTCATGTAGCCTGTTTGTGGTCTTAGATGCAGCTGCATTGTAGAAGTGAAGCCAAGGTGGCTGGACTGAACAATAACCACTCATCCTCCCGCACCTTCGTGAGTCAGGGAATTGCTGCTCCTTGAGTGCCTGTAAATGACTTCCTGCAGGGTCCCCTAGAGATGTGAACTCAGCTTTCTCCAGCCCTCAGTATCACCAGAACCTCAAGAGTGCTTGATCTCATGCAATGCTTTAAGCCATAATCTGTATTAGGCCTCAAGAGATGGTGCGAGAGTCTTATACTGGCAGGTGTGTTGCCATAATCTATCAAGGCTCAGTTGCATTTGCTAGACTTTATTGAAGATGTGTCTTCTGTGGCTTTTTTGGCCTTCATTGCATTCACCCACCCCATTTATTATTTTCCTGAAGAAGGAGCTTGCATGAGTCATCTGATGACCATTGTAGAAAGACTCAGCTGTGGGGCTGACGCTGCAGTTTGCAGAGCAGGGGCGCTGCAGGGATATATCATTTCAGAGCAGTGTCAGTATTTCCTACAGCTGCAGCCCTCTCTGCTGACTGCGATTTATAGGAGCAGTGCAGTGCTCTGGCACTTCCATGGACTTCCAGGCCGAGGCAGGAATTCTAAGCACTCAAATACACCCTTTGTGCTGTTGACATCTACGGTGCAAGTTCCTATCCCGCTGAACTCCAAGCCTAAATTTCATAGTGGCTGGTTAAATTGAGCAGGCACTGAGACGAGCAGGTAGGGAGTGGGAGGTAGAAGTTTTCTGAGGTCTTGTGAATTGTCCACAGTGGTCCCCTGTGCGTGGGATGGCCCCTTCTGCACTGCAGAGCTGTGCTGGATCCAGCACACACAGCTCCAGCTGGGTAGCAGGTGTGCAGCAGCAGTGACCTGGTTTGGGAGCAACCTCTGCTAACCCCTCCAGCATGCCAAGATAAAGATTGGCTGTATGTTCCCACGCACACTTTCGTGCCAAAAGGTCATCTTCCGAGTGGTCCTACAGAGAAGCTGCACTATCATAAAAAAATAAAATCTCAAGATATCCCAGGAAAAGAGAAAACCACTTCTCAAGCACTTTTCTGCATGGACGGATAATGTAAAATGAAGGTGTTTAAACATCAGGGGTAGTCTAGTTCTGCTTGATTCTGAGCCATGTCTTTTAAAAGCATTTGGTTGCAAAGGCAGGATAATGAAGCCACAGCTGAAGGCCCCAGTACTGCTGACTGAACCAAGAGACAAGCCGTCCTGTTTCTCCGCAGCCCTGTTAAAAAGTCCTGCCTGCTGTGATACCAGTGGGAAGGTGAGTCTGCTGAGCCCATGGTGATGGTTTGTGGCTCCATCTTTGGAAATCAGTTTTGGATCTTTAGAGCAAAATCTGAAGATCATTGGGACTTAGACTACTAAAACCCTGGTATAGAAAGATTCTTAGTATCTTTTCTCTTTCCTATTCACCCCACTTTGATTTTTATGAGTGGTGTTGAAAGCTGAATGCCTTACTGGAAGTTAACTGCCTGAATACCCTGCAGACTGAGATCCAAGTCATATCTGAAAAGGAAAACATTCCTACCTGACTTTTATGCCTTCAGAAGTGTTAGCTATCTTCTGAGCAGTAAAACATCCTACAGGCACTTGAAAATTGCACATAGGAAAGGACCTCTTACTGTGTTAGTCCCAGTTTCTGCATAACACCAGGTGATACCCAACTGCAGCTAGAAATAAAAGCCACATCATTACAAAGGCAGCTAAACATTCTTTTCTGCTCACTCTTTGGAAGTGGCACCATCTTTTCAGCGCTTGCCATTCATTCTTGCGTATCACATTCCCATCAATAAACCTCCTGGTCAAGTCCTTATCTGCAGCTTATACAGCACTGTTCTCTGCCTCACCCTTCCTGCATGAGACATCCACAAGCAGCCCAAAAGGAATTTATAGGCTTCCTGCATATTCATGTGGGTACTTGCACCACCTTAAACAATTTCATTTTTCTACCTGTGATTTTGTGCTTGCAGAGCTGGGGCTGTGCACACACAGCTTTTGCTGTGCTTGCACCAGCCCGTGGCAGAGAGCTGGCTGTATTCTTCTCCCCATGGGAACATCAGCAGTGCCTGCCCCAGCTGCAGGGGTACAGGGACCAGAATCTGTGGCTAAGCTGCTGGCACCGGTGTGCTCATGCTTCTTGCTTTCCCAGTCTGGTTGAAAATGGCTCTGGTGTCTCATTTCTCATACGGTCATTTTTATTTAGCAGTCTCAGCCATCCTGAAAGAGAAAGCTGCCTACAAGGTTCTGGAGATGAAGAAATCTCCCCTTTTCTTCCCTCTCCTCTGGTGGAAGGAGGACGTGGACCTGGTGGGAAGTAGGAGGGGGCAGCTGTGCTGGCTGGTGTGCCTTGGTGACCCTCTCAGGCCTTTCTGGCAGAGCTGCAGTGCCAGAGGGGAGCTGTGTGGCTGCAGCACAGTGATAAAGGGCACTTCTTGGCCGAGGGACTGACCCACAGGCTAATTGCAACAAAAAGGGAGACTCTGGCAAAGGACATTCCTGAGATGTGTGTTTCTCCATTGATGGAACAACTGAGCATGTTATTCTGATGGTATTAAACGGCACATTCTGGCTTTAGCTTGCACTAAAGCCAGGCAGAGAGTGGGGAGGGAGCTCTGAGTTAAGCACTTGGTCAGTCATATTGTGAAACCTCAAAACTAAGCCAGAAGCTGACCCCGGTTCCAGCTCCAGAGGGAAGCAGGAGCCAGCATCATCTGATTGTTGGTCTGTCTTTGCTGGACCAGAGGTTTCATTCATGTGCTCTGGACACATCAGTGCACCACAGCCCCTCCGTGAACAGATGATTCCAGCTTGTTTTCCCCAAAGTGCAGTTCTGGATGTGTTAAACCAAGCTAATAGCCAGCAGTGGGAATCACATGGGCCCTGACATGCTGAGTGTGCTTTCTAAATTTTAGGACTGTGTCTCTCTTGGCCCCTGGCACTATACTTCGAGGTGCACTGGAGAACTGGAATCAAAGCTGCTCTAAGTCCACATAAATCTGTAGCTTTTACATCTGCAGTCTCATCTGTGGCCTCGAGTGCTTGATATGAAGGTGTCTGCAAATGCATCTGAACACCTCCAGGCAAGGTAAACTGAGCCTCCTTTTGCTCTTGCATGAAGGCATTTTAGGCTCCCAGCTTCAGTGCTTCCTGCAGAGCTGGCCACACTCTCTGAAGAGAACCGAGCAGGACAGGCAAAGGTCCAGGAACTGGCAAATGGCTGTGGAAGAACAAGGGCCTTTGGAGAAGGTCTTCTCTGAGGTTAGGATTTGGTCAGCCAAGAGATGGTTTTGACTCATTGCTCTTTTACACAAAGCAAGAAGTAGTAGCAACACAATTATTTCACTGAAGTAGTTTTAACTCAGAATATAACTGAGGTCACTGGACCCTCTTGGCACAGGTTGTTACAAAAGCAAAGGTGGACTCAGAAAGGGCTTTGACAAATTGTCATGAGGTCAGTACACGATGGCAACCAAAGTAAAACAGGGGTCCAGATGCCACATCCTGCTTGAGCTGTTGCTAACCTCCTGGTTTGTCAGAAGCTTGGGGGTTTGGCCAAGAGTTATGTTCTCTCCTTCTCGTGCAAGTCACAAGGCCTTGGGCTGTGGATGGACCTTTGCTCTGACTAGTGTTCAGGCTCTGACACTTGGAGTTTGCCTGGCAGCAAGTCCCAATGACATAAGTTAAAACTGAAGTGCCAGCACTTGTCAGGGATGTGACATTTGTTTGGATTGCTCTGGTTAGTGTAATTTTTCTTCTGTGTGTGGAGTTATGCACCCTCATATTGTTTCTGCAGTAAGCCAGTCACACCCTGCTAGCATTTTTGTGGGCTAAGAATCTTCTGTTTCCTTTCTTCTTGCTTGTTCATGATCATGAGACTGAGAAGTGACAGCTGGGAACTAAAAAAGCAAATTGTGATTTTTCTGTATGTGCAGGAGGAGAACTTCAGCAAAGTTTCAATTTCAGAAAGTACTGGCCTTCCATGCCTTTTTAAGATTAGGTCAGCCTGGACAGTTCAGAACAGAAGGGTCCAAAACCACCAATCCCTTGAAAACTGGTGCTAATGCCACCAGAAATTAATCAACCCTCACGCAAAAACTGCAGGTAATTATTACCTTGGTAAGAATGTGATTCACAAGTTTGTTTTAATCATTATGCAAATGAAAGGTAAGCCCTCACTCAGGATGTGATAGATTTGTTGGCATTTATCCTCTATAACAAAGCAGATTCATTAATGTTTCCTGGCATTTGGCAATCAGCAAAGGCCTGATTTTGCCTCTGTGATGAAACGACTCAAGGCATAAGTACAGTGTTTCTCAGTGTGTGTAATGATGCTGGTGCACAGTTCATGTTTGCAAATGTTCTTCTAACTGGGGAGAAGCAAAATAGGAAAACCTATCATAAA
Organism: Sclerurus mexicanus; assembly: GCA_013396755.1. NCBI lineage: Eukaryota > Metazoa > Chordata > Aves > Passeriformes > Furnariidae > Sclerurus > Sclerurus mexicanus. Next base: position 660,372 of record VWZF01006438.1, on the reverse strand, counting down.
CTTTACGCCTTTGTTGCTGAAGATCATTGAAACATAGAATGGTTTGGGTTGGAAGGGACCTTAAAGTTAATCTAGTTCCAACCCCTCCACCTTCCACTAGACCAGGTTGCTCAGGGGCGCACCCAACCTGGCCTTAAACACTTCCAGGGATGGGAAGGTCAGAAGAAATCTCTGCCAAACACATGGGCTGGTGCCCTGTCCTGAAGGGCTGTGAATGCTGCCTGGAAGTGTTGACAGCAGTGAGCTCTGCCTGCCCAAATTAGAGACCTAAGATGAAAGCTTGATTGCCCTGTGGAGAGTGGGAAGGACGTTCAAGTCCTTCAAGGCATACTCGGTGTGTGTGCAGGAGGTGTGTCCCTCCATTGCAAGGGAGGTTTTCCTCTCCTGTACTTCCACGTGATACCTCTCACCCCAGCCTCCTGAAGAGCTGCAATACATGCCTGGCTGCTCACTCACAGCCGAAAGCCCAGGTTGGACAGGAGCACTGGCAACACCTCCCACGGGAGCTGCAGGTGCTGGACCAGTATTCCCTGCAGATACCGACAAATGCCCTTTCTCCAGCCAGCGGCAATCCCGACGGTGTTTGCGCCTCTCCGGTCATTTCCCCAGTGCTGTTTGTTTGAACGGGGAGCTCTTTTGTTGCTCTATCAAAGTCTTGCCGACATAGCCTGCAGCTATGAACAAATGTTGTGTGGCTGCAAGCTGGAGCATTGGAGAGACAGGAAGCGTGTTCAATATTGGTAAAGAGCAGAATGGGGGCTTGTTTAAAGTGTGCACAGACAACTTTTCCATAATTAAGGGAGCAACAGACGCTATGCCTTGCCTACAAATGAAATGACTAACAAAAGCAGGAGACGCACATGACGTGCAGCCTGACACACGCCTGTGAGCAGCAGTCATGGTGAAAGGGACCTGAGATGATTCCCGAGGACGGGCTGTACATGCCTCTTGTTCCTTTGTTTCCAGCTGGCGGCATGGGTGTATGGAAATCTCGTGCTGTGTCCTCAGCAATTAGACAGAGTGCACCATGAGCCCTAACTGACAGTGGAGCCCCCTTGTATGAGGCCCTGTACCCTTTTGAGTGCTCTTCTTCATGCTGGAATGATTCAACCTGCAAATGAAGCAGGTGGGGTAAGGGATGCAGTCAACCTGTGTGCTCGGTCCCTATTCACAGGGATTAATGTATATATATAATTGCTTCCTTCCTATCTGCAGCTTTATCCTACGTTTTTTCCTGGGAGTGCATGCCAGTGCTGTGCCTTAATATTTAAAAAAATGGAAGGTTCTGCTGGGCAGCAAATAATGGGATCAGGGTATCTGCTGGGAGAGGTGGTTTGCGTGCTGCTGGAGTTGAGTGTGGGCTTCACTTCCAATACGTAGGTTACAACTGCAGCATGTAGGCACTGGCATGGGTTGCCTGGAGGAGTTGTGGATACCCTATCCCTGGAAATGTTCAAGGCCAGTTAGATGGAGCTATGAGCAACCTGGTCTGGTGAAAGTTGTCCCTGCCTGTGGCATGCGACTTGGAACTGGATGACCTTTAAGTTCCCTTCCAACACAAACCACTCTGTGATTCTGTGGTTAGAGATGTGCCCACATGGTAGCCATTCCCTTCCAGACACCACTTGCTCTGCATTTCCTTCTTCCTAAGTTTTGGCTGCCTTTCCCTGAGCAGAACCTTTAAGAAGAATTTCCAGACCCTTCTAACGACACCAGGCTGTTTTAAGTTGTGATCCTGTGGTCCAGGCCATGCTGATGAACACTGGTCCCATCCTTGTGTCCCCATGCAGTCAAGGGGGTTTCTTTTCCATGCTCCTGTGGTCACTGAGGGTTCAAACATGCTGATCTGCTCACAGGACAAGGGCCAGCACGGGCAGCCTGCTCTCTGCACAGCTCTCATCGAGCGCTGTTTAAAATGGGCACAGGCATCCAGGTCTGTGCCAATGCTGTAATTTAGCAGCTGGCATATTTCAATGCTTGCAAGTGGGATCAATCTTTTTTTAATCATTTATGTTTAATTATTGTTTCCAGATAGCTCTCTTGTGTTTTATTGCTACCAAGTTTCTGAAGAACGTTTTTTAAGCATGAGCTGAAGAGCCTGACATCATCCAGCAAGAAGGAGCTTCAGTTAGGAGACTTCTCCCTTGCTTGGAGCTCTTGAGAAGGTCAGGGGTTGAATTCACTGAAGTATTTTGGTTGGACGATATCTTTTCTGACTTGTGCTTACAGCTGGACTGTCCTCAGAGGAGACTGAGGTTGCTCATGCCTTGCCCAATCAAATTTTGGTTATTTCCAAAGAAGATTTCAGAGCCCTGGTTCCAGCACCAGTTTGTCTCCATGCTGTACTGTTGTGTAGAGTTATCGCATCCCAGAGGCAGGACTTGCTATTTGCTCTGTTGAACTCCACGAGGTTCCCATCAGCTTGTTTCTCCACCCTGTCCAGGCCCTTCTGAATTAAGCCCTGACTCCAACCTGACAACCACTGATCCAGGCTGCTGGTGGTGCACACTTGGTGAGAGCGTGCACAGAGCTGGCCAAGCAGAGCTGATGGCAGGGTGCAGCCTGTAGCTGCTTAGTGGGTCTGACTTAAAAGACACACAGAGAGGTAAAGACTTGAGTCCCCCAGCACCACTCCCTGAAAGAAAAGGGGTCAAGAGCTGGTGAGCTCTACGTGGCAAGAGGCTCAGAGTGGCACATCTCTCTGGTATTGCGTTGTGTATTGCCTTTCTATTGTTGTGGAAGAGGAATGTTCACCAGAGTAACTGTTTAAAGACCCCTGCTATTGTATGTGGCCAAAAAGAAACACCATGAACTCAAAAAGTTTTTTGGCAACACCCTTATTTCCTAATAAACATTTAATTTCTCATTAACTAATTGATGTTTAATTGTTATTGCTCAGTATAATTAACTTTTCTGAACTGTTTGTTTACTTGAGCTATGGAGAGAAGAAACAGTAAAGAGTCATTTCATCTGTCCACATATAAGCTGTTCCCTTCCATTATGCAGGATAATTCAGGTTGGGAGGGACCTCAGGAGGTCTCTAGTCCAACCTCCTGCTCGAATTATGAAATCTGACCAGGTTATTGTACGTGCTCTGTTGAAGAATGTGCTTCTGTCACAAGCATTGTATTTGCTGCTGGTGCCAACATGCCCAGGACATTGGACACGCGTGGGGAGGCTGCGGTGGTGCACGCCCACACTTTAGAAGGATGCAGAGATGGAGCAGGCTCCTTGCTCTCGCCCTCGCCCCACGGGTTGTGCAGAGTGGCGTTTTGTTTATGAATGACTTTGGATATCAACGCATTTGTTTGCAACATGCATTACCATATCAGCCTCCATCTATTGAGAAATGAAAAATTATGGATGACAGCCGCTCCTTCACTATTCAGAGCGTGAAGGAAGATGATGCTGGTAATTGGGTGTTTGCTGTCTAAAGGAGGAAGTTTGTAATCCATTGCTATCGCTGACATGATGCCTCTGTAAACCCCCAAGCCACGATTTATCTCAGCCATTTAATATCTATGTGGAGGGACAGAATGGCATATTCAGGATGAGCCATTATGATCTGTCTGTTTGGGAATACAGAGCGTTTTATAATCTGTGGATATTTGTTACTTTAAATGAAGGAAATTAATGGCTAAATTCTGCAGAGAAATAATGCCTGATGGGAAGCACTGTTTGAGGGACAGTGGTACATGAAAGCTGAAATTGTATTTCTCTTTCAGCATGATATCTGTTTTCTTTTAATCACAGGAATGAAGGACTAGAGTTTCAGCCTTAACTATTAATTTCCTGTCTATCGTCTATCCAAACAAGATCCTGCTGTATCGTTTATAATAAATACATTTAGAGATAGGGCTGAAACCTGCGCCTGCCCTCTGCCCCTCTCCAAGAGCAGCTGATTCCTGCAATCTGGGCTAGTTTTCCCACGCAATGCAAGGGCCAAAGCAGCCTGCTGAGTACAGAGACAGTGGGGGCTGAAGCATCGAGGAGAGGGCAATAGGGAAGAAAAATGGGCAATAGAGAATAAAAACGGCTCATAGAGCCATGCTAAAATTCAGGTATGAGAAAGATCATAGAATCACAGAACGGTTTGTGCTGGAAGTGACCTTAAAGATTTTCCAGTTCCAACCCCCTGCCATGGGCAGGGACACCTTCCACTGGACCAGGTTGCTCAAAGCCCCACCCAACCTGGCCTTGAACACTTCCAGGGATGGGGAATCCAGAACTTCTCTTTGCCCAGACACATTTACCAAGTGGGCCAAGGAGAGGACAGAACTGAGCAGCAGTTTGGACGGTGTCAGGGGGTGCAGGGGCAGTGCAGAGACCCGGGCACAGCCACTGCAGTGAGCATTTTGGCACAGCTCCCACACAGGCTGCATTCAAAAAGGAATTGAATTGCGTGAGATTGTTTGAAAAAGGGTATTTACAGTAGCCAGAGAGTGGCCAGGGCTAACCCACTGTTCTACTCTTGTCCCATGTTAATGGTAGAGCAGGACAGAAATACTTACGGCAAATTGTTAAAAATAAAATTAAAATAAAATAAAAATTAAGGGTGATACCCATTTTTTATTTCTCATCAGAAGTTTTGGTGCCTCGTGGTTAGCAGATATTTTAGAAAACTTTAGCGTGAAGAAGTACTGGTTTTGGCCTGACACACCTACATCTACTCTTATCAATCATGGGGAGCTACTAGGAGGGCAATGCTTTTAAAGATGAGCTAAATATATGTGCCAGAATTGATGTGTTTTGTTTCTTTTCTTTTTTTTTTTAAGCTTACAATTCTGGAAAAGAGAACAGTGATCTTATAGGAATCCAAAACAGTGATGCTGAAGCTCTTGAATTATTCATATGATCTCATTCAATGCACTGTGATTATTTCTGATGCCTCAAACTCCTGGATAGCTTTTGATGCCTGTATTATTTCTATGTAAATTCCAGCCATTAGTTGGTTTTATCAATAAGGTTCAGATTGAATCGTGCCTCCCCTACAAATTAATGCAGCCTTAGACAAATCCAAGAGAAGATTCAAACTATCAAATCACAGGCTGTTAGACGTGGGTTTAGAACAAAACCATGTATGTGTTATTTCAAGCTTTAGAAGGTGGTAACTGAAAATATTAGCGCGTATAGGGACGTTTAGCAGATGGGTACACGTGGAAGAGTGAGCCAAGCTGGAAGGCTTTGAGGATGTATAGATAGGCTCCTAGTTCTGCCACAGACTCAGTCCCTCACTGTTTCCAGCCAGGAGACCAGAGGATGTTATATTGACTTATTGTCACTATAGCTAATCAAACCACAAAAATTGTTTTCGAACAAACTTCAAGATGAGATTTAAACTCATAAAAGCGGGAAGATCAGGAGAGGGCTGAAATTGTGTCTCTAATTCGCCGTGCCGTGCCTTTGGGCTGTCTTCAGCAGAAATGGCATGTGCCATTGATTAGAGCCTGCCCAGTGCAGAGGCCCATGGGCAGCGGCGTGGCACTCTGAGCGCTCAGTTCTCATGCCCTTCTGCATCACACTCCGCCTCTGATATAGTTTTATTTCATTATTGTAGTGTTAATTTATTTAATTTATTTCCAGCTACTATTTTTTTTAATTGCTCTCTCTTTTCTCAGCAAAGGAAGGGAAAAGGTATGATGAGCTTTAATGGATGGGAAGTCTCCTGGGCAGAGCACAGTCAGTACAGTGACTGATTCAAGCCTGGTGACACCCAAAGTTGGACCTGCAAACCTGGTCAATCAATTTGTTCCCCTAAAGCAGTGATGGAACTGGTTTAATAATAAAAACCAGGTTTGCTAATAAAAACTTACATCTCTCTGGCCCATTACACTGTGGGAGATGCTGTTACTGAAAGCAAAGGACACCTAATTTCTCCTGGTATTAACCACTGCAATGGTCTCAAAAATGAGTAAGAGAATATCTTAAAGGAGAGCTGGTGCAGCAGAGGTCAGTCTGGACTGCCAGGAAGGGCAGTTTGGCCTCATGTGAAAATGGAGGGCAGTAGGAAGATCCTGACAGGAATTGGTCTCTGAAGTAGAGGAGGTGTTTGGATCCATCTTTACTGCAGAGACAGGTTACACCTGCCAGAACCAGAGGCATCCTGAAGTCTGCTCTCTCCTTTAAACACATCCCCCTCCTTCTGCTTATCTCCCTCCATCTACCCATCCTTTAATCAGATATTTAAATCTCCTCATTAATTTTTCAATACACTCCTTACCCAGCTGGACTAAGAGCTGCTGTGGGGAGTGAGTGGTAGTGAGATGAACAAGTTTATGAAATTTGGGTGGATGGGGGAATCCCTCACTCCACCAGGACTGATCTCACAGGCTGGGCTGGATGTCAGTACTGTAACAGGACGACCTCATCCCCCTGCATTGCCCAGGACTGCACTGTTGATAAGCACAGTAAAAAAGGGGTGGGATAGGGAAAGTGGCTTCCAAGTAATCGCTTCTTATGCAATTTTTCAGGAATTTAAGGGTATCCCAGTTTGTGGAAGGTGGGGCTTAAGCTGTCTTGGGTTAATTTAGGAGTTATACCTGAGTCATAAGTGAGTAATTTATCCAGAGATGACTGAGTAAAGAGAGCCACCATCTCCCCTGGCTGGAAGCTGTTCAAGGGAAGACCATTTGGTGCCTAGGTTCTGGGGCAGAGTTGGTGGATTCAGGGCTACGCATGTGGGAAGGAGGAAAAGGGGTTTAACCCAGTTCTTCCCTTCGCATTCTCCCATGGTCAGTGCAGGCAGCTCTCCCTGGAAGGGCTCAGGTTTGTTGTCTTCTCAACATCTGCTGCATCTTGCCATCCCCTTCCTAGGGAACGTGAACACACACATTGATTCTGCTGGACCACACAGCAGGTGGGATCTAGGGATGCAAAATATCAGCCTACGTTTTTCTTCTGTGGGCTGACTGGACTCATCTCACCCCGTGCACTTCTTTTTTCCCTGCTTGCTGCTGCTTGGAAACGGACCCCTGCATTTCTTTGGTCCAGTGGAGAAAATTCTTGGCTGCAGAGATGACTCTCGCAATCCGGTCCGCGGGCCAGCAAGCCCTGGACAGCTTCCAGGCACAGGATCTTTCAGATGTGGGGATTTTCCATTGAGGGTATTCTGCTGCCTCTTCAAATGTTGAGAGAGATACATTGTGAGAGTGGCTCTTTGCTGATAATCACCCCAAAAGGCTAGAGGGAAAAAAGAAAGCATGTGCTTTCCTACAGAGGCTGCTCCCAAGCCCTGCAGAAGGCTGGGGACAGAAGTCAGCCCCTGGACAACTTCCCAGAAATAACTGGCCATTGGTGTGCCTTCAGTGTTTTGGGGCTCGTCTGTCCAGCCAAAAGGGCAGCTGTTGCCTATAGTTCTACAGGTCAGAGACTAAAATGTCTAACTGCAGAAAAAAGCAAATAAAAAAAGAGTTTTTCTCTTCCTATGTTTCTAAGCATATTGAAGAGAAAGGCTGAGGGTGTTTAGTTCTTTACAACTCATTTTTATTGTTTTACAGTCATCTGAAACACCCCTATCCCTGTTTTGCCCTCTTTCTCAATGCCACGAGCCTTGTGTTAGGAGAGGAAGGCCTGAAACAAACATCCATCTCCTGCGGTGTCGAGGGCACCCAAAGTGCTGTCTCCAGAGTGTGCTGTGTGCTGCAGCCAGCTCTGCTGGCAGGCACCATCTCCACGGGCATCAGCTGCTGCACACCGTGCCCAGTCCCTGGAACCCTCCATGTCCCTTCCCAACAGCCAAAAGGGTCTGTCCCTCAGCAGCACCAGAGGTGAGATGACTACATGTAAACAAACAGGGTCCATCTCCCAGGAGGAGTATGCAGAATAGCCAGAGGGTTGTTACATATCTGGGATTTATCTGCCTAGGGATGAAACCTCCATGAGGAGCTGCAAAATTCCTTGAGAAGATGACGAGCCTCTATCACCTTCCATCCATGGAGAAGTGGCAGCAGGTCTGGGAAGGGAAGGCTGATATGGAGTAAGTAGTGCAGACGGAGGGGTTGGTGTCAGTGCTGATTTCCATGATTCTAGGTCTTGCTGAGTTAAGCACTGGGGGATGCTGTTCCAAACCCACAGTTGTTCAACTATCTGCTTCTGGGGTGCTGGTTAAAAGCTTGTGAGTCAAAGGCTGATTTGGACTAACTAACTACCATGTTTTGTGAAGTTATTCCCTTGGAGGCTAAATGGCCCATTAGGGAAAGCTGTGTCTTTAAGCAAGTGCTTGATATCTAACCTCCCCACTGGTGAATGGCACCTGAAAAAACACCCAGCTGAGCATCCTTTCTGTGCTGGGGCACAAGAAATGCTTTATTTTTCTGAATGAGTCCTAAGACACTCAGGGTTAAAACTTCTACTTTGTTCACAGAAGAAATTGAAAGCTGTTGATGCAAAAGGGTGTTGAAAATGAGCTGAAATACAGTGCCATTGCTTGTGCTGTCTGTGTTGGTTGGACTATTGAGATTATCACTTTGTTTTTTGGGTAATCAGAAGATCAGAACTTTAGGGCTGAGAGGGTATGGCTCACTGAATAAAGGATAGAAACCTTCTCATTGTTTTGGGTGGAGACAATCTCAAGGCCCTCTGAAGCTGTGGGTTGCTCTCACACTACTTGGGCACTTGCTGGTAGGTTCTCCTTTCTCACAGAGCTTCCCCTCCTAACTACTGTTTCTTCCTGCTTGGCAGCTGAAGTGCCACATTTCATTCCTCTGTATATTCAGCTTTACTATTGTTAAATGGCGGGGGACTCTAATACTTGCTGAATGATTTCTAATGTTTGGGGTTTTTTTACTTGCCTAAGGACTCCTGTCAGAAGGGGAAGGTGGGGGAGATCATGATGAAAGAAGTGGATTTCAAAAGATGGATAGCAATGAACTCAAATTTGGTAAGTAAGAACTCCTAAGAGGTAAGGCTAATAGAAGATAAAGTTGTCCATTTCTCAGAGTGAGTTCAGGGCTGAATTCAGACTGTGCAAATGCAAGAATAAGAAATTCAGTAGGTGCCAAGCTGGGTAGATGATGAAGGGTTTTTCTGTAACTTTAACACCAGACAGAAACACACAGAAAAAAAAGAAGAGGTCAGATTTCTAAGAATAAATCTGAAAGAACAGCGCAAGCATTCAGGGATAAAACCAGAAAGGCCAAGGCACAAAATGAGACCTCAAAGATAACCAGAAATAATTCTGTAAGATCCATTAATAGAATGAGGAGGATCAAAGGGAGGATTGGTCTGCTGCTCAATGGAGAATGAAAGCTGTCTGCAGATAATTACAATAAGCTTGAAGAATACTGGAGAAGGAGAAAAAAAACATTTTTTTTCCCCAAAGTAACTTGGGAATTACAGTCCAGTCAGATTAACAACAATTCTTGAGGAGGAAAAGAAAACCAGCAAAAAAGCCCAACCATCACAAATTGCCTGTAACATTTACAAAAATAATTGGAAGATAAATAGCAGTCAACATGGGTTGGTCAAAAATAAGTTGTGTTACACCATTTTAATTTCCTTTACTGTGAAAAAATCCCTTGTGGATTGGTTTGGGGAGGAACAAAGGTCAAATAACTTGATTCAGAAAAAAATTAAGGTTTGCTTGGTAACTTTGCAGCAGGCATAAAAGTGAGAAGGACTGCAAGCATATTGGAGAAAGGGGTTATATTTGTGTGATACATTATAGAAATTTCTGAATAAACAGGGTTATATTCAGCAGGGGTAAGTGCAAAGTTTTCTTAACCAGACCCACTTTGCTAAGCAAATAGGCTGGGAAAGAATTGGCTAGCAAGCAGTCCTCCAGAAAACCATCTCTTGTTCTAACAGATCAAAAATTACCTGCACATGGACAATGGTGTGTTGTGAGAATGACAAACATCCCACCCTTGGGTTCACACAGGAGGGCTCTCTGCTCTGCTCAGCGTGGGAATCCTATGGCCAGTTTTTATTAATGAATATTTAAGAGAATTTTGGATGTACAGGACAGAGTTCAATGTCCTCTTCTGATAAAGATTGTAGGTGGTTTGCTCTTTTTTTTTTTTTAAAGTCTCTGATCTGTGAGTAAATATTGAAAGACCTGGGGTTATGTAGTGGCACAAAAAAAGGCTGATGCAAGGCTTGCTAACCACCTTCAGATACATAAAAGGCCATTTCGAAGAGGACAAGGAGGTTTTTCTGTGTTCATGATGCTCAGGACAAACAGTGGTGTTCGTAAATTAACATAAGGGACATTTAAATTGAATGTTAGGAATAGCTCTTGAAGGACAAGGGCAGTAAACCTGTGGAATAGGTTTCTTGGAGAGGTTGTGAAGTTCCTAGGATTGTAGGCTCGTTTGGAACAGACTGGACAAACCCCTGTCAGGAATGACACATACTGATACTGCCTTCAAATCAAGGCATCTTTCATTCCCTCCGGGGCTATTGCTCCATTACTTTGTCCAAATTTAGAGCTATAAGTAACTTACTGGGAGAAATTCTCCTGACTGTGACAGCACCTCTGTCCTGAGAGGGTAGTGCTTTGCCTAATTCTGTTCATTTGTTGCTGTTCATTTATGTGTCATTAAATACCCAAGGTGAGCAGGGAGAGGGCAGTTGTCAAACACTATCCTGGGAGAACTTGGCTCCAGCTTATCCAAGATGCTGTCATTTGGATGGTAGACATTCTGTAAAGGCAACATGATGCTGTTTGTCACTCTTACTTGCTATTCCCTTCTCTAAATATGTTGTCTTTATCTGAGAGAGCCTGGGGAGCTGTAAATCTCTGAAGAAATTCTCCATATGCTGGTGATTTTCAGGGAACTCTGCCATACATAATTTCTGATAGGAGTGTTTGAATAGAGAATTAATTTACTTTGGGTCCTTGATTATTCTGTCTTGCAATAAGAAGAGTATTGGCACCAGGCTAAAAATTAAACAAGGTGCTAGTTTCCATTTTCTCTCTCTCGGATCTTCGCAGTCACAGTAAGGCTGTTGTCAGGGAGCAATGTAGGATGAGATGTTCAATGATCACAAAAAGTCCGTATTGTGTAGCTGAGGTAATCTTTTTATTCCAGGAGCTTCTAACAAGTAATGAGACCATGTTTCATATAACTCCTGTTAACATGGCAACATATGAGCATGCATCCATCTATGAGCAAAGAGACTTCAACAACACATGAGTAAATAACCTCACGCATTTCTCTCTGTGAAACAGCAGACTTCTCTTAGGAGAGACAAAAGGATCAGGCAAGAGTCCTGTCAATTGCTTATCAGTGTCATAGAGAGGAGAAGGATGACATAATCAAAATCATGACCCTTGAAAAGGTTTAGATTCATGGATATTTGGCTCAAAACACAATCAAATCATAAAATATCACAACCCTGGCCATGAACACTCACTCGGTGAATCCTTTCTCCGTAACTTCTGCTTGATTTCTGACCAGTATCTCTTTTCACTGGGGCACCGGAGGAGGCAGAGTTCACCATCACTGGGAAGCTTGTTCCAGCTGTTTGAAGGCACATGTTTATAACGATGATAATCATTTTGGTTTGCCTTGTCTTCAGTTCTAAGCAGAGAATCTTGCTGTGGTGCAGTGAAAAGCCCTGGGTCTAGTCCTGATTGTACCTCTGCTGAAGCAACTCGGGGCACCACAACAACCCATGGGCCCAATTCTGTGTGCTTTGTTTTGGGGAAAGGCTTAAATGAAGGCACTGGGCATGGAGTTGGACAGGTGGTGGCTTTGCATGATACAACGGTCTGTTTACAGGCACAGGCCTTCCTGCGTGATGGTGCTTTGTTAGTGTAGAAATCAGGAATTGGGAAGCTGTCTGGATGTTTGTACCATGATCTATCTTCCAAGGAATGACAACTCCAGCATTTTTAAGTGATTTAATACTCCTATTCTGATCTGTCACTTCTGATCTGTCTTTAATAAATCTTTCTTTCCCTTTTTTTGGGTTTGTTATTTTTAGGGGTATTTTTTTTGGTTTAATTTTTTAAAGCAAACAGCTCAGTTAAACTCCACATTCTGCTTTTCCTTAGGTGATTTGGAATACTGCAGAAGTAAATATTTTCTGGGCTTCTCCTGTGAGAAGCTCCACAGTCTCTGAAGTGGGAATATAGTGTCACGTCTCAGCCTGTCAGACCTGATTTAGCTCTGAAAACTCAGGCCAGCAGCTGAAATGCAACCACATGTAGATCAGTCGTAAGTATTACCCACATTTGGAGTTTAAACACACAAAGCAAAGTTTATTCAAAGGCAGGGGATGTCAGTTTTCACCATAATTTGGAAAGTAATGTGGTTAATTATATTCAGCAAGAATTACAGCACCTTTAAAGAAAACCCAGGCCATGGATTGCTTTCAAAGCCAGTATGGATTTTGTAAGCAGCACACCAAAATAGACCAGAGTGACCTCTTAGCTGTGTTAGAAAATATTTAGATAGCATTCTAAAGGAGTATTTGGCTATTCATTAAATGTCTAAATCCATGTGATCTGTCTTTGCCCATCTGGAGACTGCAACATTAATGAGTTAACTGCTGAACGTAGTCTCTGTAGAGTCACTTGGGTAATTTGAGGCAGTGTCATTGCAAACTAAGGATAAATACAGCTTTGTATAAAGTGGGTTCTTGTCCCAGCAATAATTGCTTGTGCGCCACGTTAAGATCATCTTGAATCACCCCATCAGACTTATTCCCAGAGCAGGAAGTGATATGGGCTTCCATAAAGGGGCAGTGCATCCACTCCTAGATTCACTAGTTTTGTGAGGGAGGTGGCACATGGAATCAATTTGCTTTAGCAGTCTAAGACTCTTTTTATGGCAGAGAAAACAGTTAGTGGAAAAAGAAAATGTACACAATTTATATTGCACTTCCATGTGTAGGGTACGAGCAAAGCACACTTCTCAGCACAGCTAAGGTAATCTGTGGTTATTTTTATATCGTTGTCAATGATAACTCATCACAAGAAATCATTTTTTCCTGTTCAAATGAACTGTTTGTTATTGTGGCACCCATTCTTCATGCTCATAGCAGGTCTGTTTTTATAATTCTCAAGGTTCATCCAGACTCACCAAGGATTAATCTGGCCAAAAATAGAAATCTGCACTCCTGGTGCTGTGTGTCTTGACCACATTGTCAAAGGGGAACAAAAAGTTCTTTAGAGCATGAGATATTTGATCTGTTTGTGGATGACCAAGGAAAATATTAATATTTGACTTCTAAATAATGTATTAAGAAATTAATAATTTTCTAATAGTACTAAGTATGAAGAAGTAGTAAGTATTAAGAAAATCTAGAAATTAAGAAAGAAATTCTAACTGATTAATCATCAGTTAGCATTTAAGTCTAGTCAGGTGAATTGGATTATCCCAGTAAATGTATAAAGAATAACTCCTGTCCTTCAAAATTCTTTGGTGAAGGAATCCTATATAAAGGCTAATTTGATACAGTGGGATCTGACAGGTCAGAAAAAAGCAAATTCTTCCCACAAGAGGGGGAAAACCAGAAAAATCTTACTTGATAGAAGGAATCTTTCCTTTAGAATAAAGATAAAAGTCAGCTTTATTCTGGGGATGAGATCTGGCATTGAAACTTCCAAGGTAAGATCAGACACAGTGCCACTTCCCAGCCTAATCAGTGTTGTTTCAGCTAGATGAGCCTCTGTCCTGATACGATCCTGAGCAGCTGGGAAGCAAGAGGACTTCTCCTTCATGGTGCTTCTTAATGCCTCTTAATTATTAGCAGTTACAAAAACTAAAGAAGGAAATCTCTTGCCTACAAGAGTTCAGGCTAGAAGAATTGTTCTTCAAGGTAAACATCTTAAAATACCCTGAGAAGCCGGTGAAGAAAAAACTCAGATGGTGAGTAATGCTCTTCTAGGCTGGAATCTCTCCAGCAGTCTTGAAATCAAAGCTCGTTGCCAGTCAGGGCATGTTATGGCAAAACACGACTAATAAGTGAATGAGACAATCAATGTATTTCATGTGACAGCACCACTTGGGACATCTGCGTCTGTCTTAAGAAAGTTCAGTCAAGTTTGGATCAAGCATTTAATTCACAGGCAAACCTGCAAGACATTTCCATAACCTGCCAGAATAACCCTTTTGTCTCCAGCTAAAAAACGCCCTTTTATCGAGCCAAAAGCAAAGAAAGCAAAACCACTTTCCGTCAAAAGTAACCATGACGCAAATGGTTTTATCTGCATGTAACCAAGGCAAGAAAACATTAACCAGCTGGGCTCCATTCAGAGGCATCTGTAACCATCTGGAGGGAGCCCCAGACTGCAGTGCAGCGACTCAGTGTGGGACCGAGCATGACTCAGTTTGTGCCTGCCAGAATCAACACTCAGTGACTGGAACGTGTTCAGAACCTCCTTTTAACAATTCTCCAAATGGTCTTTACCAGGCATTAACGTAGCCTTGTTTCCATGAGCCATATGGGAGTTGTGTGGCTCTGGCTGGCAGAGGCTGGTGTTGGGTGGTCCTGTGATGTTGGTGGTCTTGGCACATGGATTTCAGTTCTGGGAACAAGTGATCTCGAGATCCATTCTGCACGATGGCTGTTCTTGCTGAGGTTGGGTGATTACTGATGTCACTGGGTCAGAAATGAGAGAATTGTGTATTTGTATTTGTACTTTTCCACTTCCATGGTCTGGCAGCTTCATATTCTCATTGTTGATATTTCAGGATAGATCTGTGATTAACTACAAGTGGATCCTGTTATCTCTGTCTACGTGGGGATGGTGAAGGTACTTAAAATGGGAATCAGACACTAGCAGATGTGTTGAAGTTGACCCAAATGTGTCTAATGATTTGGCTCCAGTACTGTATGAGATCTGCCTGCTGTCTGATGTGAGTGCATGAAGCCTTAGAGATGCTGTAGTAACCATCAAGCACTCAAAGGGCTTTTAATGCATCGTACTGTTTCTCCTACAGCTTTTGTACCTGTAATTAATCTTTGAATAGAAAACAGGTGATGAAAGGCACAGCTTAGTTCATAGACTTATAGAATGGTTTGGGTAGGAAGGGACCTTAAAGATCATCCCGTTCCAACCTCCTGCCATGGACACTAGCCCAGGTTGCTCCAAGCCCCCTTCAGCCTGGCCTTGAACACTTCCAGGGATGGGGCAGCCTCAGCTTCTCTGGGCAACCCCTTCCAGCATCTCACCACTCTCACAGCCCAGAATTTCTTCCTAACAGCCAATCTAAACCTGTCCTCTGTCAGTTTGAAGTCATGGCCCCTTGTCCTGTCACTACTTGCCTGTGTCAAAAGTCCCTCTCCAGCTCTCTTGTAGCCCCTTTAGGTACTGGAAGGTGCTCTAAGGTCACTCCAGAGCCTTCTTGTCTCCAGGCAGAAACTGCCCAGCTCTCTCAGCCTCTCTCCATAGCAAAGGTGCTCCATCCCTCAGAGCATCTTCGTGGCCTCCTCTGGACTTGCTCCAACACATCCATGTCCTTCTTATGCTGGCGGTCCCAGACCTGCATGCAGCACTTCAGATGTGGTCTCACCAGGGCAGAGTAGAGGGGCAGAATCTCCTCCCTTGGCCTGCTGGCCACAGTCCTTTTGATGCATCCCAGATGATTTGCTTTCTGGGCTGTGAGTGCACATAGTTGAACTTCTCATTCACCAACACGCTCAAGTCCTTCTCCACAGGACTGCTCTCAGTCCACTCTCCACCCAGCCTGTATTTGTGTTTGTGATTGCCCCAACCCAGGTGCAGGACTTTGTTGAACTTCACGAGGTTCCCATGGGCTGTGTTGACAGCACCACTCAAATTGGTGTCATCTGCTCCATGATCTTGCCAGGCACAGAGGTGAGAAGGGACTGGTCTGTAGTTCCTCAGGTCTTCTTTTTTCCTTTATGTTCAGGTCAGTTTTCTTTGTGAATTAAGGACCTCTGTTTATCTTCTGCCAACTCTGTTCTTATTTAAACAAACAGAGCTGAAAAATATATTATACACTAAATAATCATAGAGGATGGTAGAATACAATTTTATTTAAGACCAAACACCTGTGTTTAGGTCGCTGTACTCCAAAGGAGCTGAATGAACCATAAATTGTTGGGCTTTAATCAAATATCCTGTGCACCTCCTTCCACATTCAGTTATTCAAGACTTCTATGCAAAGGACTGCAGAGAAGGCAGCTATATTGATGCTCTTTTCATTGTGCCATGGACTTCGAACAGGAAAATGATTGGCCCTAAACTATTTGTTCCCTTTTGCATTTTTGAGTCATAAACTCAAACTTTCTCTGCTTTTGCACCAGTCTGAAAGAATACAATTCAATTTATCTGTTGCTTACAAGGGCTTTTTAAACCTGGACACGCTTGCTGGACCTCTTATAAAAATTTACAAAAATCTTGCTGCAACCTGTAATCATAGAAGAATTCATATTATAACAGAGTAGGATTAATAATGCATGTAATTATAATATACAATTTTCTTTAGGCTTTTCTAATTATTAAAAAATTACAGATAACATCAACAGTGTGATTCTGAAATGCCTCTCATTTATTATGTAGCTCTCTTAATCAATGCTCTGCCACTGGAAATCAAGTCAGAATGTTATTATGGTCTCTCCTTCTGGATTTAATTACAGCAGTAACTCATGGCTCAAAGTCTGAGCAAACACACCGTGCAGTTTATAGCTGTGAAGAACGGCCATTAATCCTGCCGTCTAGCGCCCTGTGCAAGCCAAGGAAAGCACTTTAAAGAACTTTATGCCTGAAGAGAAACACACACTTACACAAAGGCTGAAGGCGGGGGAGCAGAGAGCCCGGTCTCCGTGTCGGATCCGCACACACACAGCTGAGCATCCTCTCCTGGGAGACAATCTCAAGGTGTACAAACCTCTGAGCTTTTTGCCACCCAGACTGAGCTTGCACCCTTAACATTTGTGAGAATGATTTCGGGATGTCAGCTCCTGTCTACTGGCAGCCTGGAATCCAGGTAGGGCTTTGGATGGGGTGCACCTAGCACAGCATCACGAGCCGGTCGAGCGAGGGGATTGCCCCGCTCTGCTCTGTGCTGGTGTGGCTTCACATCAAGTCCTGGGTGCCACAATGTAAGAAAGATACTGAGCTATTACAGAGTGTCCAAAGGAGGGCTATGGAAATGGTGAAGGGCCTTGAGGGGAAGCTGTAAGAGGAGCGGCTGAGGGCACTTGGTGTGTTCAGTTGGAGAAGAGGAGACTGAAGGAAACCTCATTGCAGGGACAACTTGCTTGTGAGGAGAACTAGAGCAGGCACTGATCTCTTCTCTGTGGGGACCAGTGACAGGACCTGAGGGAATGGCCTGAAGTGGTGTCAGGGGAAGCTGAGGTTGAATAGGAAAAGATTCTTCCCCTAGAGGGTGGTTGGGCACTGAACAGGCTCCCCAGGGCAGCGGTCACAGCACCAAGTGGGACAGAGTTCAAAAAATGTCTGAACAATGCTCTCAGGTACATGGTGTGATTCTTGGTGTGGTCCTGTGCAGGGCTAGGAGGTGGACTTTGATGACCCTTGTGGTTCTCTTCCAGCTCCAGGATAGCCCATGATTCTGTTCTGTGCTTTTGCTGTATGAATAACTTTGCTGAAGGTGTGCACCTGTGCCCTTTGTACTGTTCTGGAGTCAGTTTCCATTATGAATCTCTAACCTGATAATTAGCTGCAAACGGGAACAATGCACTCTTCCAAGAATTTGAATTAGTATCAGGAACTGCTTTGAGTTTTGCAGCAGACGGAGAGGATGTGTCTCCCTCCAAGGCAGAAACATGCCCAGCCACGTGCTGGTGACTGCGAGGACAGAGAGGTTTGGGGAAGGTTGAGGTGGAGTGAACATGCACATGGATGCTTGTTTTTTGAAGCTAACACTTAAGAAAATCCTGTCATCCAAATGCAGGACAGATTAAAATACCCTAAACTGCCAGGTGTATCTTTCAAAAAAGAATCTAAACCATGACTGAAGAAAGACTCACTTGTCCTCTCAAGCCACCATGTTCAGCACTAGCTTTCTGTATGCTCAATGTGTAGAAAAATAGAAATTTGAAGCATAACCTTCCAGGTTAGTTTATTGTGTGGCTTATTTGAATGCAGCAGAGGTGCAATGGCCCCCAAGTCATCTGCTCGCTTTGCTGGCTGGAAGGACCAAGAGCCATTTGATATGTGCCATTTGGGAAGCTGTGGGAAGGAGCCAAGGAAACATTTGCACTAGACTGGTGTAGCTTATATCCACAATGTAGTGTGCTCTGCAAGGTTAGGTTTTCAAAACTGGTCAGAAAGCTTTTTTTTTTTTTTACCTAAATATTATTTCCTCAGGACCTGCCAATTGTTTGAAGTGAAAAATACTGGCAAGAAAGGCTAAGCTTCAGCAGATTGGTCTGTTTGAAAGACAGTGACATTTAAAAATTGATATTCTGAAATTGCCACATCCCTTCCGGAAACAAAAAGCAATAAAAGGTTGGTATTTCACTGAACTTCTCAGAAACATAGAGATGAAGTGCTGTGACTGGCCAGCCTGAGTTTTGCACGTTTAAGGTTTGCACATTGCAACATTTTGGTCTTCATGGAACAAGTTTGTTTGTCTTTGCTGTTTGGTGGGGTTTTTTTGTTTTGTTTGGGTTGTGTTTGTTTGTTTGTTTGCTTGTTGATTTCTGAGAGCTGCCTCCAACAGCAGTTTTGTTTCCAGCCCTGGTTCCATCAGAACCTGTGATCCTTCTCACCCCAGTAAACCAGACAGGAAGGGCCAAAGGCACAGTAGGACTGGGTACAAGATATTTTGTGCCAAACAGAGGAGAAGAGTAGAAACAGCACTTGGGTAGGAGCTCAGGCTAAGTCCTTTGTAAAAGCATTCCTTTACTCTCATCTCGGCCAGCATTAGCCTTCCAAAAGCAAGATCTCTTGTCAAACATCTAGAAAGGTGATGCAACCTTCACTGCACTGCCCAGGGATTGCTGGCTGCCCATTGCCAGCAGTGGGCTTTGTGCTGCCCTTTTAAGATGTCTCCTTTGGCTACAGACTGGGCTCTAGGAAGACTAAATATCGAGGATGAATAAATGCCATGAAATGTGGTGGTATGAGCACCTTTGTGTTCTTTCCTCTTGGCAGCCTATTAATCTAAGGGAAAACCCTGAGAAAATAAGACTAATTAATCCTGACTACTGTGGACAGTGTAATTTAAATTTTTTCAAAGACTGACATTGCTGAGGCTGAAACATCTCAAAATCCCCTCAGCTCCCATCCCCATCACAAGAGTATTTCGTGTTTTGTGCAGCCAACTGTATTTTCTAAATTTGCTTTCAAAAGCATCACAGGAAATAAGCCTTACAGGAAAGAGAGGAAATCAATAACTCTGCCATATTCCCAGAAAAGGATGTGGGAAGAGCCCCTGTGTTATGTATTGAATTCATTCTGTCCAGCACTGGGGATATGGGAAAAAAAACCCCACCAGCCTCCCCTTCCAGAGTTCAGTCTGGTGCTGTTGGGAGCTGTGTCCTTGATGTCAGCTCGGAGCAGAAGAAATTGGGCTGGAGGGAGGAGGAGGAGGATTCTGGCTGCAGTGGTGTGATACTGACACATGAGGCTTTAATTTCAAGGGAGGAAGTGGAGCAAAAAGGATTGCAAAATCTGCTCCCATAATGGCCTGTGATTCTGCTTGCTGGGCTTGCTATCATATTTGTGGTCTCGGAGGACACATCAGCTGGTCCTCCTTGCTTCAAAGTGAGATGGGGAGGTGGGTGGAATGCAGTGTAAATGTGAGAACAGGGAAAAGGGGGGATCCTTGGTGCATCAGCAGTGGCATGAAGAGACACTCATCCTGATGGAGAAGAAACAATAAAGCATTTCTTAGCATTTAATTTTATTTTTTAAGGCTGTTCTGGTTTTGCCTATGAATACTGAAAACCTTTGACATTTGTTTTGCAATATGCATGTGATGACTTACACACACCCCAGGCTGGACATCTCTGGGTTCCTATCAGACCTCAGCCTTGAGCCACTTTGTTCCAGGATATCCCAGAAACATCTGATGGAAAGGCTCACAGGCTGGCGGGGGTAATTCGCTCAGGGGCCTGAGGGCAGACCAGTCCGTACAGCATCCATAGCAAAGGAAAACAAAGAGAAACTACTGTGGAGAGTGATTACTTCCCTGTAATCCTCCAGGCTTGCCTGCCACGGCTCTGTGCCGTGAGATCTGAGCAAACTTGGAGGTTTCTGTAATTCCCATTGCCGTTCTCGGACGTGGAGGGCAAAATTGTTTTCATACAAAGGCAATCGCTTACCCTTTATTTACTGTGAAGGATGAGGACAGGGGACTCTGACTCCCAAAGCTTTTCACAGTTGGGTCTGCTCTCTAATTATTCTGTGGAAGAGCTTTTCCCGGCAGCGCAGCGCTGCGTCCTCCACGGCAGAGCCTGGGGGACTCCTGTCCTTGCAGAAGGTCTCTCCAGAAGCCATTGTTTCACGATGGAATAGCACTGCAGCCACGTGCCTTTTGCCACTTTGTTAGTTTATTTATTTTTAATAGCATGACATGAATAAAGAAATGTGCCTTCCATATTGTTTTTTGAAGGCGGATAATTGCGTCGCGGTTGCGTTCGCTATCGGCTTGTTGTGCCCAAATCAATTTCCATATATCCATCTTTCCCTTCAAAAAGCAGCCCTGCTGAGTTTTCCCAGTTGTTCAGTCAGTCACAAAACACTGTTGTACAGCAAACACTGCTTTATGTTGTCTAAATAGATGTGGCTCTTCTCTTGTTCCCGTTGTCAATCTTATTGTTAAATTGCTTTGAATTTGCAGTGAATTGAAATGCTCCATTCCAAGGAGAGAGAAGTTATTACTTGCAATTAGGATTATTGGATAGTAGCACTTTTCACTCCAGAGTTAATGAGTTATGATCAGAACATATCCTTTCATTAGTTTAAAATATTCCCATCATTATTCTGATACTGTGAATTAGGAAAAAAAAAAAAAGCTTAAATAGCAATTCACTTAAAACTGCAAAACACACACATCTTCACAGGCTACAAAGAGTTATGGATGGCTAAACACGAGCCTGTGTCACCGCTCTGGCTGAGGAGTCCCACTGTGATGGGCTGGACAAAGGTAAAGTAATACACTGTCAGATCAATTATCATTGATTACCAATTGCCCAGAGAGGCCGTGAACTCCCCATCCCTGGAAGTGTTCAAGGCCAAGTTGGATGGGGCTTTGAGCAACCCGATCGAGGCAAAGGTTCCCTGCCCATGTCAGGGGTTTGGAACTAGATGATCTTTAAGGTCCTTTCCAACCCAAACCACTGTATGATTCTATGGTCTTTCAGGATCTTTGAGGCAGAGCCTCACAAGAGACTTCCACTTTGACCTGACACTACGTGGGCAATCGGTGCGGCAAACTAAATTTCCTGCATTCCAGCCACAACCTGGAGATAATCTTCCTGGTCTCTCTTGCTTTTGCTTTGCAGGGTTCCACCTGCGACCGAGCAGAGGGACAGGCACTGCTCTTCAACTGCATTTAATCAGTGGTGACATTAAGGTAGGCATTGGGCTCATGTGGGTCATGAGAGAAGCTTATAAAGGTGGCATAGGAAGCAGAATGTTAAAGATAAGCTCTTCCAGTAATTTGGAAGGTAGATTTTAAAGTGGTGAGCTTCAAAGGCTAGAAGTGATTCTTTGATCTTCTAAAGTCCTGCAGTGTCTGCAGGACTCAATGCATGTCCAAACAATCACAAGGAATCTGAATGGGGATTTGAAGCAGCAAAATCCTCAAAAAAAGGAAGGAAAAGAGACATAATTCAGATGGTCAGCCCAAACCACAGCATGGTCACTCATATGTTTTTAGTAGACTTTGTACAGTCATTAACTCAAAAAGAAACTACTTGCATTTCCAGAAGAATTCCTGAAAAATGAGGGAAGTGATGTAAAAGGGGTTAGAAAAAGAGATGTGGATCTGGAATAAGAAAGATTTTAGTGTCTGCGTGTTTGTGAAAAGAAAGATCTCAGCCTCAAAAGCAGAGGAACACTTTTAGGTGGGAGGAAGTAATGAAAAACACTCAGAAATGTTTTTGTTGTGTTTTTCTGATCTTTTACCAAGCACTCCAGGCCTGTATGACATGTCAGGCTGTGGGGTGGATTTATTTACACTTAGGTAAAGCCTGCTCAGAGAACATCTTCATGATCACAGTGTGGGCAGACAATGCTTGGAGTCCTTAGGTGGGCCCTGCCATGACCAGCCAACCTTGGGAAGATTCCTCAGGATAACACTGGACTTGAGGTGTGAATCTGGGCTCAGCTCTGTTCCCAATAGAATAGAGTTAAAAAGTTAAATACCTAATAAATAATAGTTTTGGTCCTGAATTAATGAGAGTGCTGGAAGGGGAGTAGTTTAGAGCAGTATACACCTATTCTTTCCAGAGATATTTCTGGTGAATCACAACCAAATTGCTGAATTCATTTTGGTATCTTTTTATCTTAGAGTGAAGTACACGACTGGAGAATATATCCTAGTCAGTGTGCCTTTCCTTCCTAATGTTTTACTATCAATTACAGCATTAGTTAAGAATGTTTTCTATTTCTGAAAACATCTGGAGTTTTGTTTCTAATTACTCATTGAGACAGAGACTTATATTTTAACAGTCTTTCTGAATATGCTCTTAAAAATCTTGGAGCCAACCTGCGACAGCCAGATGAAACACAGGACTGGACAAGAAGTCTGTGGTGTCAAGGCAGTCACGTAAAGAAATGAGATAAAGTTTAGTGTTTGCTTCCAATGTGCTGTCTTGGGGTGTCCTGTTGTAATTTTGTGAGAGAATTGCTTTTTATAAACAGGTTGTGACAAACAATTGCACATCACTCCACAGATCTTAAGAAAGGAAGAACAGAATAATTGAAAATAGGGCTGGGAGAACTCTTGGGAGCTCACCCAGTCCATTGCCTCACCCAGGTGGGACTGGCTTCACACTAACTACTCCTGGCTTGTGTTTGCCTCATATGTTTTCAAAAACCTCAGTTCCTCCTAGGAAATGCTTTCAGGGCTCATCACTGCTTAGTGTTAGAAACTTCTTTCCTACTGCCTTGCTCATGTTTCCCCCGAGGCCAGTGTGACAGCCCTGTTTCGTTCCAGGCTCCCAGGGATCACAAGAGATGGTCATTTCCTTTCTTCTGCAGCTACAAGTCCCTCTGTTTGGAGACTGCTATCACAATTCCTCCTAATTTTCTCCTTCCTAGACTAAACAAATCCCATCTTTTTAATCTTTCTTCATAATTTATGGCATTTAAACCTTCCCTCGTTAGCCTTGGACTCAGACTAATTGATCTGGGTCCTTCCTGAGAGCACTGGCCCAAACCTATGTTTCAGGGCCTGTATTTTCTCATCCTGATATCTGTTTTTCAAGGGCTTCCTTGCCCATTGCGGTGAGGATTTTCAGTAGCTTTTGTTAAAGCAGCCTTTGGTAAACGGCCAGTCTGGGATCTGACCTGGAGTTTGGGCAGGCACTACCCCCTAAGGAAGCTTCCACGTCTCCACTGAACTCTGGTACCTTAGGGAGTGCTGAGTCTAAAGAGGGAAGAGGAGGTGAAAGGAAGATGGTAAAGCTACACAGCGGTGCCATTCCCAAAAATGGCTATTTCTTAGAACTGCTTCACTGACCAGGGTTTGTTTCCAGCTGTGTATGTGAGGTGGAACTTCTCAAGCAGTGCAAATGCTGGGTGCTCAGCCTGCTGAAGGCAGAATTGGAGATGAAGATGCTTGAATATGTATTTAAAGTGAAATTTGGGCTTCCTGATGTTTCTGTGTTGTGGGATTATTTCTTTTTTAAGTTGACCCATGTATCATTTCCGTGGATTCATAAGATTATTTTGGCACTGTTCTGTGAATGTATCAGAGTGGCTATTGTTCAACTATTACTGCTTCTTGGTTAATTTTCTTTCATTAAGTATTCGACTTTTATTAGGTACATAATCTCTAAACTGCTAGTGTTGCATAGCAGAATCACTTTATGTGATCTTAATTTTTTGTTTAAATACCTTTTGCAGTTAATGCATTGGCTTATAATGTGGTTTGCTTGGCAGTGCTGGGTTAATAGTTGGAGGTGATGATCTTAAAGGTGTTTTCCAACCTAAATGGTTCTGTCTACAGAAATGTCTTCTCAGTGTGAGCCTCTGAGCATGAGGGCAGGTCAGGAGAGCCAGCTGTGATGCAAACTTCAGCTAAACATCCCTACAAAATTCATGGGGGATGCATTATGGGGGTTGGCCAAGAGGATCGTTCCCTCCTGGGAGAAATACTGACATTTTTGGCTGGCTCGGGGTCACGGCCAGGGTGTCCTACAGTAGGTTTCTATCCCTGCTGAGTAGGGTTAGTGTGGAAAAGGGCTTCTCTTCCCAGATCAGCTGAAGGACTGGATGACTTTTCCAGTTACATAGCGTCCAAAAAAGGCTGTTGGGGTTAGGCAGCACAAAGATCATTGTCTGAGTGGTTTTTGGGGAAAAGATGTCAGCAGATAATGCTTTGATTTGGTAGGAACTTTATTAATTTGAGAGTAAAAAAGAAGATTTTTGTTGGCTATCCTTTCCACCGATAATGTTAACTGGGAGATAGAGATCACTTTAAAAAAAAGCAGTTATAATTGCATGAATATAACTTTTCTTTAAGTTCCCGTGGCTTTTTCTGGGAACTGAGCTGATACTGCAGCTATCTGGAAAATAAAATGAAGGGAAGTAGCCTTGCTTTGAATATGTGAGGTTAAACTTGTTGCTGCCCCTCTCAGTGAGGCATTTCTGTACCCAGTAGGCTGCACATGCTTTTAAGTAATCAGAGGTTCGGTGTTTTCTGCTCTATAGTGTGTACTATACCACACAAAGCAAGAGAAAGAAAAGGAAGCTGGCCTATGTTGGAATTGTTCTGGTGTTTTCTTCTACAACAGAATGGTAAATTGTTTGCTTTGGCTTTCTGGAAAATATCTGACCTTGATACTTCATATTCAGTTTATGTAAACAATTACAAAAGCATCTGAGCCAAAGAGAGAAGGCTATTTCTTGAAAACCTGCAGGGAATGCACATGGGAATTTCCCACATGCTGTGGCAATCTTAAAAATACCTCCTTGTAACCCCACAATATTAATGATTAACTCCGGAACTGTGAGTTTTTCCAGACTTCCAGTGAACTCAGTGATTTGTGTGTTCAGCTGCATGTATCGGGAGAGGTAGTAAAAAGAAAGCCATTTACCACTTTTAGGAGCTTGCATTCAGCAAACAATCTGTCACATTTTCCCCTTGAAATTCAGGGATTTTTGCAGATTGCTCGGCTGATAAATATCACAGGACAGGAAATGTTTTGTGGCTAAGTTTGGTGCTGAGATGCTCTTGCGAGAATGAGCTGGAACCAGTTTTGTTCTTCACAAATTGCCCAGAGACAGAGCTGCTTTGCTCAGGACACTCACCCACACATTGCAGCATGAACCTGCAGAGGATGTGCTGAGCACTGCTGAGATGTTGTTTAAATGCATCCAAAAATCAGTATTAGTGTGAGCTTTGTGAATTGTTTATGTTGCTTTAGCTGAAGAAGAAAGGAACAGCAGGGTTCCCCTGGAGATGGGATTTCCCAGAGCAAGCAGGGATTCTGTGCAGGGATATTCACATCTCACAGGTCTGTTCAGGTTGTGGCACGATGGGCAGCACCACTGACAACAGGTTGCAAGTGCAAGCTGTTGGGGGAAGCCTTAGAAATATTCCAGTACCTTAAGAGGGTTTATAAAAAGGAGGGAGAGTTTATACAGGCAGTGACAGGACAAGGGGCAATGGCTTTAAACTGAAAGAGGGCAGGTTTAAATTAGACATTAGGAAAAACTTTTTTACTCAGAGTTTATCTGTTATTCAGTTTGAGAAACCAGAGCATGACTGTCATGGGTGCCAAACCAGCACTCATGTTTACTTTTTTGGAGAACCCTGTGAACCAGCACACCTCCATTTTAGGCTGTTTTTGATATCTATATCTATATATCTATGTCTATATGCATCTTTTAGTTGTATGTATATAACTGAATAATTTAATCTTTTATCATCTATCTTATCTATCTATCTTATCTATCTATCCATCCATCCATCCATCCATCATCTATATATGTAGTGGCTCCCCTGGATGTTTCTTGGGCCAATATATGTCTTTTTCCTTCTCGAGGGGCAGTCCCAGCACCCTAATGACACAGTTCACAGTCAGAACTGTGCTGCAGTGGGTTTTGGGAATCTACCTGCCCTCAGTCAGAAACACTAAATACCTCTGCAACCTGAACTGGGAAACAGGGCAGCTGGAAGCAGCTGGTTGCAAAAAAAAAGAGTCAAGAACCAAGTCATGAGAAGTGACCTGGAAATCAGACTTGAGTACACCCGAAAGATTCAAAACTCAGAATCTTGTGTAGGAAGAATAGACAGCAAATCTTTAAAACCAGGGTGTTTCAAAAACCCCTCACAACTCATTTGTAACAAAAGATAGGGATCTTTTGCAATACTTTAAAAAACCTGCATTAACATGAATCTACCATAGTTATTTAAAGGAAAAACATGTACAGATGGGTAACTGGCAAGCAGTGAAATCTCATCTGAGAAGATGCTGACCCCTTCAAACCTTACTATTCTTGGACTTATAATGTTGTGGATGTAGTTATCTGCTCAACATCTATATGCATGTGTATAGCTATATATATATATGTATATATATGCATTAGATTTCCCTTCTTCTGTGCCCACTATGCAGAGGATGTGGCTTTCTATGAGCCCTGCAATGGCATTTACTTTTCTGCCTGGCTGCAGAGGCTCACAATTTCAGCTTGAGATGTCCTGGCTCCGGTTGCTGTTCTCAAGATAGATGTTGGTTATCATTTCTGTGGGGTTTGGTTTAGAGTTCAGCCTGTGCTAGGGCACATGTGGTCGGGACATCTTGCCTCTGAAGACAGGAAACAGATAACCAGCTGGGCAGTACAGTACATCTCTCTGTATCTGCTTGATTAATGCAGGATATGGATCTGCCACAACTTTTACCTTCAGATCTTGGCTCTTCAGTTGACTCATGCTTTCATCCTCAGAGAGTTTAATTTTCCCCCCAGATATGATTTATTTCACTGTTTGGAGGTTTGGGGTTTTTTTATTCTTTAAAAAAGCCCACCAAAAAACTAACAAAGCCCAAACAAGCTTAGAAGTATCCGATTACTGGCACCAAACTCATGAACTTCTGTCCCATTCAGGGTTTTCCATTTCCCATTATGTTCCCTTAGACTGGAGCCACATGCTGTCCCTGCTCCTAAGCTGGCCATTTCCTGCTGGAAGAGGCAGGGAGAGATTCTGCACTGACTGGGAAAGAAAAAATACCTGCATAACCTCTATGGCTATTATGCTAATGTATGTGTTACTAACATTTGTAAACGCTCTGAATTTTAAAAGCTAAGACTTGGAAAATCTTGTTTGCATATGGCACTCACTGCACTATGGAACTATGGCTCATTGTCAGGGCATTTTCAAAGCTTCACCTTTACTGTCAGCTGATACGATAAGCCCATATCATATGCAGCTTGGCAGCCAGCAACTGGCTCTTGTTCTGCACCCTGCTACAGATCGATCTCCATATGTTTTAGTTTAGTTAGGATAATTACAGATATAAATTTAAGCATCTGCCCCCTTTAAAGCTGTGACTTCTTGTTCCCTCCGACATTTTCATAGCTGCTAGTCACCGCAGAAGATATTTCTTCGACTCATTTAAGAATTTTTATGTTACAACTGCATTGACCTATAGGGAAGCCTCCAGGAAAAACTAAACACCCAATTTTACCCGATTTGTCCCAAGTGGTTCTCTGGGTTACACATCTCTGCTCTGCCACCTTTTACTTGCTTCCCTCTAAATTGCAGGTTGTTGTACTGCCTTAAATCTCTCTGCCTATGGGAGTCTTTTTAGGCTGCTGAACACTGTAATTAACCACTTTGGACTTTCCACATTTTACAGCATGTATGCTCTGCTAGAATTCAAGCCCAGGTATGGCAAAGAGAGTTCCAGAAGCAGGGGTACTGTTAACTAACAGAATGGCATTATTCATGGAACAGTGTTCCTTTTTAATGACTTCTCTTTTCCCTGTTGCTGTGCAGCACTCAAACACACCTTTTCCCTACGCATTTTGGCAAACAACAGGCACGAACTTTGAAGCTCAAGGCACTTGAGCCTTTAAGGTTGAGCGTCTGAGTTTTATGAACACCATACTATTTATATGATTGTAAGTCTTGAAATGGTCAAGGAATCCTCAAATCACCTTTTAAATTTGTGAGCTATACCTGTTATTCTTGGGAGGGACTTTTGGCTGATGTGACTAGGGTGGCCTTGGTCCTCCTCCTGGTGGCACTGGGGGGAGGTGAGACCAGCTTCACACTCTACCACTGACCTGAAGGTGAGGTTTGCACAGTGCTGAGGAGATCCCAGCCTACAGAGCAACCGGTCTGAGGGAGGGATGGGTCCTACCTTCCTGCACCCCAGAGCTGTGCTTTATTTAGGGGTGGGGCAGCCTGCAGAGAGTACACTGGCTGCTTGGGAAGGGAGATGGTGCCTGGGGGAGATGGGAGATGGTCTCCTAGCACTGCTAAGCTGGGTTTTGTTGATACAGCAAGAAATCATGAGCTGAGAATGGCTGTGTCACAGCACCATCTGCAAAAATACACTGTATTACACAGGGACTGTAGCAGAATTAGGCAAAGGTGTTGCAAACTGTGATAAAGTACACACCAAACACACCACATTCTGGGAAGGACTCTAGCAGTTCTTGCTGAAGGACTCCTGAAATAGTTGAGAGAAAAACAGGCAGGTAAGACAGCAGTATGTCCTATGGGGTGGCTAGAATATGGATTTGAAAGAATAGAGCGGTGCTGTGCCTGCACACGAAACACAGGCTTGCTGGCACTTATTAAAGTGCTGTGTGTTGGCCTCTCTGTGGTTCAGTCATGACCATGAATCATTGAATGGCTTGGGTTGGACAGCTCAGCCACGGAGAACCACAGAGAATCAGTTCTGGCAACATTAGCTAAGGAGAAAACCTGAAATAATGCTGGTATTAGTCATAGAGAAACCTCTGGTGATGCACAGTAACTACGTATGAAATTAAAAGGGATGTGGAGTAATCAGCATGGATAGGAGAAAGCCATCATCTGTGATGGGGAAGGTACCAGATGCAAACCCAGAACTTTGATGGTGAGTACACATCCAGATCTGTGCTTGTATTAAAGTTGCCATCCATCCATTTGTACGGTGAAAGACATCTTTCCCCTTCATCGAGTCTGGAGGGGCCGTGCAACACCTAAAAGTTCATGATCTGTAGCTGTCAGAGGAGGCTCTGACTTCTAAACAAGCCAGCTGGTGATCAGATGCTGTGACTTGCTATTTATTTTGCAAATCATACTCGTGGACATGTTTCCTTAGCAAAGTCACTGATTGTGACAAATGTGTATAACAAGTGCAGTCTTCTATTGATTCTCACATTCTATTTTCCGCTTTTGGTGGAAACAGATGGAATTCAATTTTCTCACAATTACTATTAGCCAAGAATAACATCACTTAAATCGGTGCGGGGGAGGTGGAAAGTTGCAACTACAAAAACACACAGCCTGAAAAGCTGGATATTGAAATGTAACTTGCAAATAACCATAACTGATGCATTTTCCAGGGCCCAATTCAGAAACACAATTAAGCATTTTCTGGACTCAAAGCTTTATGTCCTACTGATATTATCCATGCCTGTTTTCTGAAGAATGGGTGATCCAGATTGTTCTTGTAGGTTGGTCTCATGGCATGACAGGTGCTAAAAGTGTAAAATCTCAGGACATTCTTTTCTAAAAATAAATATAGGATAAGATTGGGTGTAGCTAATCCTAACCTAAGGATATGCAATCCTACAAAATCATTGCTTACCTTGCAAAACATTAAAGGCAATTCTTTAGAAATTAAAATAATAGTCTGCATTTAGAAGTACGCTGTAATTAGAAAAGAAGTCAATCATTAGGCACATAATAAATCATCTCCATATATTCAGGCTGTTTTAGACCAAAACACTGTGGATTTAGAGAGATGTTGCATAGCTAATGCATGAATACAAAAATCCTATAGTCTGTGAATGGTAAGGGCGAATCGAGTGCTTAAGGTTAAGAAGTAACATAATTAAAGATTTTCTTTTTTTTTAATTGCAGCTTTACACCGATTCTTTTGCATCATGCTGAACTTTCAGATGATGTGGTCACAGGTATTTTATTCCACATTATCATGTATTGCCTTTGGCTCTGTTTAATAACTAGTGTGGGATTATTAGTTTCATTTTAGACTTCCTTGGGTCCTTTTCATTGTTACAGGATCTCAACAATTCCCCCAAACTACTGCATTTCTGTTCACAATGGCCTTGTAAAGTGGCATTATTAGATCTATCGTAGGGATACCGAATGAAGCCAGACACTTCTGTGTCAAAAAAGCACCAGGATGAGATGATTATGACATTCCATTTCAGAGCCTTTAGTATTTTATTGTTCTTCATGTGTTCATAGCAAAGATCCATGGAAATCATGCAGCTGGCGTCTGCAGTAAGGCATCCAAACACTAAGATGACCTGCCAGTGCTCATCCAAGGGAAGACTTGCCTTGGAATACTGTGAAACCTATGGCTTAATGCCATAGCCCATTTTTGAGGGCAGCTCGCAATATCTGGCAGAAGCAGCCAGAGTAACTCCAGTTCTGTGCCTGCATACTGGAAGTGGAGTTACACTTCCACAGTTCCTTGGAACTTCACTGAAACTGTGTAAGATGAAGTTTGGGCAAATATTCATAGCTGCAGCAAAATGCCTCTTCTATCCCTGAAATGATGCCCCAGAAACATTGGGGTGAGATGGAATATTTCATTTTGCCTTGTCAGATGGCCAAACCAATAGTTTTCCTTAAGAAGCATCAAAGAAGCCTTTAATGAAAGCTTTTCACAGGAGATATAAAGGCAAAAATCCCCCAAAAGCTACCTTTTTTTTTTTTTTACTGTGAATCTAAATATTTGTGAGTTTTGAAATGCTAATCAAGCTACCTCTGTCCAAGCATCCACATCTTGCTCACAGCCCAAACACAGAATAATTAAGAAAATGGAAATCTATGCTCCTTTCTGCAGCACTTACTTTTTCTGAAGGCTCTCAGCAGGTACAAGTGACTCCTCTTTGAAACTGGGCAAGGAAAGCACGAATGAGGTGGCTACTCAAAACCTCCAGCTACCTTCAGAGCGGATGTTTTGTGGGGCTGGAAGGCTGGGAAGAGCTGGGTGTGGGTGATAGGACACACCCTGGGTGCCCACCCATGCCGGGGAGATGGAGAGCTCGCTCATGGCCGAGTTTGCCGCACTGCAGGAAAGGATGAGTCGGGTTCTCCGCACCTGATCCACTACTGCTGCTTCATCCTCCAGTACAGCAGTGGCTGCATCCCTGGCTCCCATCCCTTTGCATGGCTGCTTGGACCAGAGCGAGGTGGCTGCATGGATGATGGGGTGCTGGGGCTGGTGAATGCAGGGTGACACTTCTCCTGCAGCCTCTTTGCCCCCATGGTTCTTGTGACGTGGCTTTGGTGACACATCTTCCCTCCTGCAGTGACAAGGCCACAAGTTGTAAGGCTGCAGTTTAAGGTGAGATTGTATCTTTGCTCTCCCCACTGTTTTCTGTCATTTGAATGTTTCTCAAGAAATTACTTTGCGGGCTTAAGTTTCTGCATCTGATACATATTTAAATAACTTTCCAGTGCCCTTGTTTAATTCACAGTACTGAATATTCACTGAAGTCAAATTATGAAACACATTGGTGTCTGGATATTTCCATACCTCCTGGTTGGTTTGGTTTGGTTGGTTGGTTGGTTTTTTTTCACTTGCAGCTTCCAATTCTAACATCCCTGTTGGAAGAAGCAAGGAAGGACAAAAGAGTTTGAGCAGTTCTTCCTGGGAAGGTATTTGTAAGCAAAGAGGTAACAGGCTTAGGATCTAAGTACACAAGACCTGCAAAAATGGAGATGTTAAAATAATCACAAAGCTTGCAAACGAGACAGAAGCATAACTCTTTTACTGCTCTTGGCATTGGTTAAATCTACAGAGGAAATTGAAGATTTTTATGATTCTATTAAAATTACTGTTCGACACATTCAAAGGGATGATAGAGAAACATAAAGGGCAGTGTCTCATACGTTAATGCTAACCTGACAATATCATTTATATTGAAATTTGACTTGACTTTCAAGCACCATTTGAAAGGTTATTGCATGTGAAGCTGAAGTTTGCCCTTTTACAACTTAAAAGAAAAACTGCATTTTGCTTTCTTGAAGTCCCCACTCAAAAAAGAAAAAAATCTAGTATTTTCCTCACCCTACCTCCCATCAGCAAAATTCCTAGTTTGTTAGGGGGCAGGAAAAACAAAAGCAGGTGAAAAAGGCATACCCCAAGGGCAGGGCTCTGATGCCAGAACTGGCTTATGCCAGAGTGCACATTAGTGAGGCTGTTTCACCTTTACACCAGAGTGCCTGAAATTAGATACCCCTCCACTCTCTGGTTGCTAAATCTTGTGTTTCCATCCCCGATTTTATTAGTTTGGGGCTGATGAAATCCTTTCCCATACCGTCCCAGCATTTACCTCTTAGACTGCCCTAGTTATTTCAAGCACAATACCTTGTTTAGCTGAGCTGGCCTGCTACCTACGTATGAGCTGGATCAAATAACCCTGCTCCAGTCACCTCTTTACCTTTTCCAGGAATTCCTAATGTCCATCTGCCCGAGAGGTTGTAGTGCAGGGTCTCTGCAAGCCTAGGTAGCTTTGGTAAATAGCTTGGCAATTTTAGAATTTGCACAAAAATATTCTTAACCAAGGGAAAAAAAAAACCCCAAAAGAATCCCAGTCATCCTCATCCTGAGATGACCCCGGCAAATGCAACTTTTTAATGAGGCAAGCCAGTTCAACAGAAACCATCAGGCTTTTCTGAGAATCTCACCGCTGCACTCCTGCCAACTCTACCACGTTGGGCATGAATCTACCAGATTTCCAGGCAGCTGGAAAGTGCAGACAAGTGGTCACTGTGCCACAGTGAGGAGCCAGAGGCGCCTCTGCCCAGCAGCCGGGCACGCCAGCGACCTAAAGCTGTGAATATTGGCACGTTTGTGCCTGCTGTCACTAACAGGGAGGCAGGAACGCATCAGGCAACAGGATCTCTGACTCCGACAGAGAAAACAGTGCCTTCAACACAATGCAAAGATGGGATGGAGACAAATGCAGGGATTTATGGTCACTACAATCTGAATGCTTGATGGAACAGGGCGGAGCTGTCAGGAGTTGTCGTTATGAAGAATGATTTTTATTGAACTGGGAACAGATTTTCCTATTTGAAGTGCTCAACACAAGTGGAGGGAAGCTTTGGAAATGGGAAAGAGTTTATCTGAGGTTTATTTTAGTTGCTTTACCTACGGCAGTATGTTGCAAGCAACAGGTTGTGTTTCTGGGAAAGAAAGAGAGACAGGGAAAGTAGACAGGGAAACATTAAAAGAATTAGACAAATTCTTCTTTTGCCCCTAAATATGCCCCCCATAATTCAAATATTTGAATTTTCTATTGGGAGATATATTTGTATATTGGGAGATATATTCATGGATATATATTTGTATATTGCTATTGGAAGATACATATGTGTCTCTGCCCATGGCAGTGGAGGTGAAACTAGATGATCTTTAAGGTCCCTTCCAACCCAAACCATTATATGATTCTATGATTCTATTTTGAAAAGAAAGTATAGATGGATCAAATTTATTAAACCGTCTACTTAACTTCTGAGTTCAAATAGCCATGTTGCCTTTGCATATTTTTAAAATTTCAAGTGTGTATAAATTAATCTATCTCTAGTAATCTATTTTTTTTGCACAGTGAACAGTCCTGTCTCCACTCCCATCAAAGTCATGCTTCCTGTGATTCCAAAAGTAAACAACGTCAGAGGACATGAATGGCAGCAAACAATGTAAACAGGAATTCCCGTTCTAAATGTACCCATGCTCTGCTATACTTAGAAGTGGAAGTCAAGTCAGTGTTTGGTGAAGCAAATCTCCTGCAATGAAGAAGGAAGCAGAAAAATAATCAAGATATTGGTCGGTCGGTCTGCAGAGGAAATCCGAGGTGCAGTTTCACAATACACCAAGTCCACAACAATATCAGTTCAAAAGTTCCCTTTCTGCCTGACCTTGACCTTTTGGGAAGGGTTGGGAAGAGGAAAGGGTGTGAGGAAAGGGTGTTTTAAAACCAGATAGTGCAGTAAACTGCTTTGGCCTTACAACAATGTATGCTCGTACAATTAGGGAGGTGATCCAGAGAGGAAGCAAGTCTGGGCATGGAAAGATCTCCATGACAGAGCCAGGTGGGCAGAGTTTGCTGCCAGAGCCAGAGGGGTGTGGAAGTACAACAGGGTGATAGCTATTGGCATGCTCTTTAATTTCAGGTATCATATTTAGAGAGAGTTGATAGAGGCAGGGTTGCTGGACAGCCCCATTTCTGGAGGCATGGACAAATTTTTTCATGATGAAATAGCTCTGGTGTCATCTCTGCTTGCTCCTTTCCCGGCGATGTTGCTGTGCAAGAACCATCTACCATGCTTAAGTGTTCATGAGTTAGGACTTGTAAAAAGACACAAAGATTAGGAGTAGGTGACAGCAATTACCGTGTAGTTTAAATTTTATTTATTATGGCTAAGGGCAAATCACACTTTGATATGAAAATTTTTATTGCCCTTGGTCGTGTGTCATTTCTTGTGGTTTTTTGTTAGACTTACTGTATAACAGAGCCTGATGGTGACGGTGTCCATCAGCAATATGTATCGATGCCTCTGTGCAGGTAAGAATAATAACATTCAGCAACACTGACATCTTGTGGCTGACGAGAAATGGCTCAGACGCGCCAGATTAGCCACAAGCTCATCTTCATCAATTGTGTGTTCAGCATCCCCTAAAATATGGTGGTGCTCAAAGGGATGAATACCAGAAGACTGGAAATCGGGAGGTTAAAATGCAGAAAATGCATAAAGGTGCTGGTTTATTAGTTGGCTGAGCCGCGGGTGTGGATAATCCGGCTGCATGCTAATCCTTCTGGCTAATCTCCATGTGAACGATTCCCTCTAGAGGATGGGGATAGAGCCTGGGATGTTTGACGTGGCAAACAGAAGCTGTCGCTCCCTGCAGATGAACTTCTTTGTGTTTTCCTCCTCCATTGGGAAGCTGAGAGAAAAAATACCTCTGGAAAAGGCCCCAGGAGGAATCCTTCTCATTACCTATTGTTGCCGCCAGAAATAAGATCAGCAAAGCCAGGATGTGAATCTCTGCTTCTCAGCCACTGGAGTCTTTTGGAAAAAGGGGTGGTAGGGAAGACTGTTTGTATGGAAAGATGACTAGAAGCAAATCCTGGTCAGCTGGAAAGTTTCAAATGCTTCTGCATGCTTAGAATAATAGAATTGTTAAGGTTGGAAAAGGCCTCTGAGATTGATGTGTCCCACTGTTAACCCATCATTGCCAACTTCACCATTAAAACATGTCCCCAGGTGCCACATATATGTGCCTTTTGAACACTTCCAGGGATGGTGGTTCCACCGCTTCCCTGAGCAGTCTCTTCCAACATCTGACCATCCTTCAAGTGGAGAAACTTTTACTAATATCCAGTAATAACCTCCCCTGGCACAACCTGAGGCCATTTCTTCTTGTTCTAGTGCTTGTTCCTTGGGAGAAGAGGCTGCCCTGGCTACAACCTTCTTTCAGGTAGTTGTAGAGAGTGATAAAGTCACCCCTGAGCCTCCTCTTCTCCGGGCTAAACATCCCCAACTCCCTCAGCCACTTTTCAGAGGACTTGTGTTCCAGACCCATCGTAGGCCATGGAGACTTAAAGACACCCAGTATAAACTCGCCCTAACTTTGACATATGGGTAGGAAGAGAAAATCTAGTTTGGACCCCTACAGATAGTGGAGTGGTCAGGTTTGTCTTTCAGTCTCAAGGGAGATGTTTGTGGCTCTGCAGCATGTGATGGTCAGCCCTCGGACTTCTCAGTTGCTAGCAGCTTCTTGGAATGCTTTGTTGTTTGCATACGTTCTTGTTGCTAATGAACATCTGTATCCACTTTATCATCTGAACCCCGGTGACAAAACTATTACTAAACACTAAATTAAATGTTATGCAATGGCCTTTTGCAAGTATCTTGAGAACTTTCAGGCTTCCTTGACCGGGATTGCAAGGAGTAATGAACGTGTGTTCTGCTTGCAGCCTGTGCTCCTCGAAATTATAGCAGTTGTCTGATTTGGGACCCACATTGTGTAAAATCCTTTATGAAAGCTGGGGGAAGAACTGTAAAATACCACACATAGCTAGTGGTTGGGATTAATTTGATTAGGAAAATGTTAAGAGTCCAAGGCTGAAAGTGGTTCAAGCTTTGGGCTCATATTTGTTAATTATCTTGGGAGGCGGAAAATAAAATCCTTTTCCTAAGGATTCCGGAACGAATTTACTGTTTTCCCTGCTTTGCTCTTGTTGACAACTACTTTGAGTGACCTTACCTAGGGGGACTGTGAAAACAAGCAATAGAAGTTAAAGATTCTGTGATTTGCAGTGTGCTTGGCTGCACTGCGTATTGTGCCTTGGCAGCTTTTAATTCAGTGCATTAAGTCACCTTAAACCACTGACATATACTAATGCTGTAGTTTAGTACACTGTGTAAAAATTCCAATTTAAAATGGTTGATACCACGTTTTGGGAAAAAATACCCCTTTATCTGCTCTGTTGACTTCACTTAATAATACAAAAGATTATTCTTATGTGATAGGAATAATCTGGAGAGAAATCTATTATTCAATATAATTTAAAAGTGGATATTGTGCAGCTTGCAAGAACCATTCATTCATACTGATGTTTTTCTCTAAAAAACATCTTGTTGTATTCTCTATCTATACTAAAATCTATCACACTGAATCACAGATGTTTGTTTCAAAGAATAAAAAGTGCTCAATTCAGCAGAAACTTCGGCAGTGTGCTGAGTTAGCACATTTCAAAATGCCAGCCAACTTGGTGTGAATTTGGTTTATTTAGTCACTGAAATGTATTATTGTGACTTTGAGAGAGTAAAGATCTCTACTTCCCTCATTTCTTGAACATAATTTTCATAAACAATGTTAAATATATATTCTTTTCCATTGGCCACTGACAAAAATGAAAGATGTGGTACTGTGTAGCACTTGGTCTTATGAAAAGCAACATTTCATTTCTTATTGCATGTTAGAAAAACCTTTTTTTTTTTTAATCCAATAGAGATTTATTTTTTTTTTTTTGCTTAAGACCTCAACTTTGACATTATTATATGAAAAAAGGGCATCAAACAGTAAATTGTCAGTGGATGGAGGGCTTTGGTCCCTTCACAATTCACTTGCCATGAATTTGAATGGATGCTTTGTTTCTGAAACTGTAAGTATGGGAAACTGGGATTGATGTTGAAAATTGTAATATGTCCTAATTTGATCTGAAACAGCTACACTTACTCACTTGAAGCCTGGTGAAAGAAGGTTTGGGAATGGAACGCTTTTGGTAAGCTCTTGGCATTTGTAATGCAGAATGTTCTCATCTTCAGGTGAAGTGGAGGGATCCCTGAGCTTTCCACAGATATTCAGCCATCAGCTCAACTACTGGTTTGGTCAAGAAGCCAATAACATTTCTGTATTGTTCAGTAGCCCTACATCATTCACCCCTGGTTGGAAGCAACATTGATGAAGGACTGGAGTTCTCTTAGCTTTGACCCCTGCTCA
Source organism: Sclerurus mexicanus (assembly GCA_013396755.1). Taxonomy (NCBI): domain Eukaryota; kingdom Metazoa; phylum Chordata; class Aves; order Passeriformes; family Furnariidae; genus Sclerurus; species Sclerurus mexicanus. The sequence continues at coordinate 622,608 of VWZF01006438.1, read as the reverse complement.
CACATTCACCCTATGACTGTCTTTCTCCTCCTTGCACTGTATTTTTTTATAACATACGGTCTTTCCGCTGTAGGGCTGCAAAGCCGGATGTCCTCGGCTCTTTTGGTCAATACAATCAGTTATGCTGCCAATCACGAGCCCTTCTAACACTGCTACAGAAAATTGCAGCGAGTTGGCGTTCGTGGCCTTAGCCTAAACCTATTTACCAGGCCCATAATGTTGCTCTAAACCAATATCTGTGCATTGCCCAGGCATACACAAAGCGCTGTATTGCAGTTGGTAAGCAATGCACAAGCTGCGAAGCAGCTGTCGGAACGTGGCACTGGGTTTGTCTCTCTCTCAAGCTGAATGACAGAATTTGCCAGGTCATTTAATCAATTTCACACTGATTTAAACTAGATAAAATCAATCATCTTAGCTCATGGATTTGGTAGCTGGAAAGATTGTGTCATCTGCATTGTAATGCCACACTTTAATAATTTTTGAATTGAAAATTAAAAGAGCCTTTCCAGTGTTCACAATGTGGTAACCCAAGCCCTGCTAAACTGCTGCATGTGAAAAAACTAAAACTAAAATGACTGTTTTGTAAACTAAGAGTTTTTATGGAGTGGTCGATCAAAATATGAATCCGAATGGTCAGTTTTCTTCAAAAGTGAGTTAAGATAATCTAATTGCTAAGCAGAGAGAAAAATCCATGCAATGTTTAGAGCTGTTAATTTTTTAGGTCTGTTTTTCAATAAACCATCTGCTTTCCGTATTTCACAGGCAACCCGTGCATTGATAAATTAAGAAAAAAAAAAAAAGGAAGATTCATTCGGGAAGTTTCATCCTCACCAAACTCAATATAGATTATATTGACAATGAGACATAAAAGCATTTACAGTGTTTTGAAGGAACGTCACAATCTTTGGTTTGCACAGTGGATCATAGGGGTGTGAGGAGAAGGAGGAGATAATAATCTGCCTTATTAGTGTGACTTTTATAAGAGCCAAAATCCATAGCCCTTCATTAAGCAAGGTTTCCTTTTGGGCAAAGGAAATTTTGCCCAATCTGAAACTTAGAGAACAGCCATTCAGAACGAGGGTGTGCCCTCACTGAAGGCAAAGACATGATGCTGACCAGAAGGGGTGAAGCCATCAGGAGCTATGTGCTTGTCTAACATTCAAGCACAAGAGTGCACTCGCAGGTATCCGGCCTCATTGCGTGTGATTGGCAGGAGTCATGTTTGGATGCTCTAGTTCCCTTTACAGTGGGAATTTGTGGGGATTTGGGTGCCCCAGGGTGACCTCAGCAACAACCAACAAGGTAAGCCAAGAGCTGAGAACAAACTCAGAGAGAGGTCGCACTGTGAATCCCCCCTGCCCAAGTGTGTTGTTTCAGTCAAGTGAGATGCCTTCACCCACTTCCCAGGGCCTGAAGATAGGCACACTGCCCAAAAGTTTTGGATATTTCAGTTCTTTCACAGTTGATACCAGTCCCATGTTGATGCTTTTTACAGTGCCTCTCTCAAGAATAGACTCAGTGTTTCTGAAGATAAATTTGCACCCCATGATCAGAGCAGATGATTTGGCTCTAAACATGTTAGTTCAGAAGCTGAAATTTAATTTTTCTAACTGTACACAGCAGCTTGAGGTCAGAAGACAATTTTCTGGGAAGTGAGACACTCGCTTTAAATTCCTCCTGCATCCTCTGGGGTTCAAAGACCTGCCTCTCACCTCTGAAAGCACCAGACTGAGAGGTTCTTGGCTGATCTTAGAAGTGACACCTTCATATCTCCTCCTTTTCACTTGTCCTCCTCCCCTGTCCTCTTAAAGTTGTGTCACTATGAAGAAAGAAACTGAGAGGAAGACCTGGAAGATCCATGGCCTTTCAATGCAGGCATCAGTGCTTACACGTGAGAGAGGTTTTCTCTTCTGTGTTTTGTAAACCTTACCTCTTCAAATGATCAGTTGTCCCATAATGAGTGTCTAGTTGTCAAGAACCATTTACAATTTTTTCCCAGAAGGAGGAGATCTGCAGGAGGAACCCCCAGAATAACAGTTTTGCCAGTCATAATTCTCCCCCATATTGCACATCTTACTAGGGAAAGATCCATACAAGTGACCACATATGATTATGCTGGTGAATTTTTCCTACTAGTGCATTTCATACCCGTTTCCCAGCTTCTTCGACTTTTTTTTAACACAATTAACATTTGCTTAATGTTCTGAACACCTGAACATTAAAATAATTTCACAAACCAGTAAAATATGCTCAAGATTTGTGTTTTGAGTGGCATCCCATGACATCAATGAAATGGGAGCTTTCAGGGGGCAGACAGGCATGAATTTCCACGTCACATATCAGAGCTTGTTGTGCTTTTCCTGTTTAAATTGATACTTATCCTCAATGTGGACTTTATAAAGTCTGTATTGCCTCCTGCATGCTTCATAAAGTCCACATCAGGGGCACACTCCAGAACAATGCCACACTTTATAAAGTGCAAATTGGCTATGCAAACTTTATTAAGTATACAAACCTGCTATTAATAGCTAATCACTCCCCAACAGATTCACCACACTATTCAAAAACATTGCTTTTCATCACGTTCAGCAGCTTAAAATGCTTTTTGCTTTCCAATTTCAGCATTTTAACGTTTCATGAGCCAAATAAAACTAGGAAAACATCAATGAGGTGAGAATACCTTTGTTGTGTGACTCCATTGGTGCAAATATTCAAACACATGGCTTGGTTTACCTCAAACTGTGCAGGGGATTCCCACCACCGTGGTGTTGGGACAACATCTGCGTAGAATTTGAGGTATATAGATTTTGGTGAGTTAAATCAGGAGCTGGGATCTTTCAAAACATGCAGTTGTGTAGTGAGGATGGTAATGTCTGTTTAAAGATTAACATCTGGCACCAGATTCACAAAAGAGTGTAAAGCAAATTAAATCTTCTGCTCTTAGCGCCTTGAAGACACAGGGTTTTTTTAGTTGGTTGATACTTCTATATGTCATGAAAAAAATTTCACAGACTTTCAGATATTTGCTTGTAGCCATGTACAGAAGAACTGCCTTAGCCTAGAAAGAGAGCCATGCAATGAAAAGAGTTTCACTTAAATGTGATCTTCCTCCATCTCAGACAAGTCCTCTAACCCACCTGGTTGTGGAGTAAAAGTGAGAAAGGACACAGTTCCTCCAGGCTCATCTTGTGCTAAGCCCAGTACGGCAGATACATCTGGAGAATGCAACCACATGTGGCCCTGAAGCCAAGCTAAAACACTGGCTTCTTCTCGTTTTCCATTGTTGCGAGCTCTGCTGAGTTGCCTGGAATGTTCCAGACTAACTCAAAGTGTCTTCAGAAACAAACATTCAGATAAATTTGGAAGTCCCGGGAAGAACTGTGTTGCAAATCTCAGCATAGATCCTTCCGAGGTTTCACACAGTCTGCTAATGCCTTTTTCTGATATATTTTTGTCTGAAATGTTATTATTTGTAAGACTGGATGGTATATGGTGGCACTTTGTGGTTAACGGCATAGAAAATTTTTGGTGTTTGAATATCTGTCCATTCTCTGAAGTTTTGGGTTTCCATTCTATAGGACCATTTTCTCTTCTATGGCTGCCTGGAGATGTTCCTTTCAAGTTGGCAATCAGCATCTAAAGCCATTTCTTCCCTTCTTCCAGTAACTCTAAATTATTCTGCTTCCTCTGTCCTAATGTTGGAGACTTGGTGTAGTGTCCAGGTGTGGTAGCCACACACATACAACATCATTCTTTGTGTACAACCATGGTAAATGTACTCAGCTCTGAAGGGCTGATCACAAATATATTTAAAGGAGAGGAAAACCTACAGGTGATTTTGAGGACATCATCTTACCTGCATCTGGAGTTTTGGGATCCCCAGTACAAGAAAGGCATGGACATACCAGAGGGAGTGGGGAGTCCCCAGGATGCTCAAGGGGCTGGAGAACATGAAGTATTAGAAGAAACAGAGAAGGCAAAAGGAGATCTCGTTGCTTTGTCCTACAACCTAATGGAGAAGAGGACAAACCAAGACTATTCTTGGACTCTTGTGGTGATAGACTTGAGCTGAAATGGAAGAAATTCTGATAAGATAAAAGGAGAAAGGTTTTCACCATGAGGCGTGTCACTCAGGAGCACAGACCCAGAGAGGTTTTGGAAGCACCAGGTGTGGAGATATGCAAAACTCAGAAAGTCCCTGCGTAGGCTGATCTAGCTGGACCTGCTCTGAACTCTCTTCTTGGGCTAGATGTTGTCCTTCCAACACATATAGTTTTCTGGGATTGTATAACAAAAAAAAAACCCCTTTATTGATTTGTTTACCAAGATTACACTGAACACTATACAGAGAAAAGTGTTTTCTAAACTGAAGAGTTTACGCTCCAAATAAAACAAATCCTTGTGTGTGTATGCAGGGACTGGATGTGCACTGAGATGCAGTGACTTGCTGAGGTCCTACTGAAACTCAGGGACAGAACAAGAAAAAACCTTATCTTAGTCTCATTCTTTCCACTGTCACGGTTCAGACCGTGGCATGAAAGCATTGTTTGGTTACACAGGGTGGAAGGATTGAAAAAGTCAGATGAATGTTTTGGTTTTTTTCACTTAGAAAAGATATTTTTGTCTATGACATTTTGCAGCAGTCAAGGAAAAAGTCCCACTTGCAGCAGTGTGATATCCAGATAGACACCCTATCACTGTTGCATGAACATTTTCTGCTGAAGATGAAAAAAAAGAAAACTATTTCTATTTCAATAATTTCTGATTACTCCAGACCAGTTCTGGGTGGTGGGCTCCTGGTCACTTCTCTGTGAGATCCCTAAATGGGTATATTTGAGCACTTCCAGTGTTACAGCATGTGAGAATGAGTTTGTTTGCAAAAGTTATTTGAACAAAGTAGCTCTCTCTGTATTGTCCCTCCATGGGCCACAAATTAAAATATAGTGAGAATACTGAATAACTAATTTCCAAGGAGATTCACAGTGGCTTGCAAAAAAGGAAAAATAAAAAATGACCCCTTTACATATATGATGCATTCTGATTTCCCTCCCGCCCCAACTTTAATAATTAGAAACATGATTTCACTGATACACTTTACAAAACCATTCTGGGGATTCGTGAATTTAAAAGAAAAAAAATAAACTAGATGTGAATAATTCATACTTAAATAGCTCTGGGCCAAGATATTGCTTCAGTATTTCCAAGTATGCAGGTTTTATTATTCTCTTAAAGTATGAATAAAAACAAGGTTGTTTTATCACACTTGGACTAATCAATGATATGCCCGAAGCACAGTTGGCAGTAAATGATCCGTTTTAGTTTAAAACATTATTTAAATCGATGTGTATTGTAAGGGAGTCATAAAAATCCTCAAATTAAAGGCTTTTGAGCCATAAAAACAAGTAATATATTTAAGGGTTTTTTAAGGCAGTAATGTTTCCAAGTAAATAGGAGATGGGCCAAGCAGCTCCCTCTGAATTACCCTTCATCAGGTTTTCACACCCTATTAAGGTAACCTTCATGAAGTATCTTTACATTACACTTCATGATGTAATTTGAATGCATTAGAATTAATTTGCCAATAAACTGCAGGGAAAATATGGAATACGCTACCCCCAAAAACTTATGAACTTCTCTGTTTAGCTTGGGTCACACACATGAGGGTTTCCAATTTAAAGTTTGCAGGCAAAAAATGACCCCTGCAACTACAATGCTTTATTCAGGAGTGAGCTCTGAGCCCGGGGGGGCAGAGCTGTGGGTCTGTGCTCTGGATTCGGGGGTGTCAGTCTGCTCCATCCACTGAATCAGTGATGGGTCTGTACAACTTCTTCAAAAACAACCCTTTTCCACCCCAGGCAAGTTCCTCCATGGCTTTCTTAGCCAGCCAGCTTTCAGCAAAGAGTGTTGTGGTGCCAGCCAACCTCTGAATCCTTCCCCCTGTCTAAAGCATGGGCTGCTTGTGGCAGAAGATCCAGAGCTGCCCCTTGGCTGTATGGATGAATTTTAGGCACTGCAAACTCACTCAATGGCATCACAGGGGTTGGAGGTGTGAAATAAGATTTGCAGGGCAGAGCCCTTTAGGACAGGGATTTTTGCTTTGTTCAGTCGTTTTATACGAATGTTTAGGATTGTTTCTAATCTCTTCCACCCCCCTTTGATGTTGAGGGTCTAACACAGCAGCCAGGGAATCACTCGAGAATGCAGAGGAGAGAGGTTGTAAATTTTTCCCATTCTTGACTTCCAGCTCTCCTTCCCATTGCTGGCAGCTTCGCTGTCTGCAGTTCTGAAGAACCTCTTGGTGCAGGTTTTAGTTCAAAGGCAATAGATGTTCCATATGCGTCATGTCAGACATGCTGTGTTGGGGCTTGGAGACCATCCACTGAAGGCAAGACTTCCAGTGTTTCGTGCCTTTGGTTATAGGCAATGAGAGCGAATGGAAATACTGACAACAGGAGGCATTCCATAGTGGAAAAACCTGGCATGTGATATCTCAGATTCTTCATAATTAGTATTTCCTTTTAAAAAGTTATGTAAAATATATGAGCTAAGTACAACAAGAGCTGAGTTCTTCTAATCCTCAGCATTTTATGCAAACTAAGTGGGAAAAAACCCAGCTCAGCAAGAAAACTTTCTCACTAAGTAGGACCAGAAGTGCATGAGTCCAAATACCAGGAGAAAAAATTCCATTTTGTAGGATTTCCATACATTACTGGAAAGAAAACACAGAGATCCTCAAAACCAGGTCTTCTCACAAGATTTCTGGCTTATTCACAGACCCAAGAGGGCTACATCACCAGAATGAAGCTGGAAGTCTCTCTTCCTCTGGTACATTTTCTACAGCGCTCTTACAGCACGATCAATTCCCACGGCATTGAGGTCTTGCAAATTCCTGTTTGCAAATGGAGATAGTAAAGACATGGCAAAGCTTTCTGGCAGTTTTTACCTCTGTGTTTGAGAGCCACCTCTGATAGCCTGAAAGCCCAAATTTAGTCAGGACCAAAGTGCTCAGGGCTGAGCTCACCGGACCAGAACAAGCGGAGCCGTCCCACAGCTCTGTGAGGGTGCTGTGATTTCCCAGCTTCCCTGTTTGCCCAAGGTCCTACAGGAGCTGGTGGTAGAATAGGCAGCTGAAACGCAAAGGAAGTGACATTGCCTTGGGTCTGGAAGGTCTGGAAGATGAGAATAGCTAAAATCTGAGTGATGAGGTGAGAGACACTTGCAGTCACCCACCCTGCTGTTTTCTAGGATGGAATTTTATTCACCGTCTTTCATTTCACTGACAGGTTTGGGAAGCTGTAAGGCCAAATTTTGCTACATTTGTACGTTGTTTTTCTCCTGCTGAAGGGAAGAAGAGAAGAGAAGGCAGGAGGTGTTCCACACAACATTTGTAAGGGTCCATGAGGCAAGGATCCTGGCTTTTAGTCAGGCCAGAGGGAAGCGTCAAGGATGCAGCTGGTGTGAGTGTCTCCTGGCCAGTCTCACCTTGGCTTCTCTTCAGGTTTCTTCTCCTATCCCAACTCTAGCAGAGCACTTTCTGATTTCACATTTACAGTCCCCTCACTTAGAGGATGCTGTGGGGTTTATTTTGCATGATAATATGTTTGAAAATAAATAAATCTCTGTGATCAGAGTAGAGAGCTGATTCTCTTATTCATTTTCTTGTTCCTCTGGCAGAAAAGCCTTGGCACTATCTTGAAGGAACATATTATGTTTCCAGTGAAAAGAAATAATTCCAGTCATTCTCAAGTAATCCCTCTTACCCACTACTGCATTAATACTACAGGTCCTTGAAAAGAAACCCATCTAACTTTTTTGGCTAAAATGGAGTCACTGAATAAGGAGGCAGGAAATTAGAGATTTATTTTTTTTACTTTGAATTGTAGGGGAAGCTATCTCCTCACACTCACTGCCAGAAGTCCTGAGAAAAAAAATTCAAATTAATAAATAGCATCATTCTTATTTTGCAGAAATATTTGGCTGTAAAGAAAGACCAGTTGTAGATTCTTTAGAGTAAAAAGTTTAAAATGGAAAGTCTGACACATTCTTAAGCTATAATAACACAAATGGGATCACTATAATTTTCAGTTCTGATTATAGGTTATAAAATCCCTGCCAAATAGGCATATATTCACTAGCCTGCAAAAAACAATCTGCAAAAAGAAATATGGAGAACTACTGAAGGAAAGCACAGGCAGCTGTAAGTGTAGAAGATACAATGGTGAAGCCAAACCTAAAATCAAGACACTGTTGATAACTAGTCAGAGAAATTTCACTCATACCCTATCAAATTGAATTTAATCACTGACAATTTCCATTATCTAAGAACACAGTGATTTATTTGCAGACGTTCTAAGACAAAAAGCTTTTCTAAGATGGAATTAATTTTGAGAACATAAGTACTAAACAGAATCCAAACTGCATAATATAAAACATGGAAATTTGGACTCAAGGTTACCACAAGGAGAAAAAAACAGGTTCTAAAAATTGTATGTGGAAATACTCCTTAGTTTTGGTCGCATGAAAATTAATAATTTTTCTCATTTGGAAAAGAGGTATTTTTTGTGACAGTGCAGTTCAGAACACTGGGATTAAACACAGATAAAGACAAACCAAGGAGAGCTGGTGCAGCACAAATGCAGAGCAACTGCTGGAGATAATATAAATGTATCCATGACTTCACACTGAGGTAGATGATTGTAAGACTGCAAGATGGGTGGACAAACGGACCTTTTCCCATGAGAGTTTGTATCTCTTTGTAGTTGTGTGTAGCTGGAGTTTGCAAGAGATTTGTTGAGACACAAAAATAAAAACATGGAGCTCTTAAAAGACAGAGACATGTTCCCTCCGTGGGCAGAAACATCACAGTAAACTGCTAAGAGAAATTTATTTAAATTGAGGCAAATAACCTCGCCAATGTAATAAGACATATGACAAAATATAAGGAGAGGGAAATTTTCTGATGTGAATGAACAGAAATTAAGAGTTTAAAATGCAATAATTATATTCTTTTCAGTAAAAATCTCTCTGGATTGAGACTGTCCATTACATGGTCTTGCACGCTTGAGTTTCCTCAAGACTGACACATTTGCATTTCATATTTTTATTCTGTCGGTTCTCAATTTCATTTCAGTTTGTATTGGCTTAGCAATGAGCATCCTTAAGAAGAGATAACTGCAGGAATGTGGGCATAGAAATGTGACTCATAACGTTTAGGACATTGTAACTTCTCTGCCTAAGCCAAGAACTACACTGCTGAACCATTGCCTATGTATTGGTGGGCTTCCTGATTAGAGCAATCGATAGGAAACACAGACCTGACAATTATATGAGGACCACATGAGGTGTGGTCAGCCTTGTTTTCCTATGTGATAGCTGTGTTGAGTTTTGTATAACTGAACTGAAATTATTAAGGTCTCTGTGGGGTGATTTTCCATGTGTAGGTCCTGCACAGGGTGTGTTTTTCACTGATATGAATTCCCCTTCCTGAACCTTCTCCCACCCTGAAAGCCCATTTCCAAAATTTCCATTTCCCCTTCCTCCAGGACTGACTGTGACTGCTTATGGCTTGTGAATGCTGTTTGTAGAAGCACCAAACACTAAAATTCATAAGCAAAATATGTGTTTTAATAGCTTCAATTATTGAAGAACTGGAAGCCTTGGTGGGCCTCTTCAGCTGAAGTATCAGAAGTTTCCAAACAGTCGAGTTAACCTCAAAATGTTGTGTCTGATGGCTAAATAGATTTCACCATTTTACAGGGTAAAAGAGAAGTACCAAGGAAAAAAACGTCATGATTCTGAATTTGGGCACTTGAGAGGTGATTTTGGCACCTAAGGAGGAGTGCTTTCTTGTTTCTTTTTGGAAGCAGAATTGGGCTTGTTGCTCCAGCACACTTCATTAAAGAGCTGCTCAGATGGAAGGTGAGGGTGCCTGCCAGATGCCGGCATAAAGGCGTTGGATTTATTTTCCTAAATGTGAGCATTGCTGTTTAATATCGGACCTTCGAGAAGTCCTGCAGTGAATTGCCCGAGGTCATGCAACGCCTGTGGGAAAGACGTCAAGTGTTTTGACTCACTCTCCTCACTCTGTAACACCACGAGCTCAGTCAGTCGCTGCCGTTCAGGAGCCAGAGGGTCACGCACAGAGAAATTTCCTCCTGCAGGAACCCACCAAAAAATGAAATGTGCACACAGACCTGGAGACCGGCCTTTTTGGTATCCAATGGCCAGCCTTGAGGCTGCAAGGTCCTTCTACAAGGGCTGCAATTCCAGAAACACCTCAGCATTTGATTGGCATAGAACCTTTAGTGACCCACTTTTCAACACATACGAAAGGGCTGGAGAAGCCCAGACCTCTTCATCTTGCCTTTAAAAGACTAGTTTGGGGGAACACTCTATTTTAGCTTTTTGTCTTTCTCATTTATTCAGAAAGAAGAATTGGAGATGTGTTAGTTCTGTATCCGTGACCAATGTGAAACACACACATCCTTTCCTCTCTCTAATGTGCTGTGTAACCTGTGGAACAGGCTTGTTTCTTGAACGTAGCTGTAAAAAGTGTCCTTCCAGACCTCTTCTAGTGAGGATACATACACAAGGTGTCTCCTCTTTCTTTTGGGCAGCAGAGAAAGGAAAGGAAGAGTTCAAAGTGAAGAAGAGGGGATTTCGTGAGGGGCAGGTGATGCTCCAGACCCATATGCAATGCAGAAAGGTGGCTGGAGGAGGGTGGAGATGTCTCCTGTGCATGCCAGAATATTAATCTGGGCTACTGTCACGGCTGGAGGGGCATCTGCCAGCACGCTGTGGAGCTGCTTAATCTGGATTTGGAGGTGATTTTAAGGTCAGTTCTAAACACCGAGGGAAGATTATCATCCCTGCATTTGTGATTTCGTTAGGTTGTAACCAGGTGAACAAGGGCAGAGTCTTCTACGAAACAGAAAAATGCTTCTGGTTATTAGATTTGGGGCATTAAAGCAGGGAGCTTGCATATGGGCCACAGAACTTTATCTCTTGGCCTGAAAGGAAAAATCTGCTGCTCCCAGAGACCCACCAGCTGGGCATGTCAGCTGGGGCACCCCATTCCTGCTCTGGCAGCAAAAATAGCTGTGGGAGGCAAGAAATGCCAGCCTTTAGATCTGGGCAACCTGTGAGCAGCCAGTGCTAACCCAGTCTGGAGGGAGAGGTGTGAAAAGCCTTCAGACAAAGCTCCCCAAAAGCCAGACCTCTGTGATTAATCCCATGCATTGTCTCTACTGGAGACCCAGAAGCAAGTGAAAGTCAGTGATGAACACTCATATTATGCAATTTTTAAATTATCATTACATTTTAAAAAATGTTGTAAACATTTGAAGTTCCTCTGCATTCTGGAAACATTAAGTCCAACATCAGACCGTCACCTCCAAAAGCTGTGTACAGTGGAGAGTTGCTCTTGGCATGGCTCAGTTTTGTGTTTGGACTCATTCCACTGAATTCAGGAGGGGGACCAGGGATCATCTCAAGATTCCTTGATAGAATTACCAAAAGATTAAAAAAAAAAAGTGTTAAATTCTGAATAAAAAGATTAAAAAAAGGGAGAAGAGTGTTTTTTTCATCTTGGAAAATGATGAGGGAAATGGTTTAGAGTGGAGTTTCTGAGACAGGCAAGACAGGCTCAGCTTACCTAGTTAGTTTTGGAGGATGATCCTGAACAGTAACACTCAGGAAATGAACTTTTGCTGCATTTGGTCTCAGCTTGCACATTTGGATGCCGGGGGCAAAGCTAAATGACAGCTAGGGGAGGAGACTGGATTCTGGGCTCTCTGCAGGACTGGTTCCCAACTTACTCCTCACGTATCTCACTGTTGCTTCACTGAAATTGAACTGTAGCATCTTTAAGCTGTCTGATGGTAAGAATTGTTAGAAATGAATCCCAGAAGCACAAAGCACCTTTTTTTGGTTTTTTTTTTTTTGCCTCTATTGGGGCAATGAATGCCAGTAAAACGATTCATAAGAATAAAGTCTTCAGGTGTTTCTGCTCCTGCTGATGCCTAAACAATCTCCCACGGCAGTGTGAGGATCTGTTCAGGGCTGATTTCAGGCACCACAACGTCATGGTGTATCTTTCTAACTGTAGAGATGTAAGAACATAATCTGCTGTGCTAGGTGATGGCGAGCACCTCCTTGGCAAAGTGTATGTGGTGGGGAGACATCCCCAAAAACTTCAATCCATCACAGTTCACACCAGCAGAGTCCTGCACTACTGGCAGCAGTCGCTGCTGCCAATTTTCTTTCTTTACCCACCGAATTCTGGCTAAAATAAAACTTGTACTTAACTAACCTGAGCTCTCTGGACTCTAGTTGCTCTCCAAATTCACTCTGAGAGTTGCCCAGCTCAGTCCACTGTATCACGCAGCCTTTATTTAGCTCCTGCCAAAATTAACTGGCTTTAATTTTCTGCAAATCACGGTACTACATCTGAGTTTTCTGGGACTGTATTTTTTTACACTTTTCCAAATTCTAGGTCTGCACTGGGCTTCATTACCAAGAAAAAGGAGACAGATGTTAGATGAAAGGTATTCTGCAGAAAAAAGTACTGGAAGTACAATGGATATCAAAAGATGAGAGAGCGTTTTGGAGAGCAACTGGGCAACTGAACTCAAGAATGATACAATCTTATAAAAAAAAAATAAAAAGCACCTTCTGTTTTCAGTTATCAAGAAACAAACCCGTTAAATTTCTTTTGAACTTTTTTTTGTTTTTATACTTAAAGGTGCTATGTTTAGGGGAGGAAGGAAGAAGCAATTTAATGTAGCCTCCAGCAAGGTGCCATGTTTTTCATACAATGCTTTCCTGTTCATTCTTCTTTGCGTATTTTGGTTGGGGTTGCTCATACAAATGATTTGAAAGGAAATATTCTCCAGCAAATCTCAGCTGTGCCTCTAGTTCTGAGCATTTTAAAAAGAAAAGTCCTCTGTCTTGTGTATTTACATAGAGCTTGAATGCCAGATTTGGGAGATGTAATAAAAATATGCTTTTCTGGGATTTGTTCTTAAGGAAAGAGAATTCCCCATGACCAAAAATACCCCAGTAACAAGCATTTGCTCTGTGCTGGCACCACTGTGAGCTTAAATTATGAGCTTGCCCCATTTGTAGCTAGTTTCCCCTCTTTAAATGCACAGTTAAGTCATTTGTAAATATCATAACTAAATCTGGAAGTGTAATTTAGTGACTCTATTTGAGGATTAAGAGGAAGAATAACATTACTTAGAACCATATGCAATCTTTTCTGCTTTGTTTAATATAGTTTAGTGCATGCAAGCCTTATCTTACAGTCATTCTTCACTCCAGCTCACTTGATTATATTAAATTGATATATTTGCAATGCTGTTGATAATGCTATCAACAAAAAAATTAGCTAAATGTTTATTTCTCTACAAAATAAAATGTATGTACTGTGAAGTGCAGGGACAAAACATTGGGACGTGGGATTATTGTCCTTAGAAAGAAAAAAGGTTGCTCAATTATACTGTTTGTTTTCCAAGTAGAGATTTAAAACTGTAGAAAGAAGGTGCTGGACCTTACACTTGACCATACTAGATGGCTTTATTAAACACTTGGAGCAATACCCTGGTTTCCTTTACCAAGCATGCCAAAGAACGGAAATTCTCTACTGCATAGTCCGTGTCATGGTCTTCAGTTCATTGAGATGTTATCCATGCAATTTTTTCAGTGGGACTACCTCCCAGGTTCTGTGGGTACCTGGAGTTTGATTATTGAGCCAAAGTGACAATTGCTGATTAATTTGTATATCTTATTATTAATTACAAGCCTCTCAAACTTCATGCTTGCTGGTCTCGCCTTGTGATCCCTTATGGTAGCTGAACTCACACCTTATTTCCTCCAGACACATGGATGGTGAAATAACTCTAAAGTTCTGAGTATCTGCTTTTGAAGTTATTCTGACTCCTTCTTGAATCAAAGTCTTAATTTTTAGCCTCACTTTGTTGGGTTTTTTTCCTATGAAAGCCTGCCCATTTCCATATGAACATATTGTGCTGTCAGCAAACATAATTCTTTGTCATATACTTGGAAGGACATGGGGCAGAACCGTCGTCTGGCGTAAATACTCATAATTCTGTTGATTGTGTAGTGCCATTGAAGCCTGGAGTGAAACTTTGCAGAGACCACCTTCACTCATTGCTCAGTGTGAAGTGGAGACAGACACACAAAAGGAAGTGCCTGAAAGATTACTGTGAACTGGGCAGAGCAAGGACATCTTCTAAAATAGTGGAGTCTCGTGTCATCGACAGCCAGCTTTGGAAAATCTGAGAGTTAGGTGGAAGGAGGCTTTGAAAATCAGGCACTGGAGCTCAGCAGAGCTGACACAAAGCCGTTCCCAGCATTCCTTACCTCCCAAACTGCTCCTTTAGTGGTCTAATCCAACGCCCAGAAATAAACACCCGCACACAAAAAAATCCTCTGGCACAGCAGGGGCTGAGGAGCAGAAATAGCTGTGTCTCAGTTAGAAGAAGGATAGATCCTCAGCCAGCAACGGCCCCCAACCCAGAAGACAAATTAAATGCAGAGAGACAGAAATGAAAAAGAGAGAATAATGTTTCATTGTGGGGGGGGAAGATCAACCATCAAACAACAGTTTTGAGAAAAATGTCTGTGAAACACACACACACACACACAAACACACACATTGGTACATGGGTCCAGTCTCACGGTAGAACAAGAAATATATATAAAGAATAGTTTATTAGAAAGCTTCAGCCCATCATAAGTCCAGTTATCAGGTGACCATTTTCCACACCAACATCAAATGGAGATTCATTATTCTAAAATCCTTGATTTTCCTTATTGTTTCCTGTGAGATCTTCACCTATCCTACACTAAAACCAGCAGGAGAACTCATACTTAAACCTGTAGTTCAGCCTAATGTTTTTAAGAATCTTTACTATCACTGACAAGGGCAGAAACATGATCTAGAAAAAGGCCATGCACCTTGTTCTTGAGTCAGGAGAACTGCAGTCAGGATTGTTGTAATTTTGCTGTGTCTAGAAAGCAGAAGTGCCTCAGCTGAGAGACACTGGTTATTGTGCAGTTAGCACCAGCAGTTACACCCTTACAACATGTGGAAAGCGTGGAAAATATCAGGGTGAATTATCTGGTATTCAAAACAAAAATTAGCTTTAATTAAATTTCATGTTGACAGTAGAAGTTAATTGTTCCACTGGCCACAGAACTGAGGAGCACATTGTAAGGACATCTAATCACAGCAGTTCTCGCTCTGGAACTGGCATACGGGAAGCATTTGTCGACATGCAATTAGAACTCCATCCAACCCTCATTGAAGTAAACTTTCCACTGATTTTAATAAGGAGGACATTAAACTCTGGACACCACAGTTCACCATAATGTGGTATCTCTACTTTTAAAATTTGGCAACGGATCAAATCCTCTAATTTAGCTTACGCATTTGCTCCAGGGAGTGACCTTAGCCATATTATGTGGTATGACAGCTACAAAACAGCTGCTATCAGCTCTGAAGAATGGGAGTTTTATAAGCTGGGAAAACAGTTTGTCATGATGGATTGCTATATTGACGTAGATACAAGTTCAGGAAACAGGGCAAAAAGATAATTGCCCAATAAAAAGGGCACCGTAATTCTTTGTTTACCTACCTGTGCAACAAAGCAGCAGTTTCAATGACTGCAAAGATGCTCAGAGGAAACCTTTCAAATCTGTTCATATGGCATAAAAATTCAAAGGCAAGTCTTTGAAGACTTTTATATTCCTCATCCTTGTAGTAATTGATATCTCCGTAATCAAAAGATGTATCAATTATTCTAATCAACAGGAAGATATCTCTTTCATAATCTTAATGTTAGTCAATGTTTAAAAAATTAGCTATTTGCAATAAAAACACCAAGTGTGCAATCCACATCTCTGCAAATGTGACAACTGAATTTGGGAGTTCTTTGCAGATTTTCTGTAGGATTGGCCACTCTTCCAAGCTCACTGCCTAAACCACTTCTCGTCATACTTTGAGGCATGGATATAGTTATCTGCATAAATAAATGGCTTCTTTTCTTTTCTTTTCTTTTTTTTTTTTTTCCCTAGGCCAGCCACAGCTACATCCTTCAGAAAGTCACGGTGTTTCTGCAGCACTCGAACATCTGCTGTGTGACTGACACGAGCTGCCTACATAATTTTATTAATGCTATTCAGCAGTGATATTTTGGCACATCCTCTCTGTCCATTAAGATGGCAATGGCTGGAGACAGCGGCCACAAGGCTGAGCAGCAGGAAAGGGTCACAGCACAGATGTCTCCAGCTGAGCCAGCTGCAAGGGCTTTTTTATAGCCAGTGGGGAGAAATGGGCACTTTTAGGTTGTGATTCAGCTCCACCCTACAGCAGACATCTAAAGCAAGGCAGATGAACTCAGTCTGAAAACTCTGTAGTGACATGAAAGAAACTGAAGGTGACTGGCTTTGATACAAGTGTTCACACCAGATATGTGCAGTTAAGTGAGATGGATCTCGTCCTGCTGGAAGGATGCAGACCTGGCAGCACTTAGCATGTCCCTCCGATGAACAACCAACAGCAGCACAGGATTACTGTGTAAAATATTGGGTCTAGTACTTTTCATACAGGGAGAAGGTTTAAGTTATTTTCTGGCCTCATGATCTGCTGTAGGTTTGAGTCACCAAAAAAAATCTCCCTTTTAAAACGGGCATTTCTGAAATTATAAGAAAAAGTGCATTATTAAGTCATCAGCTGTAAAAATTTTCCCTGTAAATTAGATAACACTATAAATAAGGATATACACGGCAATAAGGATACAAATGGCAATAAGGATACTAATGGAAATAAGGATAACAGTCACAATTGCTGCTGTCTCTTTAAAAGACTTATTTACCTAAACCCCAAATAATTTAAACCAAATAATTTAAAGGTCATCTCAAGGACTAGGCAATTAATATAGAATTAGCCGTTTAGTCTTATCTTGGTGTGTGCTGACTGGTGATGAATGTGTTCTTACTTTATAGTCACATTGCAGAAAAAAATGTGTGTGCTGAAGTCCAAGCTTCTGCCCTGGGCACTAACAGGGTCTGGAGAAGGGAGTTTAGAGCTGGTTTGGGTGCCTCTGTACTATCCCTTAGTTATAATGAGATGTGGAGGGACCCTAAAAGGAATGGGTGTACCCAGATGGGAAAGGTGTCCCAAATATGTACTTTTCATAGAGTGGTCTCAAATGTTGAATGATGTTACTTGAAAATAAGAAAGAAAAAGAAAATGCAAAAACCAGAAGAGAAATATTCTTGAGCCATTAAAACTTGATTGGAATAAAAACCTTTTTGCTAATAACAATCAGCTGTTAGTCTCTTGTGAAAGCACAGAGGGAACAGATTTGTGATTACTGGGGACAGTGAGAATTATGCAAAAGTTCTGTCTTTAAGTGCAGAACGAGTGATCGCATTTGAGCATAGTGGGATGAAGTGTTTCTTACTCATATTAGCCTCAGTTCTTTATAGCACATCTTGAAAACAACCATACTGTGCTCATCAAGAGTCAAACTTCATCTACCTACTGGTGGGTTGGGTTGGCCTGATTTGGGCAGGCTCTATGAATAAATTACCACCCATGCTCAGTTCAAGAGCACTTTGAAGTTCAAACCATTCATAGTTCTCAGATTTATAGGTGGAAGATGGATTTGAGCTTGAGAATGGGCTTCAGTCACATCTGGCTGGCATTGCCACTGCAAACGTGCTTCACGATGTGGTTGGTACCCCAATAGTCACAAGGATTTTCCAAGGCTTGCCTCACTGCCCTGGGGTTTGGGCTTTCCTTCTAGACATTTCCCTGCCATCTGATGAGCAGGAGGTGTCTGCACATGAGAAATGGGAGCAGCTAAATGAGCTTTGCAGGGGTTAATGGTATTTTTAATAGACCTGCCTCCTGTCCAGGTGCCTGGGAAGAAAAATCTCCAGGAACTCAAATAGAATTGAAAGAGTGATCCCAGAGAAGGGAATAGAAAGATCTAATTAATAGATTGTAAAGCTAAAAAACACTACTATGGCCATCTGATCCTGTGTAGCAGAGGTCATAGGTCTTCCCTGAATTAATTCATACTTGAACTTGATTTTTCTTTTTAAAAGCCATCCCAGGCTGATATATAAGTTGCTAGTGATGGAAAACCTTACAGACACTTTTAAGCTGTGTCAGTGATTAATTTTCACTATTAAAAAAAAAAAAAGAAGAAAAGAAAAGAAAAAGGAAAAAAAAAGAAAAAAGAAAAAAAGTCATAGCTTTATTTTGGTCTAAATTAGTGTGATTTCAACTTTCATGAATTTCAATTGTGAGTTGTTACAGAACATATTGAGTCAATTTCCATTCTTTTGTTCTTCTTCCAACAAAAGATATGGTTCTGTTTTCCTTGGAACGTTGTTTTAAGGTTATTGAGAAAGAGAAAATGAGAGGGAGAGAAAGGAAGAAAGGATGAAAAAGGAAGAAAGAAAGGAAGAAAGGAAAGAAGGAAGAAAAAGAAAGGTAGCTGGTGGCCAGTGCCAGTGTGAGACTTGGGATTTCTTGCTCTGACACTCTCCACTACCCCAAGCTGACAGCAATAACTCGGAGCCACATTTTGGAAAGATGGAAAGCACTTCTCAATGCAGGGAACCCTCAGCAGCCCCTCTGCATCCACATCCTTGTATTTCTCATGGATCCAGGCACTTCTGAAGACCCAATAACAATGGTTTAGTACTGGGCAGTTCTCCTCCTGTCTTCCCTTCTGCAACATTTAATTTTTCAATGGTTGAGCTCAGGTGGGACTAGATTGTTCCAGTGAGGTTTCCTCATTTCCTCTCTCTTTCTCATTGCCTCCTTTTCCCTCTTTCTCTTTTTTCCCTCTCTTTCTTTCTTTTTAGAAAAAAACCCCCTTGCTCCTGGATTTGAAGAATTCACTTTTTGATTCTCTTAAATGAAGCTCCAGTTCTAGGGAGAAATTAGGGCTGTAATACTTAATATTTATGTAATATTTACTAAGAGACTTCATGATTCTAAGAAATACTTCTTTGAATAATTTGACACTATATTTTCCACTTCAAATACCAAAACTGAATCTGAAATGAAAAAGTTTGTAGGGCAACTAGGTGGCAGAAATTCTCAGAAAAAAAAAAGAAAATTTTGGTAGGAAATATAGAAAGTATTTAAAACAAAAAGACTTTACTATGGATCTGGTAAAGATCCAACATGAGTGGGAATTGGAAAGCAAGATAATTTCTTATTTTTTCCTCTTCAATTTTCAATCTGAAGGTAATGCTGATTTTATAACTTTTAGCTTAGTTGTTTCATTTGACTGAGTTGTACTACAATGACAAAAATAAGGAAAAGGATGTCTCAGCTTTTATTTTGACCAGCTCTTGCTGTGAATCGTCTTTGGCCACGGAGCAGAACAAAGTACTGACTTTTGGCTGCTCAGGTAAATCAAAAAGAGTGAACCTGTGCTGTTTCTTGTCATATATTTTAAACACAGGCAAGAGGTAGGGTTATTTTATGGAGAAACTTTGTGGGCCCAATATCAGTTCCCTATGTACTCAGAGATGCCTGAAATCCTGCCTAATTTTCTTAATCCTTCTTGATTACGCAGGAAAAGGTCTTGTTTTTCTTTAATGGGAGCCTTGCTGGGAATCAGCTTCAGGATGAAGGTCTGTCTTTTCATTCAGCTCTCAGTTGGAGCCCAGTTGACTAATACTGCAAGACAGTATTAATACTCTGCTGTCAGAGCTTGTCAATCCAGAGAAAGCAAGTCTGACTCACTGGAAAATATCCCCATGAGAAAGGGACTTTCACAACTGCCTATCCGAATGCATGGAAAGATAAATGCTAGGGTTCAGACTTTCCCTCCAGAGACTGTTCTTCAGGAAAAGTCAAAACAGACACATGCTCGGAGGAGGCTCAATAGATTTTACAAGATATGACATAAACGACAAAGAATTTCAAGCAGAGGTTCTCTTGCAGACAGATTTATGCAAGATCGAGGGTTTGAGGTTTAAACTCTCTGTTGGCTGGTGTGAGACAACCTGATTGTTCTGTCCAGCTGGAAAAGAGACCAGTGGCAAGGTCCACCTCGAGCAAATGAATCTATTTAAATGGTGCAATCCTGTCTTCAGCTGGAAGTGCTGGGGCGACACTGAACATAAACACTCATGGATTGTGGTTTGCACTGATACCTTTAAGTGGACAAGAGGCGTGAGGAAAATGGTACCGGGTGTTAAATCCATCACCTCAGAAATGGAACAAAGTGAACAAAAATAAATGGAAGGGATGACTTTGCACAGCAGGGAGCTACGCAACTGCAGGCCTTCAGCAAAATCCATCCAGTATGTGAAATGAAGATTAATGCTACATTTAACTCAATTAAATATTTTTTTTTATATAAAAGTACAGTGGGATGCACTGCTGGTTTTTATTTTTTGTTTTCACTGGAACTCAAGCAGCCAAACAGATCTCTGCTGGCATCTAGAATATTTGTGTGGAGAAGAAGGGGGGTGGAAGGATAGGATGGGAAAAATTATGTGAGTAAAAATAAAAGGGGAAAAAATCCAATATAATGGCATTTTAAAAAGATGCAGATGAAACTCAGCTTCAGATGACATGCCTTTTTTTAAAAAAAAATAAATTATTTAAGCAAAACCACCTTAAAAAACATGAATTAATTCTCTGAACAAATTTTTTAAAATGTCACCTGACAGAATGTCTGAAGTATAATTAATTCATGCACACAGAACCAGAAGTTGCTAAAGAGAAACACATTTTCTTAAAAGTAATGCTGAAGGTCATGTCCTGAATATATTTATACATTTGTTTCTTTCAAGCACAACAGGGGGCAGAACTGACTCCGATCAATATTGGGATGTCGATATTGATAAGTTCTGCCTTATTTTTGCTTCAGTCAGTAGTCCTGGTGGTTCTGTGTGCCTGCCCACAGTGGTGGAGGGCAGCGAAGCTGTTGTCCTGCTCCAAACCATGCAGCTCCCCAAAGACAGCTGTGACTGTTCTCCCTGATGTTTCCGCTCCCCAAAGACAGCTGTGATTGTTCTCCCTGATGTTCCTGCTCCCACACATCCCCCAGTAAGGACTACTTCTCTAAGGACCATCCTAAGAGCAGCACCATCCCTGCGGTGCAATCTGGACACACCCTTTTCTCTGCCTTATTCCATGGTGGCCATGGTAAAGTGCGTGGTCCTACTTACCCTGCCTCAGCCTCCCTCTCTTTCCCAGGTGTATTTCCATTTGGCCACCTCCCTTTACCCCCTAAGACAAGCAAGAATTGATGGAAGAGTTCAACTGCTTTTGGATAAACTTTTACAGTAATCATGTCTGCTGTTGTTTTGAGGGGCTTAGGTACCTCTAAATACCACTGTTCCCCTAGGCACAACCATATTTCTGAGCCTGGGAGGGCAGCCTAAACCCCAGAATTTTCACTCACTACTGCTGGGATTGGAGTGTCCTAATGATGTGGAAAAGGGAGATGTCCCCAGTCAACTCCCGCTGTACAAGAGGGAAATGTAATGTGCAGGATTTCCTCCATGTACTTATCTGGAGGGGAAAGATCTGAAACAACTGTAATGAGTAATTTTTCTTAGGAAAAGGATTTAAGGACCTTAATCAAAATGTTTTCCTTTTACCTACTGCCCTTCACCAATAAACCCCAAAGTCCACGGTGAAAAAATATTGGTATCATTATCTGCATTTCAAAATGCAGATATCAAGGTCATACAGGCAGGAGTCTTCAATTTCTTGAGCTGGAGTTTAGGACTGCATTGCTTCAGAGAACTGTGTCCACCAATATGTAACTAAGGCCAAAGGCAAGACACAAGCTTTTTTAGGTTTATAATAAAAATTACCTGATTTTCAACCCTTTGCTCGTTCCACTCAACCATGTTAGCTCTCTGAAGCGCTAGTGGTGCGGAAGGAAGAAGATGCTTTATGATCCTTGATGACTATAATGTAACATATAAAGCTCTAGGGTGCTTTCAAACTCACAGTGATCTTGTGGGGTGGAAAATGAATCATGCTGCAGCTACTAGGAGAATATAGGGTTTTTTACATTAGCTGCTTGGGTCTTTTTCCAAACCAGAAGATGATAAAGCACTTCCCACTACTGGATGACAACAAAAGAGTGTCATCAACACAAGCAGTAAAATAAGCTGAATAAGCTTCTTTGGACTCCTGATTACTAATGTAATTCTTTTACAATTATTTTTGGCTCTAGAAATAAGAACCATTTTCAAAACAAACAGAATTTTTTTAAAGTTCCCCAGTCAGATTGTTAAAAAAGTTGGATCTCAAATCCCTGATCTACTCTCTCAAACGTAGCTGCCAGTCTCCCCTACTACAGAATATACTAATATTCTGTGCAAATGTATAGACAGTTAAACTTTTGGAAAGTGGGTAGAAATTGTTCCCTGCAAAATGTATCAGTAGATGCAGCTTAAATAAAACACAGGCAGTGGTTTGGGGTTTTCTGAGACTCCTGATATTCCTAATGAAAAAAACTTAGCTTTCTTTTTTCCACTTCTTTCTTGCAGACTAATTTTGTCATCTTACACCAGGGGTCTTTCCAGCGACCTCATTCATACCGTAAATTTTGGGGGCATCCCTTTATGGTCCCAGATTCACTATGTGTAGGTTAATTCATAAACACTGCGAGTTCATACTCACAGGGTTTATTTTCCAGCTGAAAGCTTGCCCTGATCTAAACAAGGCCCTCTGGGGTTTCCAACATGGTTGCTGTCTCTCTGTAAGCCCTTTTCACTCCCTTTTCAGAGTCTGCAGCAGCCCACGAGCACCGGGATTTCATAAGCTCTGAGCAAGGTCAAGCTTAGCATTTTCCACTTTGGTGTCAGTGCATCACTGAAGGGATGAAAACATGGATATCATGTAGTTGTGACAGCAACAACAGCTCTCTAGTATTGCAGTGCTGCCGCCCTTTAATCACACTGCACATCTGCCACCTCCTTGTAACCTGTAAGTCAAAACCCAGGTCAAAACCTACTGCTGAACTTGGAAGGGAGGAGATTTTCCTTTGAGTAGCATCTGCTTTCACCTTAACTGAGTACTGTTTCATAAGACAAAATGAAGCCCAGTCGCAAAACTATTGATACTTACCTGTTCACTAAATTTCAGCAATGGTAGACTGTTTCTACGCTAATTTAAAAGCTAGGATCAGGGTTCTGTAGAGTAACTAATGATTTTCTCTTTTAATTGCAGTCTGTCTGTCTCAAGAAGGTGCTGCACATCATCACCTCTCTCCACTCCCTGGCACCAGACCACTTCCACTGCAGGCTCCTACTAAGTGGGAAAATTGCAAGAACAATTTAAAATAGAAAGAAATAAATGATCATGAAATGAAAGAAGTACTGAAAACACACTCAGGAAACCCTATTGTTCATTACTAGGCTTCTCAGCTCTTCTTGTGCAAAGCTGCAGCAGTTGCTAGACCGTGCTGAGGAGCTGTGTGCAGGAGAAAGGTCAAGCATAATTGTGGGGGTTGGCACCCTCACAAAGGTTCCCCTGAAATATTTTGTCTTGCTAGTCAGCTGTTTCCTGACATAAACTGGGCACAATCCTTGCTAACCCACTGCTCTACCACAAATTTAATTTGGAGGCTCAGGAGACGACTCAGCAAGATGAAAAAAAATGAATCATCATAGTAATAACTTTTTATGATAAATTTTTATTTTTCACAGAATGGTTTGGGTTGGAAGGGACCTTAAAGATCATCTACACCTTCCACTAGCCCAGGTTGCCCAAAGCCCCATCCAGTCTGGCCTTGAACACTTCCACGGATGGGGCATCCACAAATGCAAATCAGTGTTGTTTATGCTGTCATTATATGAACATCCAGAAGCACCAGGAGCACAGAAGACCTGTAGGGCTGAAGAGATACTGAACAGCCTAAATATGGAAGGATGCCTAAATGTTAGGTGATGCTGTGGAAGGTATTTGTTTTGCTTGTATCTCGTCAGCATCATCCTGATCTTCTCTGTAGTTTTACCTGTTTTCCCTCCAGGTATATAGTGAAAAACACCAGCAGTGGTATTGTATTGTGAGGCAGAGAGAAACTTGAGCAGCAGCGTGTACTGCTGTTCTCCTGCTCCCATCCCTGTGGCATCTGTCTTTCCTCTTCACCCTCTACAGATGTTGAATAATGCTGGAGACAGGACTGTGGTTGAATGGAGTTTACCACTTAAGGGCTGTGGAGAACAGAAAGGAAGGATTTGAAACATTGCAGACCGTCTTTTTTAATTTCTGCTGTCTCCTGGTGGTGAAGTAAAGTAGAATGCCAGTAAACAACGAGATTCTGCAGCAATCTGTCCTTCAGTGACACAGAACTTTCCCCTTCAAGTTGCTCAATATACCATTTTCTTTCTCCTGCTTTTGCTGTGATAGTATATTGAATTTTTGTTTCCTCCCCACTTCCAATTAATGCAAGATGAGCCTTTTTTCAGAGGCCCTGTGGGAGTCAGGCACCCATCTCTCAGCAATTTTCCATCTGAGCTGGCACCAGATTTACTTAGACAACTCTTGAAATCTCACCCCTGGAGTCTGATCGTTAACTACAGAGTCCTCATTGGAAACTATGATTATTACAAAGGTTACCAGCAACAAACATTACTTCGCTACGCCTGTGACGTGCGTGCAGTTGATTCATAACAATAATGACACTCTTCACCTGGGTAGCACTTTTCATCTGAACTGAAGGCTCAGAGTCAATATTTCCATTTTGCCGGTGTTTCATATAAATCTCTGCGTTTGTCATTGACAAACGAAAGAGCCTCAGAAATGTTTTCCCCATCATTTGTCTCTTGGAACATAAACCAAACAAGGAAAGTTCATGTCGTATCACAAAGAGTAGGAAAAAAACCCCTGAGTTCGTTGGCTCAGGGAGCTTAGTAATGGCAGATACGATGAAACAGCTGGGGGACACGCCGGGCCCCACACTGGGTACGAGGGAAGTCGTGCAGTCGGTGCGTGGGCAGAGACGCCCTTTGCAGGTCCTGGGGCACCGTGTGTGGGCCTTAATGGCACAGCCTGCCCCTCGCCTGTGCAGTGCTGTGGGACGGAGACAACGGGGCTTTGCTCGCGTCCTCCCGCGTGTCCACTCGAAATCGGCATGTGACAGTGAATCATTGTGACATGGTGTCCCTTTCTCGAGCTCTGCGAGAGAGAGATTTCCCAGAGAGAGTCCAGTTTGTTTTCTTTCATGTGTGATGGGAACCACGCCGGGTGTTTGCACAGTTTTAGTATTTCCTTACAACCACAGCCGTTTAGGTTTCTATTCCATGAGAACCGAAGGTGTCTGACACACTCCTTGGTCAGGAAGGACACAGGTAAAAGAAGGAGTAAATGCAGGAGCGGCTCTCTGTGTAAAGATGTTGTGAAGTGCTTTGCGTGCCAAGTATGCTGAGTTTTCTTCCCTTTGTGCAAAAAAATATACAGTAATAGACAGTTCACAAGCAGAATTTTTGTTGTAGGTTACTCTGTAAGTAAAATGAACACAACAGCAGAAAAGCACTACTTTTCTCTTTCTTTTTCCTTTTTTTTTCTTTTTTTTCTCTTTTCTTTTCTTTTCTTTTCTTTTCTTTTCTTTTCTTTTCTTTTCTTTTCTTTTCTTTTCTNCTTCCCCTTCCCCTTCCCCTCTCCTTTTTTTTCTTTTCTTTTCTTTTACTTTTTTCTTTCTTTCTTTTTTTTCTTCCCCCACCCCAGGCATCAAGCAATCACTTTCTAAGGACAACACCTCATTTAATCTGTTTGTTAATGTGTCTAAAGCTATTAGAACTGGCTGTTCTAGGGGTTGCACAGATGCACAGTCCAGAAACATAACTCAGAAGTCTGGGAGGGAGGAGGAGCACCATGTTTCATCATTAGGAACTGCATAGAAAAAAAAGGTTACAAACTTATTATGAAAAACCCTTCCCAATATTTCTGGTAGATTGTGTGTGCTTCCCCTTCTGCCTCTGACTTTTAATGTAAAAAAAAAAGAAACAGTGATGTCACAGAAGTAAAAGCTACAAGCAAACCACAATGTAAAGCAGAAAATACCCATAATTAAATCCGAATGGCTGTTTTGTGGTTTCTGTAATGTGGAGCCCATAGGACAATGCAGTGTGTGGGACTCTGGGTGCAGCTACAGCTCTTTTCCCAACTCCAGTGATGTGTCCTCAGGGCAAAAGATATTCTTCCCAAGGGTGGTTTAGAAATATTAAATGGAGTTTTTCCATGAATGAGCTACAAAAAATACCCTTCAATAAAATGAGCAAAGAGTTCATGACAGGATGCTCTTACTGAAAAAAAGCCCCCAGCAACAACAACAAAAAATGACTGCAGAGTCAGGGATGAATAGAAACTCTTCAAAGGCCTAGAAAAATAAAATCATTCGGTGACTAATGGGTCATATGAACCTTAGCTGCTTGCCATGAACTTGCATTGCATCTCTGAGGTTTTAAAAGATGACTGCTGCTGTTGCATTAGTTCTGTGATTTTAGATCTCTACTCTTCCAGCTGTGTGCTCTGTAGAAACTAGATCTATTTAATCCATCCACTGCCACTGTCACACTAAATTCAAGTAAGAAAAGCTATAAATTTTACAAATTTTCCTCAGTTTTGGTCCAAGCTTTTAGAATTAAAGAAAAGAGCTACAAATAGACTTGGATTCTTTCTTACAGGGTATCAGAAATGGAAAAGGAACAAAATATAACCTAACAAAGTTTTTCATACAAAGATGCTTTGACATACCAGATTGCATTTGTAAAATTTACCAAGCCTGTTGGAGTTTTTCATTGCTGAAAATCTCACTGAACTCGAAATTTCCAATGTGGCAGTAAATATGGCAGGAATTTGTACGCTGCATCTTAATTTGTCTTGGAAATAATTTCAAATCTACGAGCTCGGGGCTGCGTTTGGGCACCGCAGCTGAAGTTCAGAGGGATGGAGAGGGTAGCTGGAGCAGTGTGAAGGTGGATTGGATAGTGCTGGAGAACAGGGTTGGGTGGAGAGGGTAACACCCGCTATAACTGGGGTCACACAGGGCACTGTAGGATTCTGGCCCCTATAGGCAGCCTGGAATAAAGCTGGGCTCCCTGATCTTCTCAGTGACATTCCCACATAGACAAGCAGGAGTTGTGTATGTAAACATAGCAAGGACAGAGCAAGTAAGAGTGAGAGCATCTCAAAACACCAGGTACCTCAATTTAATTCCCTGGGTGCACCAGCTGGGATTTTTCACAGTAGGCTCTGAGGACACTTGAGCAAGATAGAACCATGCTCAGGTCGCACCAGGGGAGGTTTAGATTTGATCTTAGGAAAAATTTCTTCATGGAAAGGGTTGTCAAGGCTGCCCAGGGAAGTGTTGGAGTTACTGTCTCCGGAGATATTAAGAAGATATGTAGATGTGGCACTTGGGGACATTGTTTAGTGGTGGCCTTGACAGTGCTGGGTTAACAGTTGGACTCATTGATCCTAGAGATATTTTCCAACCTAATTGATTCTATGATTATATGCATAAAATGTACAA
The DNA here is from genome assembly GCA_013396755.1 of Sclerurus mexicanus. NCBI lineage: Eukaryota > Metazoa > Chordata > Aves > Passeriformes > Furnariidae > Sclerurus > Sclerurus mexicanus. Next base: position 595,045 of record VWZF01006438.1, on the reverse strand, counting down.
ATATACATTTAATACATAAATAATACAGATGCAGAAGGAAGTTGGCCTTGATCTTTTCTTTGAGGCCACACTTACACCTACCACCCTACAGCTAAAAGGACAGGTGTAACCAAATGGCTTTATCTGCTTCAAAATAAATCAGGCAGGAAACAACTCAGGAAGTTTATTTCCATTCCCTGGTTTTGGTTATTCTCTTTTGGGATCCTATGATAATCAACCCCTGTTTAAGAGATTGGAAAGGCAAAGGAATATTTCCTTACGTGTAAGTGATGGTGAAAAACAGCTGACTTTGAATGAAAGTTTTGCTGGGAGGCAGAATGATCGTGGGGTGATTGCACTGTGTGAGATGAGTTGTGCTGCTGCAGCTTGTTGGGGCAGAGCTTTCTCAAGGCGGCTGAACCAGCAAATGGTCATTCCTGTGGTGCTTTTCTAGGAGGGCTCACGTTGTGTTTAATGCTCTCCTAACATTGTTTTACCCTGTTTGTTGGCAGTGTCCCTGAAAGAATCCAGAGCTTATTTAAAAGTAAATATAATTTAGCTTAAATGGAAAGGCAAAACATCTAATGTCCTGGTTTATTCCTTTTAATCTTCCTGGACATCAAAAGGCACAAAAATGTAGTTTCTGGTCACAGGTCATACATCTAGATTTGTGAGGTTAGTGGTGCCTGTGATAGGGAGGGGAGTTCACCTGGCTCCATGAAGACTATTACAAGTATTGTTGTGCAGATCTCTTTTACCTGGAAAGCACATTAGTACATGGGTGGAGATAGCTAGAACTTTTGGAATAAAATATGCAAACAACCAAGTTTTATTCTGAACTCATTCTTCTTTTGCACATTAGAATATTTTAAGTTTTTTTCTGTTTTTTTTTTTCTTTTAATGCAATTCCCTGGGAATATTTTTTTTTATTTTTTGAGGGGTATTTTTCTCCTTTTCACTCATGACTCATCTCTCTGAATTAATCTGTCTTTAATAAGACTGCCCAAAAGACCCCTTTAATTAGCACATTCCCTAATTTTGCCAGCATATACTCAAACCCCCTGCATGAGATGGAAGCTGTCTTTGCATTCCTTTGTATCTGTCACTTAATGCATATTGCTCCATTTCTGTTTGTCCTGATTAGTTTTACATCTTCTGGTATTTTCCTCTGCTCATCTGAAAGAGATCTTTCCAGTTCAAAACAAGGATTGTTGTGCAACTTGTTGAGAGCTGATCTGGGGTAGTTTGGAGGGGACAGGGAGCAGTTTCACAACATTGACTAGAAACAAGCCTGCACATCTTTCACCTTTCTGACCTTTCTGCTCACCCACTTCCCATTTCCTTTATTGAAAAAAATAGTATCGTCAGAAAAAAAAATAAAATAAAAAAGCACAGTATCTTTTAAAAACAAAACAAGTGTTCCCAAGCCTGTTGTTTGGGTTCTTTCTGGGAAATGGGTGATACACACAAAGCTACAGAACTGAAATGTCTTGTAGGATGTCTGACGCTTTCAGAAGGAAGACTTGAGATTTGAGGAGAACGTGTATCTGCTTTGCACAGCAGTCAGTGCACAAAATACTGTATTTATAGACAGAGGAGCAAAGAAAACATCACCAACAGCTCATCTGGATCTTGGTAATGCGTTTGCAGTAACCTCCAAGCCAGCAAATGATTCTGACTTCCTGCAATGCCATTGAACTCTTGTCAGTTCACTCCATCTTGCAACAAATTTTATGAGTATAGGAAGTCATCAGTGGCTCTTCTTGAGCTTTTGATCATTAAATAGACATTTTCTAGAGGGGCAGAAGAGTGCAGATATTTTGCAGGCTTGAACTCCTGTGACATTTCCTTTAACTTGTGCAATCTTTTGCTCAGTATTTGATAATCCACAGCTTTTATCAGCTGTCAGCTGCAAGAGCTTGTTGTGGGAGTTTCACAAATAAAACCCTTTCCAGTGGTAACTGGGAGATGTGGAAGACTATGTGAGTCCCTGACTGCTCCTTCCTTTAGATTTCCTTAAGACTTAGACTGGTAGACTTTTGTATACAGAGAAAGCTAGAGGTGCTATGATCAACATTCTGTGAATGTGGGTTTCTGAAACAGCTGTTTATGTGAATAAACTGTTTGACAAGTTACCAGGGACAGTTTATGGGTGGTGTTTGTGCTCTCCACACGTTGTGCTAGGTGCAGTTCAAACAGCCCTTGACTTCCAGCCAGCAGATGGGAAAGTCATTAGCCATCGGATTTGAAGAACAGTTGCTTTCTGTGTTTATAAAGTCCCGTACACGATCTGTACGCTGACAAATTATAAACTGAATGGGAAACGTCTGATGTCTTCTCAAGGTAGCTTGTCAAAGCATCACAGCAATCAGGACAGGGTTAATTTAGTGTGCTTCGGGTCTTTTGTCCTGCACAGGGCTGAGGGGGGCAGTCCAGTGGGGAGACAACAGGAGCCATCTGGAATAAGAGGCCAGTTTGTGACTAGGACACAAAGCACATCCTCATAAAAAGCACAGGCATCTCCCATGCTGAGACCAAAGTCAATAATCTTAGTAGGTGTAAGAATAGCACCCCAGGTACATAATCTCTGGTCTAATTTATGCATCTGCAGCACATAATTTGTGCTCTGCTCATACTTGGCAGAGCTGCTGCTGTAATAATTTCTCAGAAGTAAACTGTTGTGGACGGTCTTTAGAAAGTGTTCTGATGTGTTATTGACACAAAGTTTGGCATTCCCCTCCTTTTTTTTTTTCTTTTTCTCCTTATTGCCTGGATTCCTCAGCAAATAAACACATCATCAAATTAATCCTAGGATTAAGGGGTTTCTGTCAGGAATGGAATCGGCTCATTATGTTTAATTTATGGGTAAAGAGTCACCAACAGTTTGTAGCATTTCCCTGTGCTGTAATAATGCACTCCACTTTCTGAACTGCTGTCCAGAGGCAGAAGCTGGTTAATGCAGAACCAATTTATACCAAGGTACATGCAAGGCTGACATGGTAGAGGTAAATCAGTTCAGGTAAGAATTACTTAATCCGTTGCCATTAGTTATTTACTTACTTTTTGATACCATACTATTGCAAATACACATTGAATTGTTTTTGTATTGAAAAAAATGCCATGAGATGGGAGAATTTGCACAGATTTAAATAGGTCAGGTAACAGTAACTTCCAATGTGACTCAAAGGGCTTATTGTTCCACTATGGTTCCCTTTGTTTTACCCACAGATGTGACTGTGTCAGTCCTTTCCCCTTCAAGGATCTGCAGATCAGGGAATTGTTTGAGAAACACCTGGAAGAATGGTCAGCTGAGACAAATACAGTCTGGAGACCGAAGTTTTCGATGTCTCAAAACTTGAGAGGTCATACCTGGTGTAACCTGGCTTTGAACCACCACCAAATAAGAAAAGTGGCACTTCAGCCTGCTCAGCACAGTGACCACACAAAGCACCAGGTAGAAACAGCCTGGAATTTCTCAGGGGTTAAAGAGATTTTTTTGCAGGTATTTTTGCACCTTCCTATCGAAATGTATTATGAGTACATGGCTATAAATATGGTTTTACCTTTCTCAAATCAACTAGAAAAGACCATTCTTCTGCTAGTCATGGGTGTTACCTGTTTATTAAAGTGAAAGCCAGCCACAGAAAAAGCTTTTCCTTTTTCCCTTGATATGCCAGGAGTTTTTTAGGCGTAGGAATCCACACCACCTTGGAAAATGTCACTGAGCTTTACGTTCTGAGTACCTACATATCAAAAGACATTGGCAGGCATGACAGTCAAACAAAAAACCATCAAGAACTATAATATTGCATAAACAGAGATGCAATCATAAAATTATTTTCCATTTATTAAAAGCCATAAATGTGATTGTCAGAAAGTTTGAACCTGACACTTCACTGCTGAGGTCAATGAGTATTTTTCCACTTGACAGATGATCAAGTCCTAAGACAGAAGGACTTCTTCCTCTTTCCTCTCTCCTCTCCCTTTCTCCCTCTCTGTAAATACACATAAATACAAAGTCATCCATGCATTTACCTATCTACATGAAAGGGATTAAAAACACAATCTTTAGTCACGGCCCCAGACTCTTGGTGAGATGGGGAAATTTTCTAACAATCTCTGTTTTTCAAAGCAGAAGCTTTGTGGTGCACAGTGCTGCACGCCCCACCCTCCGTTCAATCATGAGCTATCATTTACCTTCGAAAAGTGAGTGCAAAATGCTACCAACACGAGAAACAAATTTCTAATTTCTTCACATAAGCATGATGTTCTAATGGATAAAGCAATGAAAAAGCAGGTCTGCTGTGTGGGCAGAATCAGGTCTCTAGATGCTGTTCCCTTACGTGCCAAGTTTTTTTGCTGTATTTCTCAGGTAATTAAGTTTGTTCATGGGAAACCTTGTTCCTTTTCCCTCCTGTCCCCTTTTTCTAGTGACTGTGCCCTGAAATCCCGTGCTGAGCAGACACAGGTATCAGGACTGCTGTGCCTCTCTTCCGAAGCACCAAACCGAGTCAAAGATCCAGACAGTTGATATCTGTGTGAATTGACTTTCTGGTTTCATGCCAGCCCTTTAACACAGAGCAAAGGACTGTTTCTGTAGCTGGTAGCAAGTGGTCTAAGGGCTTTGGGTTTGTACTTTCAGCACCTCTTCTTTAATGTATTTTGTGACCACAGGCTGACACATCACATCCAATTCTGTGAAAATGGAGGACTGGCTAAGGCAAAATTTGTAAATCAAAGTTATTTATTTATTTAACGAAAGAGTGCAATGTAGGCATATTTCCAAACTAAGCTGCTCACTTCATGTGCATTTCTATCCACACATTTGGAGTTAGCATTACTTTTCCTATACACCTTAAACAAACATGCCCTGAAAATACGAGTTTTTTCTGATTTGGACCTATTGCTAACTAGACATAATTATCAATATCAACTTTTTGGGTTTTTTAATTGTTTAAGTTATTAACTTTGGAAAAATGCTGATTGTTTTTCCCTCCTCATACATTTACTCCCTCATACATTTTCTCACAAACTTCCTGGTCCAAATAGAACTTTCTGATTTCTGTTGTTCTATAAAGGAATTAGGCCATTTTCCATAGATATTAGAAGTATAGGAAATTACCCAGATATTAGTCCGACATTGTGCTGAGTGTTTCAGCCATTATCCAGCAAAGTACTTAAGCACATATTTAACTTTCAGCACCTCAGGAGTCTCATTCATATCCATGAGTTTACTGAAGAATTTTGGGGGTTTAGGGCAAGAATTGTGAGCATCCTGCTGAAGGAGGAGATTAGGACGTGAGGACCTAAGGGCAGGCTAAGAGTGAAGACCTGCTTATCTCCCAATCTTTGAGATACTGTGACATTTTATGAGGAAAAGAGTGAGAGCCATGAAGTATAAGCCTAAATAATTCACTTCTTTTGATTAGGACTCGTGCAAGCGCTAATGGGAATTATTGTGGCTCCTGGGAGACGCCGCTGCACATAAAAATGGCAACAAAGAGAAGCCTGTGTTTGAATGGCATTGACTTGGAAATACAAAAGGAAAAACTGCAGCTCCACCGAGAAGGGTGGGGTAAAGAATTGAAAAGAATGAAAAAAGTCGAGTTTTCTTGACGTGATATTCAACTATATTTTCCCCAGGAAAAATAAAATGTAATTTATACAGGCAGTCGAACAAATTGAAACCACATACAGAAAATTGAGTTATGTTTTTATGGAAAGAACAGAACACATTTAACAAGCACTACCTAGAGCCAGCAGCCTTTCACTATATAACTTGCAGGGAGTTTTAGTTATGCTGGGGTCAGAAAGTCTGTTTCCAGCTTTAATCAGCTAATTCAAGATTTTATTCAGTCTGAAAAAAATCTAATAAGTCTTTTCTTCTTAGATGTCTTTATATTTTTCAAATATATAATAGATATAAAACAGAATATATCTCTATATTTTTAAGATGTTGGGTTATATTTATGAAAATATCCTTGAGTATACACTAAAAGAAAAAGATAAAACTACTTATTTTGGTAAAATGTGTGCTTGAATTTTAGTAGTTTGCAAATTCCTTATCCTTAATGACTGTTTTTAAGCTGAATTTTATGTTGTAGGCTAGCTTGGTTTGTATTACAAAGAGATGGTTAAAAAGGATGGGAGCAATCTCTTCAAACTATGTGTAGCCAGAGGAGTTTCCTCACTGTGGGCACTGAGCTCTATTCTGTCAGTTGTTATGGACATTTTTAGTGTGTATTTTCAAATAGTGGCTCACTGACAGCCGGAGGGAGGGAGGCAGATATAGGGGACTTCTATGGGTTTTTCCATGCTGTTTCTGCAAGGAAGTGCCATGTTGCTGTGAGTGTGCCTGTTTGCTTACACAGAGAATGAATAAAGAGAGAAAACTGAATGGATTCTTTGTTTATACGGCAAATGCAATGGGAATTTATGATGGCAAATTCATTTCACTTGAAGCAGGCGCTGGATAAAATGCAGGAGCAGGCTTTGACGTTAGGACTGAAACTGGAACCTGACAATATTCCCTTCCTGCGTTGCACTGGGAAGAAGAATCACTCCTAATTTTTACTTTTGCTATGTCAAAGCATCTTGATTTGTCTGTTTATTCTTGTGCAATAGAGCATTTTCAACCAGAAGAATGAAGACTATAACTGGTTCAGAAGTGCCCTGTGCTGAAGATGCCCTCTGGAGGAGCTGGATGATTGGTTTGAAATGTCCTCAGGCAGAGGGGACAATTGGAGCCTGTCTCTTCCATACCTGGCCGAGGAGACTTGTCAGATTTGTCCTGGGGGTTACAGTGTGAGGCGAGGGAGGAGTAATGGTGGGGTAATTTGCTCCCATTGGACACAAAATGAATAATTCTGCTAGTCTCTTTGGAGGAGAAGTGATGATACCCACGTCCAGGAGTTACCCCTAACTCAGGGGGTGCTTTTCTGCAGGTTTAAAAGGAGGAAAGATTAAGGATGTGATCTCAGGTGTTCCTTTTTGCTCAGTTCTAGACGGTTCCCACCTCAGAGACTTCAATGTTTTGAATCTCATTTTGAGATGTCTAATACTTCCCTGGCATCACTTTGAGAATCCAGTCACCTAATACAGGGTTGTGAATGTGGCTTGGCCAAAAATTTAGATTTATGATGCTTCATTAATGCAACTCATAAATCATTTTGTGGCTTTTGCTGAAATACACTACTTTTTTCCTTTATACCTGGTGGTTCTCTGAGCTGGATGTTATTTAAGAGAAGCAGCATGGGCAGTATAACCTCTAAGAAATAGATTCACTCAAAGTGGCATTTGAGAGTAATGGAGTTTTCCAAGAGTATTTTATATATTGTAATTAAGATATGCGTTTGCTCAGAGGAGTCCCAAAGTATCCAGAAGGATGGCACATCTTTTGGCTGCTTTCTGCAGATCTGAATCGTCATCAAATGTTTGAGCCTTTATGCTGAAGACCCTACAGTTTTATTACTCACTTTCTCTGCTTAGGTATGGGTAGAGTATAGCAGCCCTTGCATTTTCAGAGTAACAATCCTGAAGTACACTTATAACTCTATTGCCCCTTCCTAAAAATAATGGGTTTGCTGTAACTCAAGCTGGACTGGCCTCCCAGACGCCACATAGCTATCATTACATGTGTGTATACATCCCAAAGTTACTCACAATCCTTTCCACCCCGTGACTAGGTGGCAGCCACTTGGTTGGTGGTCATTCAAGTGCAGGAGACAGTGTAGCTTGTGGAAGCTGTATTTGAGACAGCAAAACTGCCCAAAGCATCCAAGTATGGAACTCGACTATTCAATTATATTAACAAATTATAATGGTTACAGCTTGAGATGATGGAAAATGAAACGTCGACTAAATTTTCCACCTTCTAAAATGACACTGCACTCCTCCATGTTAGGTTTTCCTCTCTCTGTCCTTTATTCCTTCCCCTTTTACTTCCTCAGAAGCCTTATCTGGCTCAGCTTTTGTGCCATTGAATTGGCTGTACTGTTGAGCCTCACCTCCACAGATAAAAAACCTTTACCACCATAGAGGACATTTCATTTTTCCTCTGTCTGAAGCAATTTTCCTCTGTGGGTTTATTCCCCACCTTTGGGACATGACCTAAAGTCCACCACACTTGAAATAAATGAAGTCTGATTCAACATTAACTGCAAATCCTGCCATGGCAAAAAAAAAAA
>VWZF01006438.1:193419-586870 GCA_013396755.1 Sclerurus mexicanus | reverse complement strand
AAAAAAAAAAAAAAAAGTCAGCATGCAATAAAAATAGCAAGTTGCTTACCCTACAAACAAGAAAATGGCATTATTGCCAGATTTTATTGTGATACTGTGACTAGTATGATTCGCATTGTCCATGCTCCTGAAAGGAAGGAGATAGATAAACTTTTGTTAGAAGAGATTTATTTATAGTCTTCCTGTTTGCTCAAAAAGTTTCAAGATTTGACCTCAATATGCCCTAAAGGCTTTAACCCAGGAAATGAAATGTCCTCATGCATGTATTTTTAGATTTCATGGGTTTTAAGCTTCACTGTAGGACTTTTGGGGTTTTGCTCACAGTGTTTGAGTGCTTGAGGTTAACAGCACTACAATGAATGACTAATAAAGTCATGGGGTTTTATAATCAGCAAAATATAAAATTACAGTCAAACTACAAGTCTGAGTGCAAAGGATAGAGAACAGATGTATTTCACATACTGCTTATTTCCTTCTCACAAACCATATCTTAAAATACTTCAGAGAATATAAAAAAAACACAGAAGAAAGTCTCACCCCAGCCCGATTTAAGTGACAGCCTGGGGAAATAGAAATTAAGAAGATGAGACATGTGATTTCCTCTAAGGTTAGAAACATGATTGGCAATCAATGAGACATAAAAATAAAGAGAACATGGATGCAATGAAGTTATATGAGGCAACATCTGAGAAGATGTTCCCATTCACAGTGCCCGGATTCTATAAACAGAGAAAGACCAGAGAGCAGAGGTCAGGGAAGGTGACAGCTGCATCTGTGAGGAAGGCTGCAGGAAGTCAGGGCAGCTGGTTTAAAAAAAATGGAAAACAAAAAAATGTGATTGGCAATTTTTACTTGATCATGGGATGTCTGCTTGTGACTGGGGTGATGTGCTCAGGCAGTGGTGCTAGTTAGGTAAGGGGAGTTTAAGAAGCATTTTGCTCTTGTGAGTGAACACATGCATTGAAATTGCTACAGCACAGAGATCTTGATACCACCAGCGGGTTTGTATTCTGTAGGACACACCTGTCTTGAAGTTTATGTGTAACGCATTCTCTTTACCTCAAGGGAGATGTAAGAGACAATTCGCAAGCTCTAGTCTTCCAGAGGCAGGGGGAGATGGTCTCCCTGCCCGCAGGAGCTGTGTATGGGCAGAGCAGCTGTGTTCCCAGGTAGGAGAACCATGGCAGGGGGTCAACAGACTGCACAGCAACCAGAAAGCGATTGGTCAGATCTTCTCAGAGATGCTGCAGAGACAATAACCTGAACCCCCATGGACATGAGTTGGGAAATGGAGACTCCCATGACGGGGAAGGCTGAAAGCTGATGACTTCTGGCATCAGCAGGATAACCTACGTCCACTTGCAGGTCTGCGATATGTTCAGTGCCATAACTTCAGGTGAGGGACTAGGAGAGCTCTTTCCAACAAAGCAGCCAAGTCTGGTGGAGGAAGGAGGAAGCTGCAAGTGACAGCAGCAGGCAAGTCCCTGCTTTGGGGGATGGAGGCCCCATGTGATGACCAGATACACTGCCTAGGGACATTTGCTTTGCTGCTGGGAGTTCAGATCTGGGACATTGCAGAGAGGCTGCCCAGGCTTCAATGGCCCTTGGGTTATTATTTCTTGTTGCTCTTCCAAACGGGCACCGATGACACTGCCAGAGGAGATCCCGACTGCTTCAAGTGTGGCTGCACGACCAACCATCTGGGAGGCAGATTTGCAGAAAGGGACCTTGGTAAGAGCTACATTGGGAATATCATTGCCAGCAGGTTGAGAAAGCTGATCCTTCCTCTCTGCTCAGCACTAGTGAGACACATCTGGTATCCAGAGCCCAGAGCTGTGCTCCCCAGTAAAGGGAGACGTGGGCATTCTGGAGGGAGTTCAGTGAAGGTGAACAAAAATTAGCAGAGCTTGGCATATCAGACAATCAAGGAGAGGCTGAGCGAGCTGGATTTGTTCATCTCAAAGAAGAGAAGGCTCACTGGGGGACCTTATCAATGTATATAAATACCTGAGGGAATGATATAAAGAACATGGAGCCAGGGTGTTTTCAGGGCTGTGCAAAGAAAGGAAGAGAGACCATGGGAACAAATGGAAATGCAGGAAAGTCCATTTAATTGAAATAATGTTTGGGGTTTTTTTAGATTGTGAGAGGGTTGAACACTGGAAAAGGTTGCCCAGAGATGTTGTGGAGTCTCTGCCTTGGAGAAATTCAAGATCAGACTGGACATGGCTCCAAGCAATTTGATTTAGCTGATCCTTTTTTTGAGCAGGTTGGACTAGATGATCTCCAAAGTCCTTTCCCATCTCAGCTATTCTGTGAGTTCCAGCCCTTGAAAATGACATTGATGATGGCAGACAAAGATTTGTTCCTTTCTTACCGCCCAAGGCAGGAAAATTTAGCATAGTCTGTAGTCAGCTAATGGCAGTTCTGCCTCACCTACACATACAAATAAGAGTTTTCTGGGGCAAATTTTTCATTTTTTAATTGGAGAACGTGATAAAACACTTCTTTGATACATCACCTGACCATTGTGCTGAAAGAAACTGATGGAAAAATTACATATTGATAGATAGCAAAGGGAGGCAAAAAGGCTTCTGAGCCTCATGGGGTGATGGACAGTAAGACATTGCTTTGTTTTTAATGTTTTGGTTTGGTTTGGTTTTTTTTCTAAATTGGAATTCAGGCCAAATGTTGCGATGCAGACAAGAGCATTGCTTCAGAATTACCCACGTTACTGTGTCACTAGTGTGGAGAGGCCCTGCAAAGTGTCTGCTTTCTCCCTGCACTGTGAAATCCGCAGGATTTCAAGAAAGCCTTGAAAATCCTCCATTCAGTTGTGCTATTTTTCCAACACAGCCATTGTAACAGGACAAAGTGATTAGAGGAACATTTAACAGTCCCCATTCCCAGTACGATGGCACTAACTGTGTCTCACCACAAGTTTATTTTTATGTCTTACACAATGGGCTACAGCTCGGCTGAAAATATTTTATACCAGGATTTCTCTTGGGTTTCTCATGAATGAGCTGACGTACACGAACTACAGCGTCTTTTTGAGGCGAGCACATTTTGTCAATTTTCAGCTGACATATTGTCCCCTTCCTGCACAGAGTACTGTCTCATGAAATCTGAAGTGCTGTTGCCTATTGATACTGACACATGCCATGAGAAAGGATCTGTGGATGGACAAGTCAAATGGACGTGGTGGCTATAGGGAAAAAATGCAAAGGTCTTAGCAGTCTATTTAATTCAGTTAGTGAGGTCGAGCTGAGAAAAAAAAAATAAGCTCCAATGGAGTAGCCTCATACTGTGTATAGAGCATGTTTCAAAATACTGATACCAGAAACAGACCCGTGCTTGATGAACTCCAGATGATTCCACTGATGCTAATACAAAGAAAAAACCCAGCATCCTTCCTCCTCCATCTTCTTCTCCTGCCAGAGGTAATCCAGAGATTCTTGCACTGTTAAAGTCATTATGACATATTTTGGAACTAGCAAACACAAAAATTATTCATCCCCTCTTTCCTATGATGTTTAAAAATGTATTTTGCAGTAGCTCTAAGTACAAGGCAGATAGAAAACTTTCAGCAAATTTATACAAATAAATATTGTAGGAAAAAAAACTTTGAAGTGGGAGATCATAAGCGAACACATCTGCTTCACAGACCTGAAAGCACAAGGGTTTGATACCTTTCCCTTCTGTTCTACTAAACAGAATTAAAAATAAAGATGTGCTTTGTTTTAAGGTTTTACTCATCAACTTCTTGCAGTTTTGTAGTTTAACACTTGTGTAACAAAAGGAATGTGTAGATAAACAAATGGCTGATTTTTCTTAGTAGCAGAAATATTCTGGTTCTTATTCATTGACATAGCATAAATGCTATCTTTGATAGCAAGAGTCTCTTTTACTTTTGACTAAATAAAGCCTTCAGAAGATAATGTTTAAAAAAAGATCTTTGGTACTTAAATTTCAGCAATGACAGAAATTTTTGAAGGTATTACAGTTTAAACAGTTCAATATAATATCCAAGAATCTAACCTCGCTTTAGAAAGAGTCTTCTCTTGATCAAAAGGATGGAGCACATGAATTAAGAAGTCTTTTCCATCTTAAAATACCAGGATTCTGAGATTCATTCTATTCATAGCACAGCCTGAAACCTTTTTCATTATTATCCAGTCAGTAATGCTGAAAAAAACATCCTTAAGCCTAATGATCTTGCTCAAATATTTTCTGAGCAGAGGAAAGGATGAAATAGACAAAATCAAAGAAAACTCAGACTTCAGCAAAGGTTTTCCCCATAGGGGAAATGAAAGAACTATTTTATAATAACTTTTCCTCCTTTTTTTGATACAAATGTGTCTTTTATCCAGACAACATCTAAATGCCGGACTGTTGCAGGGTCTCATGCATTACTGCCTGCAAAGGACACCGTGACAGTTTCCCACTGGAGGATGTCCCTTCCAAACTGATAATGGCCAGGAGCGACCAGAGACATTTCTGTGCAGAGGAGTGGGTGGACTTCCCTTATCCCCTGCATGTGGGATTGAATATGGAAGGGTGAGGTGGTACCTTGGCTTTAAGAGCGCAACACTTAGATAATGAAAAGCTTAATATGTGTCAGATCAGTAGGACAAGCTTTACCAAGGGTCAAAAATCTTCAAACATTTAAAATTTGCTTACCATAAAAGACAGTACAGAGTCAAAACTGAAACTACAAGCAGATTTTAAGTAATCTTAATCCACTAATGATAATGGTATGTTTTAGATATTCCAGCATCTTGAATGTGGCTGCCTTTTGGAATTGATGTAAAATTTGAGATGTTGGGGAGACTGCTGGTGCTACATTTTCCTTACCAGAATCAATGGTGGCAACTGCTCCAGACGCTTCTGGAGTCCAAAATGGAGCATCTGCAAAATAGAACAATTCAAGCAATTGCTCTTTTTGCAATTCTCTTTCTTGGTTGTTGGACACCACGTAATATTTCATTTCCTTGCCTATTCCTCCCCTTCCTCAAGTCTTTCACAGGAAATATTTCTAATATATTTCCTGATTAGATTACATTTTTAGCTTTAAGCTGCCTTTGTTGTGACAACAGCCTCTTTAAAACACTGTTGTATAATGTCACAAAATATGTATCATGAGAAATATGGAAGTTGCACATTTTAAAAGATTAGTAATATGCATTTTGGACTGTATATGTTTAAAAAGAATTGACCCAAGAATGAAGTTACCAAGACCACCTAAGGTGCCCCTTTCTGAGACTGTGTAAGATTTAAGGATCCCTGTCATACTGTTAAATTCCTATTATCTTCTAATACCCATCTAACCTTGTAGGTTCTTATCAAACATATTAATAAGAAGTCTTTTTATTCTGGCCTTAAATATTAAGCATTTATAATGAGTATGTATAAAGTGAAATGCACTTTAAATGTTTTTCTTGATAGTACTGTACATTCTTTGCCTATAGGTTGCTTTCCATTGTGCCATTATATTGACTTTCATGGTCTCTGAATTTCCCATTTTTACAGACTCTTGTTTTAGATGGAAAACTGATGTAAAGCAAATTCTGTCAAAAACTTCTTCTTCTGCCCACTAATACTATTATTCTATAAAAAATAGAGGTCAATATTAAATAACAAAAGATGTTTCCTCTTTGGGATATAAAAAGATGAAAAAGATACATATTTTCAATTTGTCTGGGAAGATGAGAAAAGAGAAACACTGTGACACAGTGCGTTTTGCAACTGTCACAAATACCATGCAGGATTTATATATGAATTTCAATAATATCTATAATTAATATTTAGGTGTTTTGAAATCTTTTAGTTAGAACAAGAATAAGACTACGAGCTGAGCCAGATTTCTGTTTATTATTGTTACTATCCTCTGGATAATCTCAGCTTCAGCCTTCTTGATCTGTGGCTGCCAAAACTGAAAACAGTGAAAGTTACTCTATTTCCTTAAGGCATAAAAGAATTGTGTCTTGATATTGATATATCCATGAAGAACCAATGTTGTACCATGTATGTAACTGTGATACAGAAACCAGTGGAATTTAATGTGCTTCTATTAGGCATAATACTTGTTTCCTTTGTAGTGGACTCAGTTGTTCCTGAATTACTGCATAATCTCCAATTTTCTTCAATTTTGAATTTGCAATAACAGTAAAATGCACTGGAAAAAAAAAAAGAAAAAAGTAGGGGTAAATGGGAAACTGAAGTTGTTTTGGAAATTGAGAAATATAATTCAGAAAGTTCTAAGTCCAAGAAGGATAAGTTCTCCTCACTTTATTTAAAAGATTTATGGTTAAGAAACTTGCACTAAGTATGTCATCCACTTGTCCAATTTTCTGCTCCAATAAACATTTATTTATGCAATGTGAAAGAGCTGCAGGCAGGGGAAATAAGAATCCCACTTTACAGTAAGCATGGTCTTGGTGGTAGAATGTCCTCTTCAAACAGCTCCCTGACTGAAATCACGTAAGCTTTGATTGACTGTACCACAGGGGAAATGACTCATTTGACAATTCTCCTGCCTATTATGAATTTCATCCTGTACCCCAGAAATGGCTTCTAATAAAAAGTTAATTTATTAAACTATACATTACCAACAAAGTTTAATTTTCAGTAAATCTACAGTTCATTGTAAAGAAACCCAAAGCAATGACAAAAGCGTTCCTGATGAACTGCTTGGATTGAGTGGAGGTGCATATGGAATTGGAAAGCATTCAGAAGATCAGGAAAGTTTGTTAACCTCTTCAAACAGTGACAGAGGACCACAGAATCATAGAATCTGAGAGTGGTTTGGGTTGGAAAGGACCTCCAAAGGAAAGGAACTCTGCCTTGGGCAGGGATACCTTCCACTAGAGCAGGTTGTTCAAAGCCCCATCCAATGTGACTTTCTTCCCTACAGCCAATGTAAATCTACCCTCTTTTGGTACAAAACCATTGCCCCTTGCCTTGTCACTACAGATCCTAGTAAAAAGGTTTCCTCCTTCTTTCTCATAAACTCCTTTATAAATTGAAAGGGCAGAATAAGGTCTTTGTGGAGCCCTCTCCAGACTGAACAACCCCAGCTCTCTCAGCCTGTCTTCACAGGGCAGCTGTTCCAGCCCTCTGACCATTCTCATGGCCCTCCTCTGCACCCATTCCAACAGATCCATGTATTTCTTACACTGGGGACCCCAAGAAGTGGAGACAATACTCCACACAGGGTCTCATGAAAGCAGAGTAGAAGAGAACCACCTCCCTCCTGTGACCTGCTGGCATCACTTCCTTCTATGCAGCCCAGGATGTGAAAAGCTTTAGTGTGAAAGGTCATGGTAAGCAGGGATTTTACAGAATTTCAGTGCTTCCACTTACAATAGGAACAACAAATCTCTGAGACCACTATATTATAAGAATGAGAAAAACAATCAAGGGCCTGTGCAAAAGTGGTCCTGACACAGCTGAGTGGACAGGTTAGACGCAAATAATCTTACTCATATGTAGCCAACTAC
This sequence comes from Sclerurus mexicanus, assembly GCA_013396755.1. Taxonomy (NCBI): domain Eukaryota; kingdom Metazoa; phylum Chordata; class Aves; order Passeriformes; family Furnariidae; genus Sclerurus; species Sclerurus mexicanus. The sequence continues at coordinate 579,368 of VWZF01006438.1, read as the reverse complement.
ATGCGAGGCTTATTTTTAGTTTTACAAGGATTTTACTATCTTTATGTTACTAGCCAGCAAGTAACTAGCTAGTAAGTAAATGAAGCACTGTGACAGTGCTCAATCTAGCAAAAACATCAGCAAACAGATAAATGGAGTCAATGGAAACAAATCAGCACTGGAAACAAAGCTTAGAGGCATCATGGAAAGTCTCAGACGCCAGGGAATGGTGAAGTTCTAAATAAAATCCTACTTCTACAAGCATGGAAGAAATAGGAAAGCAGGACTGGTGTCTGTACAAAGTCAACGGGGGGGAAATGAAAGGAAAATAAAGGAAAATACAAAAAGGTTAAGTCAGCAACGTGCCATTAACTGGAAACTTACCTAAAAGGCTGGGCAAGATACTCATATAGGACTTCAGTTTCAGGTATCTGGATCTATATACAACTCTACTGCAGTTAAAGGGAATTTCCAAAGCTGTTCTCAAATCTAGCCTTGAAAGTTCTAGTGGCTTTTCAAATTTGCCCCTCGTTGTGGATGCAGCACGGGGGGATCTGCAGGCCCAGTCATCTAATACCCTGTGGGTTGGGTATCAGGCAACCAGCACCCCTGCAAGGAACGACCTCAGGTGGCTGTGAGGTCCCTTGTCTTTACTGCACATGGATCTAATGTCAAACCATTTAAACAACACACACCTAGTAAGATTATAGAGGAATTCTGGCCTCACACTCATGAATGAGAAGGTAAAAAAGGATTTCTCATTGCTGAGAAATCCAAAATCCACACATAATCTTGAGTATAATAAAAATACTTGGCAAGGGGTAGGACTGCACACGAGTGGTGTCATTCCGGACAACATGACATTAAAAGTAAGCCCCAATAAAAGATCAAGACAATACAAAATAGAAATTAATACCAACATAATGGCATGGATAATAAATCCAAAATGCAAGGGTTCAAACCACAAGAACAAGGAAGGGAAGCAGGGGACCTGAAATGCAGGCATATTTGTCATGGAGTACATTATGTGGAAATGGATGTGCAGAAAGGCAGAAAGAAAAATTGCCTATTTTTAGGCAATAAAGTATAATGTGTAGGAAAGCGAATCCCTTTGTCCTCTAAAGTCATGCCATCTCAAGAGGGAAAAACTAAGTAACAGTCATCAAGGCTATAAGGATTTCTAATAAAGGGAAGGATAACTTCAGTGTAACTTTAGAAGACAAGGAGGATGAAGTTTTGCAGAAGAATGCCAATAATTCCATTCCTATGTTTGTAACTACACTGTTGGACCATAACTAAATTCAATTGCCACTTATTTACGGAGCCAGATGCAATTTAATGCCAAGAACACCAGTAAACAGTGACATTAGACTGGAGAAGTGAGGCCAAGTGTTGTTCATCTACAATAAACTAATTCAGGAGCCAGTGCCCAAATACAGACCCCTGGTAAGAAGCCCATGAACCAACAGAGAAGGACACCAAGGAAATGGTACACTCAGAGGCAAGATGAAGCTAGAAGTAGTTCCTCACACAGCCTGCAAAACTACAAGAACACAGAATGCCTTAAACGTTGCAGCTAAGAAAGGTGGATGCAGCTACCGACAAAAGAGGCATCATTTCAAAACTTGGAATTTTCAGCACACCTGCCTAGAGCTGGTGAGGAATTCTTAAAGAAAATTGCCAAGTGCTCAAAACTCAGACATTTTAAAGAAAAAAAAAAGAAATTTTCATGGCTAAAATTCTACTATCCCGCAAATTGATCAGAGTGAAAGGGCGACTTTCAATTGCAAATTAGGAAAAATACTCACCTAAAGCAAGCAGGCCAAAGCTGTTGCTCGTAGATGTGCTCAGAGAATGCATCTAAATTCCTGCACAATTTGAGTTGCAGTCTAATCTCAGAGTCATTAGAAAATGGCTATAAAAAGCACTACCAAGCGTACCTGAACGGTTCCAAGGTATGCTCTTGAAACTTCTGTGCTGTGAGGAAAGAATAAAAGTTACTCAGGAAAAGGCACTTATGGTGGAAATACAGCACAGGGCAAACTTTCCAGGACATGGAGAACGCAATGGGTCATGAGATAACGTTATCAACACTTTGTAATGTCTCTGCAAGACTGAAAACCACAGCAGAATAGTGGCAGCCAGCCAGAGGGCCTCAAGAAAAAGCACCCAGAGGAGTCTTGGATACCAATCAGCTTGTGCAGGAGAAATACAAAAAGGAATGTATATTAAGAACTGCCTGGGTCCCACCAAACACCGAAGACATGAATAATCGTGTGACTCCCACTGATTCCATCACAGACATAAAACCCTTTGAAGACTATCAGGTTGGATGGACAGTGATTGCAAATTACATGCAGTGTCAATATAGTTCACACCATCAACATTCCAGTAACTTGTAGTCTCAGCAGTTTATCAAAAACACATGAAAAAAGAAAAAAAATCTGGATTTAAAAGGCAATAAATGAAACTGTAAGAGCCTGCATATATATCAAGAAGTCTCAGTCTGCAGGAGGCAGCTGGAAGACAACCTTAATGTTACTGGATTCATAGCTGAAGTTGTAACCCTGTTGTAAATAAAGCTTTTATTTAGGCTTTCAATCATTAGTCTTTATGTATTATCCATTCAGGGGCAGGCAGATTTGTTTGTTTTTCAGTGGTTTTGTGTAAGTCATGTTTTCAGACTTGAGAAATTTTCCAGAACCTGTTCCAGGCTATTCTATTGATATTTCCAGTTCCTCAGAGGTTGTAAGAAGAGATTAACTGTTGGACAATATCCACATGAGAGACCATGAACACTAGAAGTTGACAGCTCTGCAGCATAATAATCTGTGGAAATGTCATCTGAAAAGCTGAGATAATGTCTGAAATTTGCCAATGGGCAAGAATACTGTATCTGGGGATGTAAAAAAGATAGGCTTGAGCTTGATTATAAGAATTCAAGAAAGATGGAATTGAATCTGAATAGAGAGACTTGTGGCTCTTTGGATTAAGTCTGACAGGAGATAAGCACTTGCTGACCTTCAGTCCCTCAGTGTTCCTCTGCCCAGACTTCTAGTGCACTTGAGCATTTGTTTCGTGACCTTCAGCCCTAGCAAAGCAAAGAGGTTTAGAAATACTTGAATTGGATCTGTTGCTATGATGATCTTTTCATGAATAATTTTTTGGCAAGGTTAGTGTAAATTTGGATGCTGTTCATGAACTGTTAGCATTGCAAGGTACAGAGGAAAAATCACTGATTCTATGAGAAGAGCAAACGGCAATGTGCTTTCAAGGGTAGGTTCTTTCCTGCAGGACAGTATTTTATTCTATTCTTGCAAGTCAAGAACTGCAGAAGGCTGTTAAGGAAAACATTACGTTGAATTTCTGTTCCTCGTAGTCCACTGTAGATAGGTGTGGTTAGAAGGCAATTGACACATGACATATTAGCTATGCTTTCTTTGGTTTTGGGGCACTGAGTCCCCAGAATCCCCAGAGCAGCTCTGTGTCCGGCCAAACAAAGGCCAGACAGCTCTGTCAGGAATTAGACGTAATGTGACATCAAGAGGCACCCAACCAGTCTTGCTAATCTACAGCTTGCTTGAACTAAAAACAAAATGGGATGCAGTACACCAGCTGAGGACTTTTCAGACTGGTGAGGCAGAGAACAGATAACATTTGATGTCTCTGTATGTGCTTTAACATAGTATTTACTATTATTTTGGGATCATATATCATTAATTCCAGTATGCTTTGTGGTTTGTAATAACTCCTGAGCTTTATTTCTGAGGAGTTGCTACCTACCCAGTTCTTCCTCTTGCATTTGCACAGATGACATTTTCTTTTCCCGAAATGGAATACTTTGGTCATATCCTTATTACTTTCTGCAAGCAGAGGTTTCCTCTGTTCCCAGTGCCAACATTTCTCTCTTCCAACTCTGTCTATGTATTAAGAGAATTTTTGGCTCATCTGAAAAGCAGTACCTTGAGGAGTGTTGGGCACTCAGTCACTCTTACATGGATATGTGCAGAATAACATACCTTGCAGCTCAAGACATTCAGAGGTTTTGGATCAGTTTTCTATTTTTTCTGTATGAATTTAAGCAGATGGTACTTTTATTCTCTCTTTGCACTGATGTTTCTGAAAAAGAATCTGGAGCAGAACAAGAAATGAAATGTTTTCATTCTTTTTGCTGTTTTAAGGATGCGTTCAGTTATGTGCCAGATAAATGAGGTTTCTAGTGGGAACTACTTACCCTGCTCACCCTGCTCAGGGGACTTAGTAAGTTTCTGTTCTGAGAGAACACAAGGTGCATAAAAGCTTGAATAAGATGGGTTAAACACCTTATTCTCCAGACAGTTATGTGTTTCTGGGAAAATCTTTCCATTACTTGCAAGCAGTTTGGGTCTGCTCACAGCTGCTGGAAGATCCTCCTGTTCCTCTTAGTCTTCCAAGCTACAGTCTCTGAGTCTCCTGCATCTCCTCCTGCCTTCATTCTAAAATATTTCCCAGGCTCACTGCGGTCATTTTTCTTCAGGGGAGTAGAAATCTGCTTCTCCTCTCTGTGACCTCTTTCTGATCCAGTGTGTTTAGGTGGGATAAGACAAACAGGTTTGTCTCCCTTCGTGCTCGTCACATCCTCTGTAACGCTGCGTAGAATACACTGTACACAGAGCAAACTATGGTCAAAGAAACCCACCAGCAGCATTTCTCACCCAGAGCCTGATATAAAGTACATGTCTTGAGCATTGCATTTGGGTGACTCAGAAGCTGGTGGGTTATTTCTCATCCAATCAATAAATTTGGCTTAGAGAGCACTGATAGCAAGGTGGCAGATCCTCTGTCTCACTTACCTGATTCTGGGGGAAGAACACTTCGAAGAAATACTCTACCCTCCAGAGTCCGGGCAAATTTTGTCTGTGTTGTGTATGTTGTCAGGGCTGCCTGACAGGCAAAATGAATCAGAAAATGTTTAGCTCATCAGTGCCACCACATCACAGATACAAGGCAGGTGCAGAGACATCTCAGCTCTCAAAAAATGTTGAGAACTTCAGCACAAGCCTGGCAGCTGGAACTCTTTTAAAAACCAGAGATGCCTAGGGAATGTTCCTGCCTATAGGGAAAGCACAAAACAAAAGTTAAAAAAAAAAAAAGGAAGAAGATTCTAAGTGCCCCCGTTGACCTTAAGTTTATTCTACTATAGCTTGAAAAGGGTAGTCTTACAGTGGTGGGATTTTCAAGTTCCTTAAACTATTCTCTTTACTAAGTTCTTCCTTCCAACTATAACTTGGCCAACTAGCACAGTTCTGAAAGACCAAATTGCATGTACAAAAGATGCTAAGAACTTTTTCAATTAATTTTCTGACACTTGGACAAATCCCAAACTTTATAGTGTTGTTTTTTCCAGGATCTCCAGGATGTTCTTACAGTCTATACAGAAAGGGAAAAACCACTGTAATTTCTTTTTTACTCTAGAAACATTTAGGAGTTAATTACCAATGCACAAACTTGCCATTGAGGTGAGCAAAGTGGGACTGCAGCACTTCTCACAGGGAACAATTTAGGAATTTCAAATTGTGTTGTCATTTAGTGAATTTCCTCCAAATATAAAATCTAATCTTTTAAAATTATATGTCCAATACTGAGTACATAAACCACAGTTTACTGGTGCATTTGTTGTTACTTGTAACAGAAATAGTTTATATAATCTCTCAGAGTAATTTGTATGTGTTGTGCATTGACTGCTGGCATTGAAGAGATGAAGTATTTTGAGAATATATATATTTCTTATGTTGGCTTGCTCAATTATCTTTGTTCTTCAGGGCTGACACAGGGCACTGTAAAATGTTTTAGAGTGATGTACATTACAGAAAAATACCAATTGTCATAAAAATTTTGTGGGTTGATGCTTGAAGTCTTTAGCAAAAGCTGGGGGGGAAATATTTTCAGGTCACTGGATGCAGTCAATGATGCTGAGTCTCATTTCAAGTGACTGAGACATTCCCTTTAAATCCTGGAGCAGAAGCTATTATTCTATTCAATCTAAGTAAGTTTATTAATGGACTATACCAATTTTTGAGTGCACAGAGAATAGAAGTCTCTATTTGGAGAGATTTGTGTAGCTAATGATACTTTTGATGCTCATCTCAAAGTTTTGGCTTGTAGTCCTGTGTTTCAGACTTACATTTTTAAGGCTGGTTAAAAGAAAGAACAGCAAGTGTTTTCAAGGACAAAGAAAAGTTTCTGTTCAAGTGACTTTCAACACTTAAAGTCTTCCTCTCGCTAGCAGAATTTTTCTTATTCAATTCTACTGCTTAATTATTTTTTTTAATTGTTCCACACTGCCTGGCCCCTGTAGGTGCAAGAGGTCCTGAGCAGCCTCATCTGGGACCCCCACCCATTCCCCACCCACGGGCACAGGGCTGCTCTCCCATGGGGACCCTTCCCTGCTCATGGGTCTCAGCCTGAGGGAGCAGATGAGGAGAAGATGTTAATTTTGGCTGTAAACCAAACAAATATTCACCCAGTCATTGCACTCATGGGCTGCTGTGAATCTTAATATCTGTTTCTGTAAAGAAAGGATTTTGTAAGCTGAATGTTTTCATATATAAACTACGGAGTAGATTGATAAGAAAAATGTAGCTTTGAAATTGCTTAGGAGGTGGAAAGCAATACTTCAGAAAATAAGTGCTTTACTGGTCCTATATTCAAATTATTTCTATGAGACATTGATCATTTTCAAGAGATTTTGAAAGTAAATCTTATTCTATATTTGCTCTTCAAACAAGCAAATAAACAAAAAAATCTCTTCTTTAGCTAGGTGAAAATGTTGCATTTTATAAAACCTTTTGAATACTTACACAGGTTTCGTTTAATCATCCAGCACCATCATTTTTACTAGCAAGATACAGAAATACTAATTTCTATTAAACTTAAAAAAACCCTGTAATTGTTTTCAGAGACAATATGGGGTGCAATTCTCTGTTACTGTCACCTTTCAGTGTTGTTACTCTCTGGAGAGAAAAGCAGAATACTTTATTTATGATAGTTGCTTGCAAGCCTGGAACCAGCTGAAGCTCTGATTTCTCAACACCCACCAAAGGGGTGCTGAGCACTCCACAATTAAACAGCCCCAAAACACTGAATGTGCCAGGGAGGCCAAACATAAGAGGAGGGCATCTCCATTTGCATCCTTCAGAATCTGCCTGCATTTGGATTTATTTCTGGATACCTTTGGAAAGCAGGAGTACATAGGATGCTGTGTTTTTAGGGGAGGAATGTTTAATAGGTAAACAAATTGTTTTGCTTTTCTGTCCGTTCTCAGCGTCACTATTTTTTGCATTAAGGACTGGTACTAATCCTTTCGTTGTTCATCCTGAAGCTACTTTTTGATTTTAAATCCACGCTGTCCAGAGCAGACCCTCGAAGAGCGTGAATCCTGGCATGCAGCACAGACCTGTATAGCCCTGTAGACTTCCAGTGGTTGGACTCAGTACTGGCACAACCGAGACCATCCTTTGAAACCTCCCTGAAGCCACACTGCCAAGGCTTTCATTGCAGGCAGTGTAATAAATCCCACAGTATATTCTCAGCTGCCAGAGAATTCTAGGAGTTCTTTTTGGGAATTCTGCAAATTTTGAGATAGGGTCAAATTATTTTTGCACTTATGTAATATAATATTTCTCATCAGAGGACATCAGTGTGACTTGAAGACACTAATTGAACATGGGTATAGCTGAAACAAGCTTAAATGAGTTTAAACATAACACAGTCATATTTTTTACTTGACTTGGCGTTGTTATAGAATATCAGACTTGTTTCACAGAATGTATTTTTCATTAAATGTCTTGACCAGCATTGATAATATTTTCATAATCTAATACCGCTCTAATACTTATTTCTCTGGATTTATAGAACCACCTTCTAGGAAAGAATGTCTAACGTGGGAGAGCACAGGCTCCAAAAGATATAACTGAATATGCTTTATGGAAACTGAGCAAATGATATTTGGCAAACAAACAGCATGACCTTTGATCCAGAGGCATTTCATGCAGCTGGAAATCTCCAGTTTATTGCATAAGTACTGCTTGAAAATGTTTCTTGAATTTAGTCTTTAAGTACCTGCAGAAGCTTATGTGATACTAGAATGTAATGATATATATCCATTATAGAATAATAATATATATATAATATCATAATATATATATTTTTTAACATATATATTTAATCTAAAAGAGGACTACATACAATGTAGTGACAGCACGAGATGAGTGCGACAGTATCCTGGTAGAGCGGAATAATTCGCATTGAACTTCATAACAAAATGGGTCACTGAAAGCCTGTATTTCGATGCACTGCAAGGAAGACACATAACACAATCACATTTTAGAAACAGCTAGGGTGACATCGCTCTCAGAGAACTTCAGAAACCCAGAGCTTAGATGTTTAAGTCTCAGCTAGCTACCTTAAGTTCCCTTTGTAGTAGTCAATAGGTGGAAACACAGCTGGGCTGTCAGAGACTTGCTTTTGTATGTCCAGTTTAGAATATAGTGAAGCAAAGTCTGCTTCTCCTAAAAATCAGAGTGGAAGGGGTGCTTTTGGTGAGCAGCTGCAAGTTTTGATCCTAACTCTGAAATGATTACACTGGGATATATGACAGGATTTCTGACTCCCTTGCTTTCAAAAATCAGTTCTTATCATTATCTTATTTAAAGAGAAGAAATGACATATGAAGAAATGACTTTTTTCTTAGTTCATCAAGTTCAGCTGTTTGGGGTTTTTTTGTTTTTATTTGTTCATATCTATTTAAAAGTTAAAGTTCATACTACATGTAAAATATTGCAAATGGTTTGTTTTACTGTAGTACCAAATGTCATCACCCACGTCTTGCACTTCAGTAATTGGCTGGATATTTGACAACAAGCTAAAACATATCTACAAATATTTACAAAATATACTGTATAAATTAGATACAAGCTATGGAGAATAGGGGACACATTCAAGTTTTTGGTGCAGGCTTGAGACGATACATATTTGGCAAGCTTCAGAGTAATTGAAAAGAGGAAATCATGCAAAGTTATCTTGTTCCTTCCCTTTTCTAGTTTCATGCAATCCAGGAGATGAGGCTCTTGTTACCGACTGAAAGCACCACTATATGAAATTCAGTTAGTGCTCTGTTTTAAAATAAACCTGCAGCCTTGCAGGCTGGATTTTTCTTTCTTTTCTTTTTTTTTTTTTTTCCATTTTATGCCAGTAATATTTGCATGTGATCTTCTAAACTGAGCAAAGCTTTAATTTATACAGTCACTTTGGAGAGCAGAACACTGTTTACATCAAACAGAACACATTCACATAAGACTAGAACATTAGATACTGCACAGCAGCTCACTGTCAACAGCCTAGTTCTAAAATATCTCAGTCAGAAACTGCCTTTGGATATGTGGATCTTTCTCAGGGATTATACACTTGTGCAAAAAACTCCTCAATTTGACTCTCCTGTCCTAGACTTGTTTTCTCCTTGCTCCAGGATATGTAACAAAGAGTGCTTGATACAATAAATTTGCATGGCACATCAAATTTAAACGACACATTAAATTAGATTTGAATGCTACAGGTCCACGTAAGAAGTTACATACATACACACACACACATATTTATTTATATGAATGTGTATATGTGTGTAGAGTTAGGCAATACAAGCTTCAGAATACAGATAGTATTATTTTCTACATAATTTCGTTTGTAACTATGTGTGTAATCACCATCTTTTGAGCAAACACTAAGTAAACATTTTTGGTACACTAATCACAATTGCATCTTTCTGGAATAAAAAAAAAATAACCAAGACATAGGAAAGGTATATGAAAAGCCAAAAGATTTATTTTACTTAATGTCAATTTGACTATAACAGCAGTGAATTTTCTCAGAAAGAAACTTACCCTTTTTATATTCCATGTCCCTCTAAAGTTTTTCACATTACCTTTGGCTTTAATTAACCCAAGTTGTTATATCCCATGTGTGCTTTTGCCTCCCTGTTGCTCATTTATTTTCCCTAAAGATAGACAATGAACGTAACATTAATTCTAAAATGGACTGAAAACATTAACAGCCTTTTTGGGTGTTTGTATTAAAAAGAAAAAGCTTTAAAATATATTTTAACATGGAGAGCAATACAATAATGAATTTCAATATGCATAACTTGCTTATTCAAAATACTTCTAAGAAATCACTTCTAAAAGCCTTTACTGTTGTGAAGCCATAACCCTCTGCATTATCAACAGCTAAAAGTCAGTGCAAACTAAGAAATCCACGATTAAGACCATATAAGAAAGGTCCTTTTGTTTGTGCATGTGAATATCCTTTCTGTCTGGGGACACTGGGAATTCTGAAAGCACTGCAAATCTTAATTCTACGATTTCTTGCTTTTCCTATTTTTCCCCTCAAAAATCGTATATTGAAATGCTTATCTGTGTTAATTTCTTCTAGTGAATCCTCTAAGACTGTAAACTTTTCCTAAAGGTCCAATACCTTTCCGTCTACCCCATAAATTACAACTCCATTGTAATGAGTTAGTGTTATAACAAAGACTCACTGGCAATGCAGTGTATTTTAATAGACAAATTACTCTAAATTAAGCTCTAACCATCTGTTCCCTTCTCATTTATGACTCTAAAATGAACATATTTTAAAATTATATCGTTTAAAAATAATGTAAATGATTGAAGTCTGCAGTAAGGTTTCTGCATACTTGTTCGTTCAGTGTAGCATATTTATGGTAATAGTGATGTTTCTTCCTTGCTCCAGGCATGTATGAAGGAGAAAGTGGTTAATGCTTGATGCAATAAATTTGCAGTTATTATGACGCATTAAGTATGTCAAAAAAGATATTTTACTCCTAGAGAGTTACGCTGCATGTAAATCTCTGTATTGGAGCATCCTGATGGGATACCTGGAGGCAAAGCTTTAGCTAATTCTACAACTTGTAGGGGGTTAAGGATATCAAAGCCATTAAATGCTGACAACTGTAGTTTTAATATGCTGGGGAAATGAAGCTGCTCTGTATCACTTTCTGTATTTGTTAACTGCTTAGCCACCACCAGGGATCTCACTAGGATTTATAGGGAAAGAACATGCTGATAGCTATTTAGAGGGAAAACAGTAATTTTTCTTTTCTCCTGCAGGCCCATTCAGTAGTAAATTGTGGTACAGATTGATGGAGCAGCAAGGAAGAGAATAGAAAAGACATGATATTCTCAAAGGATGCAGCTGAGAGTCCATGTAAATCCCATTTCCTCCCATTGCCTCTGCTCTGTTTGTGTCCTCCGTATTTTAAAAATGTTGCATTAAATACTCATATTGATCTTTTAAGTGAGATAACTTCATTGCTGTTGATTTTTACTTCAAAATAAGCATCAGCAGCCTAAGAATATTTATCTCAGCTTCATCTCACTGTTACATGTGACTGGGAGACCACCTGTGGAAGGGGCTGAGCATCACTTACCATGCAAAGACACCTTTTCTCCTGCAAGACCGGGCAGGTTCCTCACCTTGCTGAAACACAAAACACGATCAGCTGGAACTGAGACTCAAATGGCCTGCAATTTGTTCCCATATTCAGCTCAAAGATGGCACCAGTCTCCCCAGTTTGCAGTACAAAAGGTAGCAATTTTGCCTGGGCTAAATAATCGGGTTGGGTCCAGAGACAGTGAGGAGCGTGACAGGGTTGTTCCTTCCGTGTGTTTTTCAGGATGGGTGGGTTTGGAAGTGTCCCTGTGTATGGAGACAGCCCCTCTGACTGAGGCAGTTCAGATGCTTCGCTGCCAGACAGCTGAAGTTAGACAAGAACGCCGAAGTTGGCATTTCCTCATAGCACTCCATGTTAACATCTCCTTTTCAATCATTTAGAGAATGACATCAATGATTATAAAGGGAACATCTGCTGATGGCTTTAGGAGGTATTAAGTTCGGAATGACTAATTTAGTCATATAATTAACAGAAATGCGATTTGTTTGGCAGAATAGGAAAAACACACTATAGAGATCCTGATGATAATTGTGAAGGCCAGTAATAGAAATCAAAATGTATCACTTTGGTGCATTACATCTCTGAGTCTGTCATTCCAAAGTAAGTGCCTCTTAAAACCAGATGCTCCCCCTGCTATATTTGATGTGTGTTTATAATGGATGGACAAAGAAGATATTATATCTTCTGTTACCACCAAGCACCAAGGTCAAATCCAGTAAGCAAGCAGTGGTTTCAGAGTTTTAATTATACACAAAATAACTGTTTAATTCCTGCAGAAATGTGCCTGCCTTTGGGGGTTGTTCTAGAAGGGAGCATTTTAAAATTGGCCATATTTTTTTCATTTGTCGGGAGATATATATTTTAAAGTATACTTTCTTTCTTTAGCATTGTAAAGATTAGGAACATAATTCAGATCTTCCCCGGAAGGATAATGCACGTGGCTTGTTTTCACCCTGTAACATAATGAAATTAACAAAGATATATCTTCTCTAGAATGTCAATCTCTTGAATTACAGGATGTATTAATACAGGACAAAACGTGATTTTACTCTGTCTAAAACTTACTGACCTTTCATTATTCAAACTACTAAAATTTTGGTTTCTAGAGTCTTCAGAAATTATTATTTGCCATTTATTTAGCATTTATTATTTGACGGATGATTTCATTTCATTCCATTCAAATTTATAAACTAAACTTGTAACACTGAGCACTCTCCAGTACACAGCTAAGAGCTGTGATTAAGGCTGTTTATCTGTGGTTCATTCTTTTCCATTCTCCACCCCACTGTTTGTAGCATTTTGTTTTGCCAGGCTTTTAAAATTTATTTTGTGTCCTAATTAAGCAAAAATGCTCAGAAATCACTGTTGCATTCAGAAAAAGAAAGGCAGAAGTCTTCCTTTCCCTTACTTTTCAGAACTTCCCTATAGATATATATATTTTTTGGGGGGGGGCAGTTACTTTCACTTTGCAAATCCACTTTCTGTTCAGTCTCACGGAACTCCTGCTTTTGGCAGATTTCTGGGAGTCTGGGACTGTTCCACTCGTCCCAGGAGGAATGGATTCATGAGCAGAGCAAGGGTGAGGAGTTGAAAGTTCACAACAAATGAATGTTCTTCTATTATTCCATAATTCATGCTGTGGATATTGCTGCTATCTGGACGGAATCTTTTGGTACACTTGTATGTTCAAAAGAATTACAGGGTGGATTTTGTCCTCTGTGGGAGCTGAACGTCTGCTCATGCAGCTCTTGCTCATACAGCTTTTCCTGGAGAAAAGGAGACCGGGCAGAGAAGTGCATTACAAAGGGAGAAAGAGGAGACGGGACATTCTCAAAATTACTGAAAACCAGTTATTTTCTTTTCTAGAATTCGGTTCACGGGCAATGGCTTAACTATATAAGTTAATATGGGTTTGTTTTGGGGGGTTTTCATCATGAAAGTTTTTTACAAGAAGAGAAACCAAGTCTAATGTTTTCCTGTCTAAATTTAACATTTGTATTTAGGAGGTAATAAGTTTGGGGCCATAGTGGCTATTACTGTTCTTTCTATGCCCTTTGAGAGTTCTAACTATGAAAAGAAGCCAAAGCTGCAGCTGCAGCAGCAAATACGTACTTTTTTAATGAGAAACATCTTGCTGTTTTCCTATTCCCCACCATAAAATTTTACATAAGATGAAAAATAAAGCATCATGTTACAATTAGGCCACAATCTATTAACATTTGATTTGGTAGGTATAAAATCAAATGCAGGTATAGCAGATATTTTCCTGGATTTTGGGGGTTGCATCTATTATCACACATGAACCATTGTATGCAGTACCATGCAGCAGAAAAAAGTACCTTCTTCTGTCTTTTCTGTAAGTTAAGTTTTCATTCTTCGGTTTTATATGAATAGTCTCAATTGGTAGCAATTTTAAAGGCAAACATAATAGTGACACAAAATTTTGGTTCTATCGCATTGTAATACTTTCATAAAAACAGAGATAAAATTCAGTGTGCCGAATCTAAGCATTTTTCAGGGTGTGATGCAGCTTCATGCACTTCTTCAGTTTTATTAATTCTAACATTTGTGCTTTGAAGGGGTAATGATTTATTGTGTGTGGAAATTCCACAATACCCTATTTTGCCTTGACAGCTGTATTTATTCCAGTGAGTTAATTGATGGGAATCCCAGTTGTCAAGATGGTTTTCTGATGTGCTGACAAAGCCCAAAGAAACAGCTGACAACTACACACTTTGGTTTCAAGAAGGAAAAATGGCTTATTTCCCGTCCTTCCCTGCTCTCCAGGTATAGAATACAGGGCTTGTCCTTTGGAAAGACAAAAGAATTCAGGCAGATCTTCGAGTTTCACTTCAAAATGCATTTTTGTAATAGTTCCTATTAAAGATTTGTCTGTAATATTGCTAAATTAAAAAGAAAAACAAAACAGTTGAAGCAAAAATAATTCTATTATTTCCTTAGCTATCTCAGCTACTTCCCACAGTGACTTAAGTGATGTGATTAAAGTGATTAATTTTCTTCCATAGTCTCCTCTATACAGCAATCTAAGATCTGAGATGTAGAAATCGTTAATCTAGCAGTTAAAAGCGTAACAAGATATTACTGTGGCTGAAAGCTGAACTCAGAAACATATAAAATGGCAATTAAATGCAACTTTGAAAACCATAATGAATCTGACCTTATTTTCGAGCATCTTACTACACTCAGGGCAATTAATAACTGACATTTCTTCTCATGGAAAGTGACAAATTCATCATCACTTGGAATCTTGAAGTCAAAATTAGATGTCTTTGACAAGAATGTTCTGTAGCCCGGTAAAAAAAAAAAAAAAAAATTGATAATCTTAATTTATGGTGAGAGGGAAAAATAATAACTTCCCAATATGAAAGAGCAAGAAAGTTTTTGGTCCTTGCTATTTAGAAGTTGGGCAATATGATTATAGTGGGTTCTTATTGTCTTAACAGTGTGTGGATCTATAAAAAGCTGTTCAAGTAATAGATGACATGAGTAGAAGCAGGAGATAGAACACTTTGAAATGAAGGCTGACATTAAGGAGGCAGCGTGGTTTAGTAATTAGTGCACGAATTCACAAGTCAGAAATTCTACATTCTATTCCCATACCTGACATTGATTAGCAAGTCACATTAGGACTTATTATCAAAAGTCAGATATGCAGCTGATCATCTAATTAAGATCATCATGCTATTTGCATAACTGCATTTGCAAATCATGCATGCAGAGCTTTAGCCTTTGTTTAACCTTGATCTGTGATATGAAAGCAATCTATGCTTCAACTCTCTTATTCCATAATTCGAGCAGCTCACAATTTTTAATATATTTATCCTCATCAGTTTCTGTCAAACTGGGTATTATTTATCCTGATTTTAAAGAAGTGGAACTGCAGCACAGAAATAGGTGGTTTTGATTTTCCAAGATACTTAAGCATTTAAAATGCAGATAACCAATTAATGAAGTTTTCATAATTCCCAAAGATGATCACATCTCTAAGTCCTATATACATTTTAATGACTTTTTAGGTGCTTAAATTATATTTGAATTCGGCTCTATGTCTTGTAAGGGTCTATGGAATCAAAGTCCAGTTGGAAATGAGGTCCACATTAGCAAGTAGCACAGACCAATATAAACGAATTAATAAAATGAAACAGTTTGTACTAAGGATCTGGCTATCACACATATCAGGAGGCTTTAATGCCGGGCTAGTTCTACTCATGCTGTGGACAGAATGCTTGCCAAAGCTCACCTTCTACTTGCTTTCATTCCAAAATCCAATTTATGTGGGGATCCAAGAGCAGTCAGTAATATGAATGAAAGCATTAGTAATAAGAATGATCAGGGAATTTGCTTCAAAGCATGGCAACCGAGTGGAAATGTTGATTGAGGCTCCCTCTGTGATTCTTAGAAACAAAACAGTCTAAGAAGTGTACAAGTAGTTGAATTTCTCTCTGGAAAGACAGAGACTATTGAAGCCCTTGCTCGAAAAGTTAGTATTAGTAAGCAGGTTTTGTCATTTGAAAAGTATGGTAGGATTGTTTTGAAGTTCCCCGCTGAAAAGCTGGACAGAAAGTGTTAAAAGTAACTCTGGAAGAGATGTGCTTGATTTATGGAAGGTTAGCCAACTTAACAAAACAAAACGCTTCGCACCTGTCCAGCTTTGACAATATTGCAGTATTCTGGGCTTATTTTAGTAAGTATCCTCAACCTCTTGGCCAAGTCTATGAGAGAAAGCAATCATTTTCCATCCACTGCATTGCTCTCACATTTTCATGAATTTTCCATATAATGAGAAACTGGAATAAGAAATGTCTCATTCCAATGTTATTAAATATATGAATAAAATGAAAACCATTTATGAAATTAAAAAGATTTGCATGCAATAAGGCTAAAGGAGATTAAAATTTCAAAGAAAAAATACGATTGAAAGTTTCAGTGTGTCATTCTTCTGAATAAATTAATTTTGTCACTCCTATATTTTCCAGAGAAACATCATGGACATATGGGAAGTGCTCTGCAAACTGATATTTCTAACCTAAATATTTTAATTTTTCCAAAATACAAAATGTCATCACTGTATATATGAAAAAACCCCAAACAACCAAAAAACCAAACCATAGCAAGCAATTCTTTTGACAGCTGCATATGAGCAAGATTACCTAAACTACATAAATCTCATCCCTTTTTCTCCTGCACTTTGGTAATGCTGACATCCTTCAATAATAAATACAAGAGCATTGACATCCTTCAATAATAAATACAAGAGCATTGCTCAGGAGAGCTCAGCAAAAGAAGGCACCTTGTTACTGCAGTAGCCTTTTCATGCTCTGAAATATTACATCAGAGTTAAAAATACAGGACATAAACAACAGCTCTTGAAAACAACCAGAGGGGTCAGAGGTTAGCAGCACAACATGAAAAATTTATACGGATTTTAGAAGAAAAAATATACTTCTTTGTATCCGAATTCTATGTATTTTTGTATGCTTTAATTATTTATTTTGTAGGACCTCAGTTATGGGGGAAGTACAGTAAGTTTCTAGTTATTCCTTGCCACCATATTCCTGAGTGAAAAGATGTCTTAATCCACATCTTTTTCCTACTGTTATATTTGAATGAAAGTTTAGAGCCTTCACAACTTGTACCAAACACTCTGGATGACTCCAGAGAGTCTTTTTTCACCCTAGAAAACGGAGCTACTTCTAGAGATTTTCCAGATGTTACTGCCAAAAGGATTTGTGATATGTCCCTTCAGACTCTCCTAGTCTGATGGATAAACTGAAGGAGGAAGCCTTATAAAAGCGGAGTATTCTCCTTTTCTCTCAGTATTGTATACGCAGAACACCTTGACTGTCTTTAGTATAAATACGACTATGCTTAGAAGTGTTTTCCTTCAGATTATCAGTATAACTTGGCAGGTAATTTACAAGGTCCAAACCTAACGCTCCACATTACCCTGCCTAAGAAAATATTTGTAACTAATATGTATGTATAGTTTTCCTTTAGAATGAGTGAGAATACTCACAGTTTAATTAGCTAACTTTATAACATTTCCTAGAAATCATTTTCATGGTGCCCCTTTCCCTCCAGCTTTAAATCTGGGAGGGCTTTCAGACTTCAGAGCAAGTTTAATATGTTTTTAATCATGGTTGTTCAATTTCTTAGCCACGTTGACTCTTCTGATATGTATAAAAGAGGGTCTCTAAACATCTTGGAAGGAGAAGGCTCCTTATAAAGATCAAAGCTTCCTAGTATGCTTATCTATATACCTGTTATCTTGGAAGCTATTTAAAATTTAACAGAAAATACAGGCTTTTTATTCTTTTAGCACAGACTTCTGCTGTAGTTTCTCTAAAGAAATGCCGTTCCCCTTTTCTGAATATTAACAGGTGGGTATAAAATGTGGGACATATTCTGTGTTCTCCAGTCTGACCTTCGGAGCCTCTGTTTTGGATTTCCCTTGAGAAATGGGAAGATTGGGAAGAGAATTGAAGATGTCTACAGATCTTGGAAACATTTACCTATGGAGATTTTTTTTTTTTTTTAATAAGTGGTCTTTGCTCCTTCAGAACTGTATGTAGTTTACGAATGGCTGTTATAAAGCAAAAGCTGGGGTTGGAAATCTGTTTCATTAAAAGCTGATACAACCTGACATACATCCTTAATGCTATCAATGGCTTCATAAGGGCAGTTCCATAGTGGATTTCAGTGAAAAATCACAGTCAATGGCATACGGAAATTCTCTGCAGAAAAATGATAAAATAATAAAAAATCCTTCACATTTTGGGCACGAACAACTTGCCTGCCAAGGTATTTGCTGCCATGGATTACAAAATGCTAGAGTGGAATGGGTTTTCAAGGTTGCAGAAGAAAGAATTTACAACAGATCTGAAGGAAACATCAGCAAGGAAAAAGCCTTTCTGCCAGAAAGGCTGTGAAGACATGACGTGTCTAATTTATGTACTGGGTGTACAAGACAAGAAGAGACACGTGGCGAGATGAACCACTGAGCAGAAGGGTATGGACCAACACAGGCCACAGTGAGCCCCAGCAGTGGTAAGGCTTTCCATGGTTAAAAAAGGTGAAGTTGATAAATTAAGGAAAGCTGGGCTTGGAATTCCTCAGTTTTGTGTAGGTTATCCTACCTGGTAAGAGTTTTTGAATTCTGACAGAGTCCATGGATGCTTCTGAAGAGAAGAGCTTACAGAAATGGTGAGGGATAGTTAAGGCAGAGCCATTCATATTACCAAAGGGTTCAACTCCAAATTCTCGTTCATTTGCCCCCTCAGCATCCAACAGGGGCACATCCCAGAGACTGCTCCTGCTTCAGCTGAGAACTCCAACTCATGCTAATGTCACATTCCTACAAAAACCTACGTTCAGTAATAACCATCTCTTCCATCAAGCTTTGCTGAAGTAGAAACTTTCTAATGTTATGCCTTTTTCTCTTTTCCCGCGTGAACTGATTGGAATTAATCTTGTATGTTATTACTTTAGAAGGTAGCCAGATGCCATGACAACAGGTAGGAGTGTTACAAGCTGGACATACAATTACTCAACAACTCGGAGAGGTGACTACACAGGTCAAAGAGGTGGACACATTTTAATTATTTTGTAAGATCTATCCATCTGCTCTTTTCTATGGAAGTATATTCATATCATCCTTATTCTGGACTATGTTAGTGTAATCCAGACCCTGAAAGATGAAGCTGAGCAAAAGCCTGAACCACTCTGGCTCATATATTTGTATCGTCTTTCCCCAGAAACCAGGGCCTAAGGAGAGCTGATGAATCCAGGTCTCACCTCAGGTCTTACCTGAGACAGGGAAAGGAAAAGGGTGCACGTCTGAGCCTAAAACTGGGAAAGGCTTTGCAGTTTAGACAGAGGCACTACAAAGTGCCTTCAGTTTCAACTGCTTTTTCCCTTTACAACAGATGGCAAAATTGAGTTCTTTCTTCATGCTTTAGTCTCTGTTTTACAGTCGTTGGGTTTTCCTTTCTTCTCGTTTAGTTTAAAAGGGTGCGACAGAACTCCAGGAGAAGGGCTGCCTCTGCTTTTGCTGGCTGTGGCAGTCTGCGTCAGGTGGATGGGGGGAGGGAAAGGAGGAGATTGCAATGTCTGCATGCAGATGGGAAGACTCCTGACAAAGCACACGGCTTGCTCCTTGCAAAGGAGCAAATCTATGGCCAAGGCTCAGAGGTCAAGGGGAGGATAAATTCCTAGAGACCCGGAGGGAGACTGTGTGAAGGTTGCTGCAACCCAGGAAGGAGTGCAAATTGCTGGGCTGCAGAGCATCTGGAAGGAGAGGCTCATTCTGAAAGGAAATAGAATGCAGGGGGGAGATTTGTCCTCCAAACTTTTGTTTATCTGCATCATCCGAAGGATGCGCATTTGGTGTATTTTAATGGGCTGCCTGTGCTCTAAGAAAACACAGAAGTTGGAATGACTTTAGTGTTTTGGCAGGGGGAGGTGTTCATACTGCAGATAAAACTGGTTAGGACTACCTCAAAGTTCAGACCCCGTCAGAGTCACATCAAAACCCCACAAAGGCAAATGTTTTTCTTTAAGCTTTCTCTTCCTTATTTGGAAATTACGACAGAAACATTAGAGAATTATGCCTTGTATAATTTATTTGGCCGGTCCTGCTGCTAGAAGGAGACAAATAGCTACCATAAAGGACTAGAAACCATGGAAAAATAAGCTTGGTGTTTAATCTTTTGAAGCTGATCTAATTAGTGATGACAACTTGTCTTTAGTTAGTACAAGAGACTTAAGAGCAAACACTAATGCTGGTTTTTTGTTTCCCTCAATTTTTGTCCACTTTTCCATCTCTAGATGCTAAAATAAAACATTACAGTTTCCCACGAAGGCACTTACCATATAATACACACTGTAGACAAATTATATTTTCTATTCTGTTTAAAACATCATTTATCTAAAAAATATGTGGTTCGACATTACAAACTCAGAGATGTGTGGGCTCCCATACAGTCAGTCAAATCCTCTGCTGAACTGTATCCTCAAGCTATCCTAGTACAATCCAGGAAAATAAATGCATAACCTCTACGGCCAAACTATCAATAAAAGATATTGAACCCTTTGTAAACTGAGCATAAAGCATTATGCATTTTTTTAACCCTCTTCCTTTCCTGTGTTGGGGTTATTGGCAGCGTCACTGAATCTGAATTGAAATCCAAATATCACATGCTTTGTAGAAGTGTTGTAACCTAAATCCTCTGTCTTCTTTATTGAGCAAATCTGCACCATACTTTGCTTTGTGAATACCTGTTGTGCTACACTAGGTAATAAATTGGTGCAAGAGATTAATGGTTGGTAATAGGTATAATTCTGATTGATCTGCTGTATTTGATGGGACTTTGTTGATGCAGGGAACAAAGAAAGTGTGTAAAAAACTTGATACTGTGAAATGATGGGATTCCTGTCAATAGCTTAACAATAACTGATAACAGTTTGAAGTTGGTAAAATAATATGTGTATATAAGATAACATTACCTACAGAAATGACTATGAATTCACAATAGATTCACAATAGATTTTACAAGCTCTTGTTATCAGAAATATTTTATTTTTGTGGGGAAAAAGGCAGGTCAGGCACTACTGTCACCATTGTCAGCATCCCTAAAGGTGGCATCTCATGCTACAAATCAGGAGATTGACTTACCTGCACGTGCAGTGAAATGACTGCTTGTGTTTATATCAGGTTTTATAACACTGGATTGGTTACTACAGGGAAAAGTATTTATATTGCTGCTGGGGATGATCAAAGTTTGACAGCTAGAGGCTTCTGAGAATTCTTTCACTGTTGGAATCACTGTATCTCTGACTATTTTACTTACAAGTAGTAAGCTGCTTCCACATCTAATTTGCCAAAAGTTAGGTAACTGAGAGAAGTGTCAAAATCACTCTTAAGATAAAGACATCTGCTTCTACATTAGAACAGCAGGGACAGCAAATGCTGATGCATTTGTCAAAATTGTGAACATGAAAATAAAGAGATGCAAC
Organism: Sclerurus mexicanus; assembly: GCA_013396755.1. Lineage (NCBI taxonomy): Eukaryota > Metazoa > Chordata > Aves > Passeriformes > Furnariidae > Sclerurus > Sclerurus mexicanus. The sequence continues at coordinate 557,851 of VWZF01006438.1, read as the reverse complement.
AGAAGAGAAATGTGTTAAACAGTGTTGGTGACTATCAAAGGCTTATTAAAAGAAGCCCCAGAGAAAGACTTCAAGACTTCAGGAAAAGGCAGAGGATCCACACTTGAAAAAGGTAAAAGCCTTTTCTTTATAGCATACTATAGTGTGCTATAAACACGTAGCACTTGATGAAAGAGGGTAGTGTTGGCAAGTTTATATTAATTCTAAATCAGCAAAGTGGCCAGCAAGGCAAACAACACATCTACTCTCCAGGCAGGCCTTCATAATCTTGAGCAGGCAGCCAACATCAAAAACTCCACCAAGGAGTCGGCAGTTCTTCCCCTGCGGCAAATAACCCCAAGCAACAATGCGGGATGGGAACTGCCCGGCTAAACTGCAGCAACACTGACAAGAACCTCAGAATTACTAGGAATGCCAAAATCTGTGAGAGCAAGTGGTGTGTCCTCATTGTGAGTGAAGCAAAATGAGTCTGGGGCTGCACAGGAGCTGCATGGCCAGCACAAAAGGAAGTTCTCTTCTTACGCCCCGGGCTCACCACGGAACGCTGCACTCAGTTCCAACATTCCCAAATCAACACGGATATGGAGACACCGGAGAGGGTCGAGTGGAGGGACCAAACAACGGCTAGAGCAGTTCCTCAGGACCCACAACTTATAAACATACTCAGTAAACTGCACTGTGACTTTGAAGAACAGGTTAGGACAAGAAGTGAAGAATATTTTTCCTTAATTGAGTCTGCAAACGGAATTAGGGTAGTTAATTAAAATGGGGTCTGGGCAACGGCTTTGCTATTGACAAAAGAAATTATGGTATGGGCTTTACACCCTTCAAAAGAATAGGTCAGATTCTGATTATGTTCACATTGACATAACTGTAGAGTGTTTCTATTGATGCTAATTCATATTTATACCAGTGCTGCAGAATTAAAAATCTCTTCAAGCATTTCTAGCAATATAGTGTGTCCTCATATGGTGCTCGAAACTGATTTGGATTTAGAAGTAGAAGAAGTAAATAAGCAGTGCAATTTCCTGAGATATAAATTGATATCAATTAATCCTTAATTTGTAGTTAGAGCAGAATATAATGGAAAAAACTTAAATTTTGCATGTCTCCCTAGAGTTCACTTTTTCACTGTAATAATTGATAGATAAAATTCACACGTGGCCACTTATAATTATTAATAATGCAGGGATTTGAAATAGCAGTAAAAATTGCAAGAAACTATATAACCCATTATTTAACCAGCAGCTTTCTTCAATTTCAAAACTGAACACTTTTTTTTTTTAATTTTTTTAATATAATTTCACTTTCTTCAATGTTGGCAAAAGCACCGATCTAGGAAATATTTGTTCTTACAGTTCACATTCCCCTGAGTTTTGCTGAACACCAAAGGGCAAATAGAACATTTTATTTCATTCATTATTGCTGGAGAAGAGCAAGCTTTTCCTGTAGACAAGTGATACTGGCCTGTGGTCAGAAACAATAATGTCTTACATATTACAGTCTTGCTTCTTCTGCTCTACACTACTTTTAAAACCTTCTGTGCTCTCGGGTATGTATGTCATAAAATCTACTTCTTTTTTCTGCTGTCAGTGTTGGTAATTCTGTTGAAAGTTTCTTTCTGAGCATTGGGGCGTAGGTATAGACAAGTAATAAACCAAGTATTTCTATATGCAACACAGCGTACCTATGATAACCTCCTGAATTAATGAGGATGGCTGGCAGCATAATGATAGCAGTATTGTTAATTAAGGGTATCCACTTGATAGGAGTTGATTTCATGACACTTATAAAAGACTGTGAGGAGGTCACAAAAGACTTGAAGGTTCCCATAACAATCTCTGTGGGCATGAATTTAGTTCTCTACAGTATTATTCGTGTTTCAGCCAGAGATCCTCCACAGGCACACCAACACCCCTGTGGAAGCTGCTGTCATTGAACAATGTGCAGATGATGAAGGGGCTTTCCTCAGAACCCAAAAAGAAAATGACAGTGCTTGTGTCACCCTGTTTCTGAATCTGTAGGTCCCATCGCTCAGTTAATCAATTAGCTCCATATTCTCCATGTTCATTTAACTTTGGTATCTCAAGTTTTGGAGCGAGATCGGTTCATGCTAACTCAGGGAGTTCCGCACTGAATTCCACTGTACGGCATAGACATGTATTCATGTCACCAGCATTACATGCCCCTCCTTTACAAACCTTAATTTTACAAATACATTCCCTTTACTACCTCTGAAAGAGAAAACCCATATGTGGAGAGACCCGATGAGATTATTAGACAGGTGAGAACTTCTTGCCATTACTCGAAGCATTGAAATAATATCAGAAACAAATTTTCTTCATAATAAAAGATCATAGGATAGTTCAGGTTATAAGGGCCTTCAGGAGGTCTCTGGTCCAATCTCCTACTCAAATCAGGGTCAGCTCTGAGGTTCAGTCAGTCTGCTCATGGCTTTATGCAGTCTCCTCTTAAAGCCTCTGAGGAAGGAGGCTGACCTGCATTTTTGGGCCAACTGTCCCACTGCTTGACTGTTATGACGGTGAGAACATTCTTCCTTATGTCCAGTTTGAACCTCTCTTGCCTCGGGGTATGCCCATTGTCACTTACCCTCCCAGTGCCCACTACTGGGAAGCATCCAGCTTCATCTAGGTGTCCTCCTTAGAGGCACTGGGATGCCCCTACCAGGCTTCCTTGATCACCTTCCCTTCTCCAGGCTGAACAAAACTTGGTTGCTGTCCACTGAGTTCACTCAAGTTTATCGATGTCTTTCTTGTATGGAGATTAAGTGGGGTTGGAATACTGGAAACAAAACTCTACACGAGGTCTAATGAATGCTGAAGGCAACACTGCAAGTGCTTGAGGTCTGTACTATAAGATCTTTCGATGCCCTTGAATGACATAACTTATTATTATTTATCAGGTGTAATTAAATTGGAAATTCCTAGGTTTTGTTAGTGTGATTAAATCCTATTTATTAGCAACCTAAAGGATGATGACAGAATTACATAAGTAAGCAGGAAAGTTTTACTGATTTTCCTACATAATTTCCATGGCAGAAGGTAAAAAATTACATCTTAGTCCCAAAAATGTGGTTCCACAGCTCCTCATTCCAATGTGACTCTCATTCTGCATTGACTCCTCACCAGTCTTGAGGTGGGAAAAAAATACTGTGCAAGGGTGGCAATTAATGGATCTTTTACTGAACTAGAGCTATGTGCAAACTGTGATATATGGATGACTTCCCAGAAAAGACCGACTCATTTTTTTCACTACCTCATTATTCACATGAATTAAAGATGTAACTCTAATAACTCCACAGCTAGCATTTAACAGATTTAAGACCTTAGGAAAAAAATATGAGATAAATCAACAAAACTGACTGTGAAGCAGGACACAATATAAGCAAAGAGTGGCCTTCAGTGTTGCCAGAGAGATAAAGGACTGGCATTTCTATAAGGCAAAGAAAGCATCAAATTGGTCTTAGAAAGTCAACACTTTGAAAAGTAGCTTTGTAGTTTTTAAATCTTTTTCCAGTGGAAATGCAATGGCAAAGAAGGAGTACAAGTGTTAATGGCACAGGTTCATTTCACTTCAGAAATGAAGCCAAAGATATAATATAAAGACTGGACTTGTTGGAAAATGCAATCCACATTTTTCACAAAATGAGAATTAATTTTTATTCTTTTAATTATGCTGCTGTAGTTTTGTCCCCCATTTTCCATAGCCGGTTTTCAGCTCTCTTCCTAAACCTTCGTATAGACACCTATTTTAAATATTGTATATGACATAATAGAAAAGTATCAAATTTATTAAAAAGTGAAGTTTAGAAATACTGACAATTCCACTAGCAACAAAAGCGTGTGAAAAGAATGAAGTCCAACCAAAAAATCCTACAATTCTTTACATGGGAAACAGTGGAACAAGAAACTAAAACTGGTAAAACACCATATTGAGAAGACCAGAGGGATTTCTACACAGGCTGTCTAATCAGTTGTACTGAAGAATGATGGGATGAAATACTATGGTAACCAAAACACTTTTTCTGTTTGTTTTCATTGTGTGTGTGTGTGTATGTTTTAATTCCACAAAAATATCCTGTTTTCTACTCTCATGAAGCTGTAGTGCAATACACACTAGCTACTCTTATGAGCAATCTTTGTTTCAGTTGGAGGCTTTCCTGCAAATAAATAAAGTAAATTTAAAGCAAATTTACTTCCTGAAGTAAATTTAAAAGCAGGGATTCCTGCAAGTGTCCAGCTCAAGTTTGCAAGGTTTGCCTTCCGCATTTTCTAAACATTCAGCAGGAATGATGGATGAAGTCCAGGATAAAGGAGCTGCCAGAGTGTGCAATCCTCGTGAGTTTGCTTCGTACCAATTGTAAGCATTAGCCATAGTATAGGCACGAGGCTCCCAATTTGTGATTTACCTGCTGAGCTGGCAGAGAGGATTTAAATTATTTGTTTCCAGTTGAGTTCATTGCTGCCAAGATAACTCTTATTTACCCAGAAAGGAGCTTACAAGATTTCATGGTTTCTGCCACTGATGAATTGGATAAATAACCTTGATGGCTGGGTCATCAGGATGCATTTGTGAGAGCCAAGAATGACCAGCTTTACATATTATGCCTGAAGGACTGTCATGGATCAGGAGAAAATGGCTCTGACCTTACCAACCACAGGTGATTGCTGAAAGATCCTGATGCAGGGGAAGACAACTTCTGTGTCCATATGACAAATGATAGATTAGAAAACCAAAAGCACAGGGGAAGGTGACCATCCAGAAAAGTCAAACACACTAGAGAGCTCAGCAAACAGCCAAGGAATCCCAGGCTATGGATGCACTGACAGATACAAGCCCTGGTCTCACTGGCCAGTGTGCAAACCATGGTCACACTGCCTCTTCCATGTCAATTGAAACCCGTGTCATGGGTGCTCCCATCCCCTCTTCTCTTGGGACCTGCCGGTTCCGGTGTGCTCCTTGTGTCTGACAGTGAGTAAAGTGAAGGAATTAATCTGGCTGAAAGCAAAGTTAGAGAGATTTTCTATTAACTGGGTCAGTTTGTCTCACTCTATGGCCAACCTTTACTGGTGTAAAGGAGGTGAAAATCAGAAGCTGGCATGCAGAAAAAGGGGATATTCTGGGGTCTTCCCAAAAAATCTTTTTGAAAGCAGAAACGATTATATGTTTGCTATTTTTTGCATGGGTTGGGTGACCCTAAATTGTGGGCAGGGGAAGAAGTTGCAAGAGAAGAGTTAATCTCTGGTCATTGTCATGGGGGACCTGGCCTTGGTTAGCTAGGGCTGGCCTACAAATTAGGTTTTTCAGTACTAGAAGTTACTTAAATACAACTGACAGAAGAATGTAGAAGATGATCAAAGAGCTTTTTGTTGCTAATCAGTGTTGCTGTGGTCAAGAAAACTGCTTTTTTTCCTTATTCTTTTCCTTATTTTGGCTTGAATTGTCAACGAGCCCTGAATAGAGATGCCTGAATCTGTTACTTTAGCTGTAGATGCTTCCATGAGAGCTAGGATCAATGGAGACCTTATCGATACACTTAGTGGAGACCAGAGAACTGCTCAGCAGCTATTAATTTGGTCAAACATCAGTATAAAGGGGGAGCTAAAGAGTTCTCTAGATTCTATCAACTAAAATGACCAGACCTTCATTATCTATAGAGGCAGTTTACATATCTAGTTTCTATGTTTGCACTGACTTCAGTTACCTTGATCTGCAAACTCAATTGTACCATCCAATATCACTAATACTCGATTCTCTTCTGTAAATGCTTTATCTTATAAAAGCTTCCAACCCAGCACCACAATTTCTCCATCGTAAAATATTCTGCCGTCTGCCACTCTGGTACGGAGATTTTACAACTTAATGCTCAGAGGGTTTGGACTGAATGTAAACCTTTGGCATTGCCGAGTGTCCATAATAACATGTGTCTCCATGGTAACTACAGGAGGGAAAGTGGGGCTGTATAATCCTCCTTAAGTAATACAACGTTGTGTTTCTCTTGGTCGACGAAGAGATTCCAGGGAGTCACAAGCATATTAAACAGCCTGTGAATATCAAAGTTGCACACATACTCCTTATCAGAAAAATGGAAATTGTTTTAGCAAAATTGTAATGCGTAGCAATACTTCAGGAATATAAATGCAAAATTTCTAGAGCTTCTGCTTCGAGTAAAGGTGGGAAAACTAATTTCAGAAGAACCATTTTGGTAAAATTTCCGTCCTCTTAATCTTACAGTTTAATAGAAAAGTCATAACTAATCATGGCAATCTGGTTGCTTACCAGAAAAAGAGTTAAATTATTTCTGACTAATCAAAATGGAATTTACACCTTTTAATGTGATATACTGCTCTGTGATAGCTTAAACATGTTCATTTAAGTGTTTTCATGCAGTATAAATGATTCCAGAGTCAACATGATATTGATGACACCGCTGTATTTTTAAGCAGGTTTTTTTCTCTAGTTGACTCATTTCTTTAATCATTTTTGGTTAGAAAAAAACCCAGAATATTTTAGATACAGGTATGACTTATTTAACAACCAAAAATATCTCGACACCATTCTTGATTTATGTTTTCGAGCTTTCCTCCTCTGAACCTTTGTAAAGACTGCAGGACCTGCAAATCTGTTGTCTTATTCACCAGAAACAACAGAAGTTGCACACTTCTGCAAGCCAAACTAAACCCAAGGCACATTTTGACACTGATGCTTAAGCAAAACAAGCTTCAAATGCCAAATCCCTCCAGCATTTGAGGTCTGTAGAGGTACCTACATGCTTAGAAAATATGTGTACCTGAAGAGACACAAACTTGAAAAACAAAAGCTATTTTGCTGTAAAAGAGGAAGAAAAATATGTGCTAAATGGAAGGGGTTTTTTTCCAATGTTCCATGAGTTTTCAGCAGCTTCCCAGTAGGACATACAAACTGAAGAAGGAATGCAAGCATAGGTTTTGGTCCCACAGCAGTTTTTTTCTCTAACTGCTGGCCCACAGAAATTTGGCATCTGTGGTTCCCAGGCATGAAAGTAATCCATTGAGTGGAAATTTTTTTTTCTGGTTTTTTTTTTTCCCCCCTTCCCATCTATGAGATACATTTGGTGTTTTGATGTCCTTCACAATGTCAGAGACTGATTACACTTAGCACAGTTTCTATTTAAAGAAATAAGACTGTGAGTCCTCAACTTAGTATTTTCTGAGAGCATCACTCTGCATGTTTTTTCCCCTTTTTCCTTTCTCCCTCAGACATGAGGGGTAGGGAGAGAACATAATGAAATAAATTTACAGTATTTCATTCAACAATTTCATTCGGAATCCCCACAAAGATAAGAATGAGGCTCTGGAGAATTTAATCCTGAGAAAACTGCCCTAGTAAAGCCCTCATTGTAAACAGGGAAAGGTCCAGTGCCAAATTATGCAGCACGTGTTGTCCTGTTCCTGGGTACACTCATAACACACAGCCATGGAACCAGAATAATCTAGTCTGGGGATGCGCCTTTTGACAGTAATTTATCTTCTAAAGCAAAGGGCTGCTCTGATACATTAAAGAATTCTGTGCCATATCCAGGAGCCAGTTGCTTTGTTCTCATTTTAAGTGCTGTCCTGGCAGGGCCACAGTTTGTTTCAGTATGTGAAGTTCACTGGTTCAGTCGCTGTGACAATAAACAGCAAAACCTCCTGAAGTTTACAGCTACCCAGTAATAAACATGTAAGCCTTAAGCAGTTCTAACAGTGCTCTGAGCAACATACTTTTAAACTTGTGGGACTTTGGTATAATTCTTCTAGAGGGGCTGCATGGGCTGGAAAGATCATCCCCTTCTGATGTTATTAAATTAAAATCTCTAAGAAACCTGTGGATCTGGAATTCTCTGCGTAGGAGGGAGTGAGCTGGATGTAATTCAAATATCATCCTTCAACAAACATTCAAAGAACTTGTATAAAAGTATGCAGGAAGGCTCTTTGCTCTTTTTCTTAGTGGAGTCTGGCTCCTGGAACAGAAATCAATTAAGGGAAACATAGCATTAACATAGGATGGAGGAAGAGACCTTGGAAATAAAGGGCATGTCCCTGCCTAGATGGCAGGGATCCTCCTATAGGATTCTGGTAACCTACCCAGATGGAGAGCAATTGTGGCTATAGGTGCTGTGTCCATCTATGTTGAAACTCGCAACAGATTCCATGTTGTCAGCAGAATAACCAATGGAAATTCCATTCAGGCATCCCAGTTTATTCACCTCCTGGCTTGGATTTACCACGGGCTTGGGGGCAGAGGGAAGTTTCCAGTTAAAGCTCCACAAAGGGTGTTGTTTGCTAAGTCCCTCCTGGTGGACAAACCCATGTCAATCTATGTGCTGTGGGTTTAATGTGAGATGGGCTGGGAATTCCACCTGAAAAATAACTGGGTTTGTTCTGATTTTCTCCCATAAGCTGTACCATCATGTTAGAGATCTGTGGAAGTACTTAAGTGACATTCTTCACAATTTCTAAAGAAAACTTTATGGAATATTAACTTCATGGCTCACTGTAAAATTTTGAACTTAACTTCCTTTGCTGATCAGCCACCATAGCATTTGTTAACTTTATAGGTCTGGCACAAAGCCCTTGTTTTCCCTTATTTGAAAGGTGGTGGGGAAGATAACTTAAAGATTAAACATTATTTTTTTAATTGGGTCACTGCATAATTCATATTTTTTCATAGAAAATTTAAATAGTTTTAGTGATTTAAGTACATGTGCTGTGCTACAGAGGATGCATGACCTAACTGCAATAATAAGATTTTTATTTGAGGTTTATACTCTGAAGACAGCTAAGAAAAATTTCTGAGCTTCCCAAAACCACTCTTTCCAAAGAAACCACAATGTAACAGAGCCCTTTCATCATCCAGCATACGGTCCTGTACAACACAAAAATATACACTGTACTACTTTGAATTGATTCATATTTGCAGGAGACACAGTCTGTGTCAGTATGTGCAATTATGAAATGTAACTTTTTTTCTCCTCTTGACATTTTTAGCTGCCTCACCCCTTTTATTTGAACACATACATATGGTGTGTGAGAGTGAGCAAGCTCTCTGTAAATGTTTGGAAGCAGCATCTGTCAGACAATAAAACTTACAAGAAAACATGTTTCTCATTTAAAGTGTATTCACTAGAACTATTTCAGTGTTGGAATCAGTTCATTTGTATAGCTTGGAGGCATTAATAAGAGCAGAGAACTGTAAAGGCACCAGAAAACTTGAACTGTTACTAAGAATCCAAGGTATTTTTTAAAAGCATTTTGTCTTTTCGGCACCCCAGCCTTCTGATAAGGAACCTGAGACCAGTTGACAGACGGGAAACCTCTGCTAGTGCTTCCAAAGAGATTGCAAACGAGAAGATGGCATGATTTTTGCAAACCTGGAAAGTCTAAAGATTGCAATAATTGTTGGACCAAAGGGACCCTCTTCAGGCATAAATAGCAAGACTCCTACTGTCTTCTCTTGCAGACCAACTCAGCTGCCAGCAAAAGCAGGTGCTCTCCCACTACCAGTGCTCCAGAGGAATATTTAGTGAGTATTCACAGCTCTTTTTACAAATTAATATATTATTAGAGATTTAGTTATGTCTGTACAGTTTTCTCAAAGGACAAAAACATTTAAAAGTCAGTTTTTAAGGCTGTTATTTTAAACAATCGCTGGAGTTCAACAGTCTGATGCAATTACCATGTTAATTTAAAAACAAATTTTGCACAAGCTATGACAGTAACTTTAAAAAAATATTGGTTTTTAGAGCTGTGTAGTTTAGACAATCTAAAGGAATTACAATGTATATTTAATCCACGTTATGACAGCAAAGTAATTTATATAAATATGAAATGTATTTGACTTAAATGTTATGCTATAAAACAGCCTTTGTAGAACAGAAATTTAAAATAAATCATTTCTTTTGGCAAAGCAACCTGCAATTTAATCTTTAGAAGAATAAATACACCACTAATGTTTTCCACAGAAACAGTTGCTACTCTAATTAAATCAAGATGTGACTCTAATCAGATTTCAAAAGAAAATCAGAAACAGATTTTTCTCAGAGGTAGTACTATGGACAAGGATAAGATATTTTCATTTTCATTAGAAACACTTGTCTCAGGTAAAGTGACAGATTTGTAGCACATAGCATGCAAATAAAAGGTGAAAGCATTATAGTAATGCTTTTAGAAGCATAGCAATTTTTAGTGTTTCAGATATCTGCTTTCTTGGTTATATCTGATGCTACATTACATTTTACTGGAAAGCTGTCATTAATTTTTGAGTTTAGAGTGACTAACACGGCTAACAGATTCTTTTTTTTTTTTTTTTGTGTGTGGAAGGGAATGGAAAACCTGATGTTTGTCTACTGCTCCTGTAAAGTTATCTGGACAGTACTTGTAACCATCCTAGGTTCTGCCAGCAGCCTGCCCGTGGGGGATGACTCTGTGTGCACAGCAGAGGAACTCGCTAAGTACAGGATCATCTTCACGGGGAAGTGGAGTCAGGCTGCTTTCCCCAAGCAGTACCCGCTCTACAGGCCCCCAGCACAGTGGTCATCCCTGCTAGGTAAGTGAAGGATGCACAGTCCCACCAACAGATAAATCTCTTGACCTCCACGATCCTTTTGCTTCCTTCTTACTAGTCAGTTTTAAGGTAACTAATGAAAAAAAAAAAGGGAAAAACTAGCCAAAGTTATTAAGAACGAAATTCAGAAAATGAGGTATCTGTGATATTTTCAGAAATCTGCAACTGTTTTCAATCGACTTCTGGTTTCAATTGGCTGCAGCTGAAACAGTGATAAGCCAAAGGCTTTAGTGTTCACTCAATTGTATACATGTGTTTTTTTAACCTCAGGAATGAACCCAAGAAAATGAAGAAATAGGGATATTGTAAATCAGACTTTTATGTCATGCCATGTATTCTCTCAAATAGGTGTTACTCATAGTTCTGACTACAGCATGTGGAAAAAAAATGAATATGCCAGCAATGGTGTACGTGATTTTGCTGAAAAGGGCGAAGCATGGGTATTAATGAAAGAAATAGAAGAAGCTGGAGAGAAAATTCAGAGTGTACATGGAATCTTCTCTGCTCCTGCAATTTCCAGTGGTACAGGACAAACCTCTACTGAATTGGAAGTGCATCCAAGACATCCCTTAGTAAGTAAACATACGTATTCATTTCAAAAGTTTATTTTATGTCACCAGCCCCCAAAATTAAATATTTGGCTTCTCACTTGTAGGAACAATATATTGCAAAGAGTTAATAAAAAGCATGCCACATTGCAGGGAGCACTGTGCAGTTTCTATAGAGTAGAAGAGCATAAGGACATTATTTCAAAAACTTTGAGTTAAAATTACCATAAGCAGGACTGAAACGTTCCAAAATAAGTGATGCAATGCTGATGGATCTTTCTGTTTCATTAGGTTTCATTTGTTGTACGAATCGTTCCAAGCCCTGACTGGTTTGTGGGTACTGACAGCCTAAATCTCTGTGAAGGAGACCGCTGGATGGATGAAGTCTCAGTAGATCTATATCCATATGATGCTGGAACTGATAGTGGTTTCACATTTTCCTCCCCAAACTTTGCCACTATTCCACAGGAGACAGTTAAAGAGGTAGGTGTACCGACATAGTTCAGCACTTCATACTGATGTGTTTTGAGTCTTCCCTTTAAAAAAACAGCTATTCTAGAATTGTGAAACTGATTTTAGTATTTGGGAGTGCCGATGCTCTCTATATGTGGATTTATTACACAGCTGATAAACTTATGGCTTTTGTTTATTTTCTGTAGCTTTGAAATTAGGTAGATGCAGATGGTTCATGAAAACTTGTCTCCACATTTTAATTATTTTCTGCAAAACCCAACAATTTTTAGATGATATTTAACAATCCCTATAGCACCATGAAAATAAAAACACTCACAAGGGTCCTGGCACTATTAAATATATATCTACACAGGAAAATTCTTATTGAATGCTGATGTGAGAAGGAGTTCAGTTGAAAGCACTGCTGAAACCTGAAAGTGTTGCTTTTGAGGGAAAGGACTTAAAGGAAAGCAGAGAACTTCATCACTATTGTGGTGACCCCATTTTCAATCTCTTTTGCTCACTCGATCCTCTATATGCCTCACCCTTTGCTTTTACCATGTAAGAGTGGTGGGGAAAGGAGGACTTTGATTCAAATGTTCTGAATACTTTAAGTATTCAGTTAATCCTTGCTTAAAGGTCAGTTTTCCTAGAGACAAATACTGTGCTAATGAGTAATGAGAAAAGGAACAGAGAAGCTGGAAAACAATACATTTGGCCTCCTATACCCACAGGACAACTGCTATAGCATATCTAATATTATTATTTAATACTCCTGTACTCTTCTTGGAATATCTAGTTCTTTCTCTCAAACCTGCCACACATTACTGTGTTTTCAGTACCTTCCCCCCCAGTCCACTATCCAAAGCGGATGCAATTTATTGTGCCCTGTCTCAAAGCATGATGCATAAAAATTCTGAGCTACCAGTGTAGTTACAAGAACTGAGGGTCACAGAAACTGGTTGTACTCTGTTTATGTGCCAAAAAGTATTAGCATGATGTATAAACATGGTTTTACAGTTAACTTCTTACTAATATGGTGTCATTTCTTTAATATTCCCCTTTTTATTTTGCAGATCACTTGCTCCTCTCCAAGTCACCCAGCAAACTCTTTTTATTATCCCAAACTCAAAATTTTGCCACCTATTGCTCAAGTAAGAATAGTGAAATTAAAGAAAAGCCAGCTGGGTCTTTCTGCACCTTTTATTAATCTTCCAGCCAAAAGCAATGAAATAATAGACTCTGTCTCAGGTAAGTGATTACTGGGTTGATGTTCTCAGTCCTGTTATTTCCATTCACTCAGAAATATGTGGAAATCTGGCAGATGGTGTGGGTGAAACAGGTGATCAGGCAGAATATTCTCCTATCTGCATAGGAATAGTTTCCAACTCACACATGGGAAGTGAAACAAGCCAGTTGACATAGAAGAGAATTTCTGAAAGAATAAGGAAGGGATTGCATATTTGAGCTATGGTTCAAAGGATTGGGTTGGATCCACAGTAAGAGCTACTCAAGCCTTTGTATCAGCAGAGATCAGTGACTTTTATGAGAAACAAACGACACTTGATCAGAATCAGAGTTCCCAAACTCTTTGCAACTTTGAAGTAAATATTCATCCTCAAGTTTCTACATGTTGATGAAGCCAAGAACTATTATTATTGTATCTTTCTAGGTCACGCGGCTTTAGTTATGTGCAATAAAAATTAATGTAATTCAATTGTTTGGGAGATATTTGCAATAGAAATATAAACCTTGACAACAAAAATCAGGTTCTCCCTCATCTTCATTTTCTTAAAAACATTAGCAAATAACCTTGAAGGGGTAGGAAGACATGGAAACTACTGACTCAAGTCAGTCTTAAGGGTGATTTTCAAATCTCTGCATTACAAACATAGTTAACACAATATTTGCTCCAAGGGAGCAATGTATTCCTAGGAGAGTTGTCATGTTCCAAGAGCCTCTCCAGAATGTCTGAATATTGCATGGGTCTGTCTCTGTGCAGGGCACCTCACAAGCACGAAAATAAAGCTCATTCTCTACACACCTAATGAGTGATTTAGACTTTAATAAATGTATTTATCAATTTATAGTGGTATAATGTATTTCTGTTAGTAAACAAGACATATTCAAAGTAAATGTTACTTATCTCATTTACAGTTTTATGCCTTTCCCAGAGCATTCAAAAGTAACATTTGGCCCTCTTTTGGGTATAAATTTAAATCAATGCATTTAAAGTATGGTGTTTCAAAAATAATTTTTAATCACAAATCCCCACTTTATTGCATATCAACCAGTAAATCAATCTGCTTAAAAACTTATTCCAGAATCAAAAGGGCAGATTTAGTTACCAGAGGTCAAGCTGTGTCCCTCATTCCTCCTAGAACACCGGAATGAGTGATGACAGCAGAGGTGGTGAGTTCACTGTGATACCAGAAGTTTATACCGGGTGTCACACATTTAGCGTGGCATTTAAAGATGGTTTTGTGCACACCTATTTTACCCACAAATGCTGAAACATGCAGTTGATGCATGGTTTTTATGAGATATATTTTCAACAGAAGCATACATTATGCAAAGTACTTTAGAGTTTCTAACTTCTTTTCTTGCAGCAGATTATGCTGGAACACCATTAAGAATGAGAAAGCTCCTACTGACAGAATATCTTTATTGGCAAAAGGGAGAGTAGCAAACCAAACAAGAGCAAGATGATTTAATGTAAAAAATGGGACTTCTCTTTATTTCTGAAGCAAATTGCAACAACATTAAAATGGAATTTGATATGAACAACTATAGGAAAAACAGCTACCTGTAAAGAAGTAACAATATACCCAAATAAACCAGAGAAAAGCTCTAATCCCAGCGTTTTTAGTAAGCTGTGCAAAGGCAAACGAGTTATAAAATTGACAGGAAATGTCTTTTTAATTCAGTCTTTTGAGTACAATTATTTTAAGCACAGTTTTCTTTTTAAGGAATTCCATATTTTCAATTCAATAGATAGTGTGCTGCACAAGTGATATAATACCTCAGACAGGCTCTAGACTGCAATAATATCCTTGCCCACGAGCTTAGGAGCTGAAACCAGACTCTTTTTTTTCTTTTATTTAGAAGACAGCATATGGATTTTATTAATATCACATGTATTTTTTGTATGAGAAAGGAAGCCATTTCATCATAATTCTTTAATGCTTTTCCAACTGTGTATTTGCCTCAAGTGCAACTTCATGTAAAGCCCCCTTTTTGCTGTGTGTGTTGCAGAAACACCCCTGGACTGCGAGGTTTCTCAGTGGTCTTCCTGGGGTCTCTGCAGAGGTGTTTGCAGAGAAACTGGGACCAAGATCAGAACTCGATTCATACTTCTTCAGCCTGCCAATAATGGAATGCCCTGTCCAAATCTGGATGAAGAAACACCATGCGAGCCAGAAAACTGCGTCTGAACTAAAAGAAAAGATAATAATTTAGATAATTTAAAAGTAGGATAAGTTTAAACTACATGTCAATCGATGTTCTTTAGAATTTGGATATGCTGCACTATTTTGATGAAAAGGTGTATTAGAGTGTTTTTGAAAGTTGTTATTTAATATCAAGATTTTGGGGGGTTAAATTCCTAAGGGTTAGTGTGACATGACAACAGCACTCGAGCACTTACAGACCAAACCCCCCAGATAAATCCTTCGTACAAATACACTGTAAGTTCTTGGAGTACCCTCTAGTGGCAGAAAAGAAGACGTTTGGAAACATCGTACTTCACATGCGTAAAAATCAATCACAGAATCTAAAATAATAACCTTCTTAAATACTGTAGTTTGATTATCTACAACTATTTATACCTAGAGATTAATTTTTTCCTCTAAATTATGTTTTTATAATTTATTGGCATTTTTGTCGTCTTTCTAAACATGCTTAACATGCATTTCTTCGGAAACTACTTACGTAAGTCAGACCGAGCAGATGTTTGCAGAGTGGTTAAGACAATAGTGGAACTGAGTAAACTTGTTTTGAGATTTTAGAATATATTAAAATTTCTCTTTTTTTTTTTTTTTTCCTTAAAAGTAAGAAGAATAACTGCCATGAGGACACTCGGCCAACAAAATTGCTAGAAAAGATTAGAAGTGTGGATACTAGTAGAGAACTTCTAACCAGAATTAAATGTGTTAGTTGAGATTCCAAAACTGCCTGTTGGTGTGTGTCCCTCGTGAGACAACTATCTCAAAGTTAATGCTGTTGACCATAACATAAATTATATCATTACCTTTATATATGCAGTGAATGTGTCCATGTTTCTTTGAATGTCTTTGCTGCTATTTGTTATTTGCCATTTTACCACTTTTTACAGGGAAAACTTAGCAATTTTTAATAGTATCTAAAATTAAGGTATACACAATTATAACAAAACACAAAGTGTCAGAAACTGTTCTTGACTGCAAGTTTTAATGCTCAAATAACTGTTATAAAATGAATGTGACATATGGCTTATGAAGAGCCGTGGCCACCAACTAGGAAAAGAATTTTGGAGTAATACTTATTCAGTAGAATAAGTTTGCACTTAGCTCACAAAACTTTTACAGCACACTGTAGTTTTACAAATACACAGCACAGGTATTGAATAGGAGAGTTGATCTGAGTAGGTACTTTTAGGAATATGCCAAATCCAAGAAAATGTCTCACGTCCTTAAAGGATTTCAGTACTACGAGATAGGATTTGAGAGTGGAGGAGTGCCGGGCTTTACTCGAACTCCTGGAGCCAAAAGTTTCCCAAAGGACACTGAAGGAGAAAGGATGAGAGAGGATGGTGGAGTAGAAAGGGGAAGCGAATATGTAACAGGCCAACACACTTCAGGAAGCTCCAGTCAGCGATGTGTAACTTTGCTATTGTAGAGTGTTTACATACATGAATATTCACTGCAGCTTCCTTCAAAAGCATAAGTTTCCTATCCACGTATTTACCTGGATATGGGATTTTTTTTGTAAGCTGTGACTTCAGGAGACCTTAGCACATATTCTTTAAGGATGTCCTTGTGGTTGTATCATGTTCGGCCATAAATAGTTCCAGGTATTCCCTTTGCAAATCCCAGGATAGAGTCATTACTTGGCAAGACTATGGATACAGTGAACGAAGCACATTCTAATGATGGAGCACATTTCTCATACCATATCTTTATTAAACTGATTAGTAAGGTACACAATGCCTGCATGGATATTACTAGGACCTTGTAGCTTTCACTTAGAGCAGTGCTGGAATTCTCTTAAAAACTTGGGTACCAGGAAGAAACACAGAGAAACTCTCCCTTCCTTTCCCCTTACAACTAGTCTTAGAGATGGCTGGCAGCCAAGACGTTGTGTCCTAAACACATGAGATTTAGGGAAGGAAATAGGCAAATTAATTCCTGGGTTAAGCTAATCTCAGAAAGCACTTTTGGAGGAAGCATGAAATGGCTTTGTAAAGACAATTTTTTTCAAGAACATTTTATAGAAAGAATCATCTTTGATGCTTGGCAGCTATTCTTGCAGAACGGAAGACACGGGGAAAGGTAAGTTTAGCAGCCAAAAAGTCAACCCAGAATTAAACTGTGGTCC
The DNA here is from genome assembly GCA_013396755.1 of Sclerurus mexicanus. Lineage (NCBI taxonomy): Eukaryota > Metazoa > Chordata > Aves > Passeriformes > Furnariidae > Sclerurus > Sclerurus mexicanus. The sequence goes on along the minus strand of VWZF01006438.1, from coordinate 540,671 downwards.
TTCAAAAACAAGCAACACCAAATTAAATTCCTGTAATGGAGTAAGGTACCTTATCACTGAGAACAGCTTGTCCAACACCTTAAGGAATTTAAAGACAGTTGAGAGCACGTGAAAGACTGGAGGACAACTTCTTGAGTCAGATAATAGACAGCCCTACCACAAGGGATGTGATACTGAACCTGATGGTCACCAACATGGGGACATTGAGACTGGGGGCAGCCTGGGCTGTCAGGATCATGCATTGGTGGAGCTTGCAGTCCTAAGGGATATGGGTCAGGTAAAGAGAAAAGTTAGGCCCCTGAACTTTAGGAGAGCAAATTTCCAGCTCATCAAGGAGATAGTCAAAAGGATCCACGGGGAAACTGCCCTCAGGGACAAGTGAGCAGAACAGAGCTGGCAGATCTTTTAGGAAGTCTTCCACAGAGTTCAAAGATTAGCAATTCCCATAAGTAGGAATACATGCAAGGATGGCAAGAGACTGACACGGCTTAGTAGGGTCCTGATGGTCAAACTAAAGGGAAAGAAGCAAAGGCACAGGCAGTGGAAACAAGGACAGGTAAACTGGGAAGATTATAGAGATTAAGTTTGGTTGTACAGGGATGGGGTAAGGAAGGCAGAACCCGGCAAGGGTCACAAAGAACAAGAAGAGCTTCTATTGGTATGTTAACCAGAAAAGGAAGGTCAAAGAAAACCGTACCCACAAAATAAACAATGCTGGGAAACTGGTAGCAGTGGATGAGGAGAACGCTAAGGTACTCAACAATGCATTTTCCTCAGTCTTCAATGGTAATGTCTCTTCCAGGAAAGCTTGAGAGGTTCGGGATTGCTCATCCTGGAGAAGGCTTCAGGGTGACCTAATTGCAGCCTTCCAGTACCTGAAGGGAGCCTACAAACAAGATGGAGAGGGGCTTTTTACAAGGGCATGTAGTGACAGGAAAAGGAGGAATGGCTTCAAACAGAAAGAAAGCAGGTTTAGATTACATATTAGGGAAAAGATTCTTTACTGTGAGGGTGGTGTGGCACTGGAACACACTGCCCAGAGAACTTGTCGATGCCCCATGCCTGGAAGCATTCAAAGCCAGGCTGGAGTCACAGAATATTCTGGGTTGGAAGGGACCCACAAGGATCACCAAGTCCATAACAGGTGTGCAAACAAAAGATCTGAGAGTAGCTGATGATATTCAAGGCAAAAAGCTCCATTTCATTACCTTCCTAGTCCCAGGTAATTGAAGTACATTGTCATTAATGATCCAACACAATAAAGGAACTCAGACTATTCCATGATAATATTTAACATGCTCGAGAAATACATTTAACACTTGATGCAGCACTTCTGATGTCAGCCAGGTCATGGTCAATGGGATGTAGTAGATGGAAGTTGTGTCCATGACAGTTTACAGGTGCTGTGAATGCCTGAGTCAAAAAAAATGTCACAATGTGCTGCATGACAACCTGGTTACCTGGAGGCTGAATTATTTTTGTTTGAAGTCCAGCAGCCCTACTATGTTAGCATCTGGTAGCCAAAAGTACAGAAGGAATTTGTCTTGAGCTAATGGGTTTGGGCAGAGTAAAGGATAAAATGGTCTCCCCTTGTACATCTACAACTGGAACTCAGGATTTTGGAAACCTCAAGTAGTCAATAAAAAGCTAAAAAGATGATTGCTTAAGCAGATCACAATCTGCAGACAAAGTTATACTTCTTGCAGTATAAGGATGGCATAAGAATTTATGTAGGTGCATGACAGCCAAAATCTCATGCAGTAGAGGGGTAAAAGTCCAACTAGATGATGAGATTCTGTGTATAATCTAAAATTATTTCTGATGGATAAATGCTAAAGTAGTGATGGAATACTAATATCAGCCTTGAGACTCCTAAAGAGTCAATGGCCACGAGCTGCAATTCTTATCCCTCTATCCTTAACCCCATGGAGCCAAGGAATTAATGCTTAAGGAATCAGTTCTCTTTGACAATCAGTCTGTCCTCATAGAGATGGATTTTGTTGGAGGATGAACTAATCCTTGTTCTAGAACTCCTAGATAGTGAAGATAATTCATGCTGTGAAATGGACTGAACCCATGATGGTTTTAAGCCTGTGCCAGCGTTACGCAGACATCCTTTTATTGAGAAAACTTCACAGATGGCAGGTGCAGTGAAGGGCAATAAAGGTGAATCAGTTCTTCATTTGTAGATGTGAATTTATCATGTAAGATTATCATCCTGAAATTTTTATTTAGGTTACAGATATTGAAGATATGTTGCTGTCCACCCTTCTTCCTTGATACTAGGAAAATATGAGTTCTTGTGCAATTGGGACATTTTATGAGCTAATTGAAAGTAAAATACAGATAAGGCATTGGAAAATATGAGAAAAGGGCTAGTCATGATCTTTTGGTGTGTGCATAGTGTTGAGGATGCAACTTATGCAGCTGACCATTTGAAAGCTACATAAAAATAAAACATAAAATAAAATTCAACTTCCACCTTTCCAAACAAAATAAACGCTGGTAAAATTTCACCAAGGAAATGGCGTTTTCCTGCCTATAGCACTGTGCACCACATATATGGCCTGTGTGTGCAGCTGAGGTTCCCCACATCCCACACCCTGCAGTCAAGATGACAGAACTCAGAAGTCAAGCGAGAGGTTCATCAAAGACACATTCCAGGGCATGAACCATTTCCCTGCCAATGCCAGGTGCTGTTGAGGAACATGGCAGGGCTGGACAAAGTCTGTGATCAAACTACAGAGCCTTCAATAGGAGTGTATGAGCTTCTGAAACAGAAAATGAGCTGAATGATGGGTCCTTTCTACTGGAAATGATCCCACAGGTGGGTCCTCCCTGCTGGAAAATAACTACAAATCCTCTGACATTGAGGGCAACCTTTCAGACACAGTGATCTCGGTTTATAGGACAAGGAACATTTGAGTCATAGATGAGTTTGTCATCAGGCAAACACATGGGTCTATATTAGTACAAAGGATAAAAATAAAAACCTCAGTCTTTGTTTGATTTATACTATAGCTGTCTTTAGAGAATTTATTAGGCAGTGTCTAAGAAATAGACATTCTTCTACAAAAAAATCTCACCCTGAAAGCGTTCAATGTTTTTAATTTTGTCCCTGCACTATCATATTCAATAATGTTTCAGATTCTCTTACCGTTCTAGTTCTTTTGACTTCTTTCTGTTTCTTCCAGACCTTTTATGTAGTCCCTGTGGTTTTATGCAGGTCCATACATTTGTCCAGTGATTTAGGATGGAAATGACAAGATTTCTTAATAAAAGAGGAGTGAAGCTCTGGAATAATCACCCAGAAAAAGTGGGAAATGCAACTTAATAACTTCATTTACATTGAAAATTGAGCAGTTTATGGAAAGAGATAGCCAGTGTGGTTGTTTACAGTAATCTAGGGAACTGATCTCAAGTGCCTGAGAGGCCCTTTCAGTTTCATGCTCTTCTAAGTGTTTAAAATAAAATTTTAATCTAGATGCTGGGAAAGAAGAAAGATTTTACAAGGTGTCTTTTTCATGTTATCTCATTCACCAGAACATATTGCAGTTATTTATAAATGTGTAACTACCAGCTGCCTTTTCTCACAGTTTTTTTTCTCTCTCAAAAATACAGATAAGCAGCAAACAAGGAACAACCACAGGACTACAAGCATTTGTATGTAACTATTTCTTTTCACAAGCAGTCCAGCAGGGATATATAAAAAACATGAAAAGCCAATTAATAGGATTTCTTATCAACTTTTGGATTTCTTTTTCACTTGCTTTGTACTTTCACATTGGAGAAAGAGAAGAGAAATGTATAATTGAAGATCTTCCCAGTGACACGTTGGTAGTTGGTAGGTATCTGCCAGTGCTCTATGATTATCTAACCTATGCAATGATAAAGATAACTTTTAATGTCACAAGAAATTCGGTGACTGATGATTATGGTAAAACATTAGTGCTAAGAAAAGGGCACGCTGAAAATAACTCCTCACAGCAGGGAGTAGGAATAAAGTCCTCATGCATTGTGTGTATCCATCACTCAAAGCAATGCAGGTCTTCAGAGTGCTTTACTGACAAAACAGAGTGTCTCTTAATTCCACAGCTGCGGAACCTCTGCTTCCATGAGTGTGCTTCCACTCTTTCTGATGTACTCATTTGTACCAGAACTTCTGTAACGTGGTTTTCCCCGTATGAATGAGAGAGTTACTTTTTTGATTAATGCTGATCTGGAAAGAAACAATTCAAGATGTACTGAAGGCTCATTTCACCTGGGATATCACAAGCACATTAAATTCATCTACAAGACCGTAAATGTAAGATTTCAAGGGGATAGCAAGAAAAGAATACAGATTAATCTTTTTCTTTCATAAATAATGCGATGAATATAAAAGACAATCCAAAAAATGTAATTTGAGTACAGCACGTTATGCTTTTGGGGGTCTCAGCATGCCTTCTGGAGGTTAATCTTGCCAGAGCACTAGGAATAATCAGAAAGTATTTTCTTGTTAATTAACCATTTTTTGTAGTAGTCTAGAACATTTTCTGGTGCAGTAAAAATTTATTGCATTTCACACTGTTATAAAGTGCCCCTGAGCAATTTTAATCACAAACACATGGAATACATGTATTGTTTTATTGTTAATAATTTCTATTTTTCCTGAAAAAAATGAAGATATTCAATGTTAAGCTGTTTTATTTAGTGGATTTATCTACTTTCTTATACAGGAAATTACAAAGTACAACGCTGGGATATACATAAACATGACTTTCTTGAATCTGCTCCTGGTTTGGGAATGTTTGTGACTGTCTCAACTCCTTCTGGTGAGGTAAATATGCTTTATGAAGGTTTCTGTAGGATTTATGAGTTGTCTTCTGGCACTGGCAGGCAGCACTATCTAAAAATAAAAGACACTTCTGGGGAAAAAGTAAATTTACACTCCACCAGCTAGTTTGGTATTTTGATGCTGAAAGAACCTCGTGATTTCTACCAATGTAAGTAGAAATGAGGATATTTGATAATTAGGAGCATGGGCAATTTTTGCATTACTACCAGATTCAGGAAACTGTGCCATGAAGAATAGTAAGTTACAACTGAGAAAACAAGTTAAATTAAATAAAAAGAAAGAAATTAACTAATGAAGTAAAACGGTACAAAACGTTCCCGAGCAGCAGAAAGGAAGGCTGATGATAAAACCGTGCAAGTCGAGATCTTCATGAGGCTGGACATGGCCCTCACACAGAGCAGCTGCCTGCGTTGCCATCAGCTTTTCCAGCAACACACAATTTATTTCTGGGCCTAAATGAGGTTTTAGTTTTCAAACTTTGCATGCTTTAGGGAGCATTGGGTTTGTACACTGCAGAATTCTGTAACATTTCAGTGTATACTGTGAATTAAAATAGTTTCATTTTCTCTAGATCTACCCTGAAGTTCAGATGAATTTAATGATGTCGGGAGGCCAGTTGATTCCTTTTTTGCATCCAATTCACAGTAGTGGTTTTGATTATTTTATTGGTATTTATAATATATGAACCCAACATGTACAAAATATAATTTGCAGGTACTATTGTCAAAACTGTACGGGTCACAAGGAACATTTTCTTTTACATCCTATCTCTCTGGGGAGCATATTATCTGTTTCCAGTCAAACTCCACAAGACTTCTGACAATTGCAGGAAGTAAACTGGTAGGTGCATTTCTCAAATGTTTTTTGTTGTAACTGTAAATTGTTAACAAAGTGCAGAGATTACAAACTAGATTAGACATTGGTCTAACTCCTGGCAGATAATCCAACATTTCCTAGTGACTAAAGAAGACAAACCCAGAGCTCTGCAGATGAAGAGATAAAAAGACTGTTCTCTTCTATTTAAGCAGTCAACATTCAAGAGGTGAGACTAATAATGGCAGAGAGATTTAGTGTTTTTACTGCACTTTGAATGTGATTCTGATCAATAAGAACAACTGATTTGGTTCAAAAAGACTGATCTGTAAGACTGACTAACACAAACACCTGTCATAAAGACCTTCCATGTGTTCACTAACTTATGTTGAATTCCTAATGAAAATGTAACATTTTAATTTTTGAAAGATATTCAAATGAAGAATACATTAGCATACTTGTTATTGTCTAAACCCAAGAAAGTTGGTCTTAATGCAGATTTTGGGAAGGAAAAAACCAAACCATCAGAGGTGGTATCATGGCTCAGATTTATTTCAGAAAAAAAAATAATTATAAATACTGTTTTGAAAATTTTATCTATATGCTTTTTCCCAAATGATAGTTGAACAGGTGAGAATTATTCTGTGGATGTTGGGGGTTTTCTGTTGTTTTGGGGAGTTTTTAGTTTTTTAGGGGTTTTTTGTTTGTTTTCTTTTTTAACTCAGTTGACTGCAAAAGAGTTAGATAACCAGCTAAATATAAACATCCTGTAAACGTGTTGAGGTAGGTCAAATTTCATCCAAGCCGTTTACTTTGGGAACATGTAGATAACACGGAAATGAGAAGCATTAACAGTATGGAAATGAGATTATTATACTGGAATAAGTACGTGTTCTTGCACACTGATTGATAGACATGAATGGAAATTTAATCATATACATTGCAAAAAGCACTTATGTTCTAATAATGAACAAAAATTGTGGAGCTTATCACCTAGAGAGAGTAAAGGCTTTAGTCACAGTTAACTACAGACCATGAATGTGACTCTGAGGATATGCAGGTGATTTTTATCTGGTATAGATGGAGATGTACTAATATTATTTTACATGATGCATGCACCATGTAGAGTTCTGGTTATCCTATTTAAAAAGTAGTGAACAGATGCAGGGAAGGAGAACATTCACAAATATTAAATAAGGCCGCTTGTTTAGCTTGAGAAAATAGAAATAAAAAATGGAAATATCGCTCTTTATGCCTGCAGGAATAAAGATCACTATAGGAAAAACATTCTTTACCTCAGTTAAATCTTTTAGTGGCCTTCTGTAAGAACCAGATGGTTATCTGAACTCCTTCAAACCAAAATAAATACATTAATGGATGATAACGACATGAATTTCTAGCTATACAGTTAGCTAACTCCAAGACAGCTGAAAGAAGACCATGCTAGTATCAAGTGTTAGCTTTTGGCAGATTATTTGTTTGGCTAAAACTGTTTCATTTTCTCTTAGGTACAAACTGGCTTCTAGGAGAACTTCCTCCTATTAGTTTCAGTAAATTTTTTCACTCATGACAAAATAAGTTGCACAATATTGCAAGTTCTGTTCTTCGCTCTTGTTTCTATGGTTCTGTTGCTTGGCTGGATTGAGGCATTTTTGCCACAGATCATGCAACAGCTTGCAGGATATTGGGAGCTATTTCATACTGGATAAGCAGTGTGGAGAGAGATGGATGGTTCTGCTTTAACACCCATGTTAAACTGCACACAGGGGTTCAGGTGGTCTCCTTGCAGTCTTGCAGTCCCAACAGTTAAGTGAGAAAACACAGAAGGGAATCTATAAAAAGCTTCCTGCAGTACTATTAAAGAATGTAATTTCTGCAGTATTAGGATGGAATGTGAAATATAAGGAGCATTCTTAATGGTGCTTATTTTTTTAACTCTTTTGGACAAAGAAAACATTTTCGTGGTGGCTGAATCAATGCTGGCATAAAATAATGCTCTAACATTAGTGAAATCTGTAAATTTGTATAACTAATTTAAAAATAAAATTAAGAAACACTTCAAATTTCCCACCTGACTCTAATTTTAGGAAGGCTTTTTATAAGCAATTAAAACTATTTTCCTGTATTGAGCTTAAAGGGAAATTATCCATTTTTTCCTAAGGAATTTTGAAAAGGCAGAAGACACACTAATGAGCATGTATTTTCTGTTTGCAGCGTATCCATTTGGACATTAGAGTTGGAGAACACTTTTTCGATGAATCTGCTGTTCAAGCCAAAGAAAAAGTGGATGAAGTTAATGTCAGACTAGAACATCTAATTGAGCAAATTCAGCATGTGTCCAAAGAACAAGACTATGAAAGAGTATGTATGTTCCCTAATGGAAATGTTAAAAAATATTGTACATGGGTTTACTGATTTATTAAGTATTATGAGGTTTATTACTCAATTGCAGTGTTATTTTTAACTAACATATAAAAATCTATTGGTATTTAACCAAAACACTATTACCTTGCAAAACATTTTTAAGCAGTAACTTAAAAACTAATTAATCACTGTGAACTCATGCTTATGGCAACAGGTGTTATTTTATAGCAGCAGGTGTTATTTTAGAGCAGGATTTTCCAAACAAGGTTTTCTTGGTCAGAGCCAGCCCCAGCAGCTGAGCAGGTGGCAGGTACCGCTGTGAGTGATGTCTCCAGCTGTTGTTTCCATGCTGGCCTATGTGCATAAACCTTACTGAGTGGGGAAGGAAATGACCGAGTGTATATTTATATATCTCCATGCAGTTAGAAAGAAAGCCCTCCTTCAAACAAATGTACACCCCTTCACTTTTCCATACGTGTGCAGGCAGTCAGACTGTGCTTGAAATATATCGACTAGTTACCTACAAATAGAAATTTGGCTGCAAAAGGGTGCTTGACAGCAATATGTGACTGTAAACTTAAGCAGGTTAAAGCCTGTACTAATGGAACATAATTAGCACAATATATCTTCTGTGAATAAGGGAAGCTCTGTTTGCCTTTCTGCTTGGGGATACAGTGTCTCTGCTTCTCAGTTTTGATTTGTACAGATACCCACCATATGGGTAAGTACAAACTTCCATCTTCATCAGCAGTAAAAGAACTGTTTGCTCACCACTGTGCAGAAAAGGGAAGCCTGTCGAGTTACCTGCACAGCAGCATGAAATGCCAACAGGTAATAATTAAGCTTTGCCTTTATTTTGCAGGAGCGTGAAGAAAAATTTCGGAAGACAAGTGAAGAAACCAACAGCAACATTTTATGGTGGGCTATAGCACAAACACTAATCCTCATCTTCGTTGGAATCTGGCAAATCAAATCTCTCAGAGATTTCTTTATAGCTAAGAAGCTTGTTTAACTTTTATCAAGTAAATGAACAGATTCAAAAATTGCACATCATGTAACACTGAACATCCAAAGAAACCCTACACCTATGAGAAAACTGCTTGCATACAACTTCTCTCATCTTCTGCTCTGATATGCTAACTCTTTTTCTCCTTGAATCCCATCTTTTATCAGGTTTTTTCCCCTTGAAAGGTGTAAAGCTAAATCTAGAAGAAGGAATCAGTGACTAATGCAGCATTTAAGTTCAACTCAGTATTGTTAAACCTAAAATAGAAATCTAAAAAAAAGAAGTTTCCTAGGATTTAAAATTTCTCTACTTGCTTAGTGACCTTAACTTGGTACTGCCACAAAGAGTTCAGCACTTCAGACTGACTAGGATTCAGAGAGTAGGCAGAGAAATAATTATATACCCTGCAGTGCTTAATTTGGTGAGAATGTCTTGAACTCAACCTATGTATTTGTAACACCTAAATATAATTGTGACTGCTTTCTTTTAAAATATTCAAAGTTTGAACTGATCGGTGGTGGCAGCAATTACCATAGAGGGGAGAGACCCAGGCAAGCAATTTGGAGTTGTACTTACTTTTTACTTCCAGATAAACATTAGGCTATAGAATTGTGATCAAACATCTCCCACAGTTACGTAAATTATAGTCTTTATAAAGTATGCCAAAATAAACCAAATTACAGGTTGCTTGGTAAAAAAATGCCTACATATTTTATTTTAATTCGTCCCTGCACTAAATTCTTCAGATTGTTTCTGTGTTGAGAATTTTTACCATTTTAATTATCCAGCAACTGCAATATGACAGTCTAAGCAACTTTGCTGGTTTTTGACTTAATTTCCCATTTCACTTATTGCAGCTTGGTTGCATATATCTTCATGCCTTAATTTAGCTAGTTTATGTACAACCAGCAGTGTAACTACAGTATTATACAATAGTAAGTCAAAAGCTGTAGTTAAAATTCCAGATAATTAGCTCAAGAAAGCCAACAGTAGTGTAAGGAGGAGTTGGAGGTTGTTACATACAAAAACATGAAACTTGAAGAAGATTCTAGAGCACTGTGATAGCAGAATATTATGGTTTGGTTTTCTACTTGTCTTTCCAGACCCTTTACTACTCTAAAAGGTAGTGAAAGGTATAATATCTGTACATCAATTATTGTTTCAAAGGCACTGTTTTCTTTCTTTTTTCTATCTTCTCACCTCTTGTTTTCATTAGCAAGGAAGTGACATTGCCCTTACATTTCCAGTATGGGAATGAAAATAGAGGTAGGAGTGTGTGAGAATGTGAGAATCCATAAAATTGATAAAAAGTAGAGACAAAAAGCAATGCTCTATGAACCAAATCAATCAAAACAAAATCTCATAAAGCTACTCACTGAGCTGTGTCCTACATTGAAAATTCTGAGGCTTTAGAGTTGTCACTTGGAATGACCAGTAAATAAGTTTTATTAGATTTACTTTCATAGAGTACTCATTCACAACATGTCTTTTAATAGGATCTTTGGTAGTGGGAAAGAAGGAAATATGTGTTACAACCATATGGTATGTGAAGTTCAAGAAGAAACTTTAATAAAGTGTTGTTACAAGGCTGTGGTTCAGACTTCAGCTGATATTTAGTGTAAGGCTTCTAACCACATCCCAATGACAAACTTATCTCACCTACAATACACTTAGGCTTTTAAACCAGGACAGGCACTACATCAGAATTTATAAAGGAGATGATTATGACCATTCCCCATTCCCAACCCATGACACACCTGCTGAGCTGGGGGCAGTGGGATGGGGGGCTCCCACTGCACACATGGGACATATTGCTTTGAGGAAGGGACGGGGGAGCTTCAAACTCCGGTTTGGCACTGAGAGGCCAGAAAAATTACCTTTAATCTCAGGATGGTGTTGCCTGAGCGCAGGGGAAGGCGAGGCAGTGACAGAGTCACTGGGAGGGCACAGAGCCGGGCACTGGGGAAGGAAGGAGGATAAGGGGTGCAAAGGCTAATGGGGAAAGAACAATTTATAACGTGTCATTAATCTCGAGCCCTTGGTTTTCTGTGTTTATGAATTTTTTGCCCCCAGGCTCGTGTTTAGCAGACAATTCTCAGCTTCCCCCTGAGCGCCCGGTAGGAAATGCCCGCCCGGCCGGGCCGTGCCCACAGGTCCGCGCTGGGCCTCACCTCCTCCCGTCCCACCTGTGGGCCTGGAGCCGACACACTCATCTAGCTTTGGCAGCGGGAGGACAGAAAATACACCTTTTTTGGGGGTGGGAGGGCGGTGTGAGGGTCGGGCCCCGGCGCGGCCCCCCCGCCCTGCCCTGCCCTGCCTTCCCCCCATCGCGGCTGCCTCAGCCGGGCGGGCTCGGCGGGGCTCGCCCTGAGGGGGCTCCGAGCCTTCCCCTGTCCCTGTCGCTGTCCCTGTCGCTGTCCCTGTCCCTGGGGCTGTCCCAGCCCCCATGGCCGTCCCGGTGTTCTGCAACTCGTGCTACTGCGAGCCCCGCCAGCCCCGGCCGCGGTTCTGCCTCACCAGCTGCGGCCACGTCTTGTGCGAGGGGTGCCTGCACAAAGGTAATGGGATGGCGGGCCCTGACCCTGACCCTGCCCCTAACCTTGACCCTGACCCTGGCCCTGACCCAAACCCTGACCCTAACCCTGACCCTGACCCTAACCTTGACCCTGACCCTGAACCTAACCCTGACCCTAACCTTGACCCTGACCCTAACCCTGACCCTAACCTTGATCCTAATCCTGACCCTAGCCCTGACCCTAACCTTGACCCTAACCTTGATCCTAACCTTGATCCTAACCCTGACCCTAACCCTAATCCTGACCCTAACCCTGACCCTGACCCTGACCCTAACCCTGACCCTAACCTTGATCCTAATCCTGACCCTAGCCCTGACCCTAACCTTGATCCTAATCCTGACCCTAGCCCTGACCCTAACCTTGATCCTAATCCTGACCCTAGCCCTGACCCTAACCTTGACCCTAATCCTGACCCTGACCCTAACCCGAACCAGAACCCAAACTCGGCTGGCCGGGCACCTTCCCATTTTCCGGGGTGTTTCTGACCCTCTGTGGGAAAAAGGAAAGCCCTGAGCGTTCCTTCCCGCCGGTCAGGTGTTATTGGTAAACATTTTCAATCCTTGCAGTCGGGTTTTCTTTAGAGACACCCGCCAGGGCCCACCTCGGAGGCGAGCCTGGCTCAGAGGGCATGGGGAGCTGGAGGCTCTGGTAAAACTGTTCTGCGTGCTTGTGATCCTTAATGGCCTAAAAGAAATAAATAAATATAAGGTGGCATTCTGTTCTGGCTAATCTGGGAAAGGGCAATTTTTACAAAGCCCGGGGTTCGCCCAGGGCAGGTTTTGCAAACAGCCTTAAGATGTTTTAAAGCTCAGGATTGTTCCTGGGAGTTTTCAGCAACACGAGGTGATGTTTTGAAGCTCTTGTGTCATGTACAATTCCAAAGTCATATTCCTGGACTCCTGTGATGTGCTCAGACGAAGATATGTGGAAAAAAAAAAGAATAATGTAGTTGTTTTTCAAAAAAAAGCAGCAGACATACCAATGTTTCCCCCTTTGAGATCATGCTAAATGCTCTGGGTTTTTTTAAGGGCACACAGGAGAAATGATCAATCTGTATTTCAGAACTGAAAACTTTTGACTAGATGCTTTCACAGGGTTGATTTTAAGAAGAAAGGATTATCAGATGCAGCTTCTAAGTCCAGTTTGCAGCTCCCAGAACCTGAACATCTTTCCTTTCTGTTCTTGATATTGTTTGGCAGAAAAATGCCTGAGAGATTATATATCTTTTTTGCTGGGTATTCAATAATAATGACAATACCAGGTTCAAAATCTATTTACTCTTAAAAAAGTGTTTATAAACGTTGATCCATAGAACCCTCAGAAAGGAAGTAGCTAGTAAAATTACCAATGATAAATACTGTAATAATATGCATTTGCTATTAAATACGTTGTATTATGTTTGCAAATAATCAAAAAGTTTACAAACAGTAAAAAAAGCTTTAAAAAGAGTTTTCATGGGTTTCTCACTGGAAGATTTCACAAGGTAAAATCATTAATTCTTTGACTTTAAGTTTTCATATATCATTGAGAGAACCAGACTGGGCCCCAGTCTGAAAAGCCATATATCTGGTTGACTGTAAGTCATTAGTGCACTTAAGCATACATTTAATTAAACCAGGCAAGTAATCCTATTTAAATCAACAGGACTAAAAGTCACCTGCATTCTGTGACAGTAATGATATTCATAAAATCATTTACATGAATGCTTATTTGCAGGAGTAAGGCCTGATGACATTCACCCAAATATTCCCTGTGCAACGCTTTAATGGTTATAGAATCAAATTCTTTATTTGTGTTTGTTCACATTTCCTGTATAACCTGCACCTTTCTTCCACAAGCTCCACACAAGGGTTCAGGCACAGAATTCTATCTACAATGTATTTAATATCTACTCAGTTTGATGTATATTTTAAATGTGTCTTTACCTTACAGGCAAAAAAGATGAATGTTTGATCTGTAAAACTGCTTGTCAGACGTTAGTTCTTTCAAAACAGGTAAATGAAGCTTTTGTATTGTTGCATTACATTAATCTGAGGTTTGTTTAACAGCTAAATTATTTGCATTACAAAATGCTTCCCTTTTTTTTGCCAACTGTGACATGAATATTTTCTGATAATACATTGCTAGACTTAGATTCTTATGCACCAGACAGCTTTTAGTTGTATGTATTTCTTCAAATTAAAGCCTAAGGAGACTTCTTAGGTTTTCAGGTTCTGCTGGACTGTAAATCATTCTAAACCTTAAAAATATGTGTCTGGCTGCTGTGTGGCATTAGTGACTACTTTCAAAAAGTGTAAAAATGTTTATTGATTTTGGCATTTGTACATCAGAGAAAATCAACTGTAATGAATTATTTCTTGTAATGGACTGAATCTGCATGATGGCACAGCAATGTTTTCAAGTATTACTTTTTTTCCCCCTGTTTTCTCTTAAGCTTAAAGCTTTTCCTCATGGACATGTGATTAAGAGAGGGTCTGAAATATTGTTGGGAATCCTTGTTATTCACTAGAGAAATAAGAGCTTTTAATTCCCATTCTTGATAAATCATTAGAAGTGTTTAATTTTCACATTTCTCCCAGGAACTGTCTTCTCCTTAGCTGATTTCTTAAATAGGTTGTGAAAACATTCATGCTTTCCTAGACTGATGCCTACTAAGAGACAAGAGCCTGCCTTACCAGGATAGAGTAAAACTACAAGAAATATTCCCTAAAATTCAGTACAGCAAATACATAAAGTATTCCTAGACTATAAGGCAGTCATGTATAGGAAACAGAGGACAGTTTGGGACTAACCCTGAAGAGGTGACCTTGAAGAAGGTCATGATTTCTCTAGATACATTTAAAGCTGAGCTGATATATATCTAAATACAGAAATCTCTACTACTACATACTGTATATAGAAAAGTAAAAAACTGGTACAATATAGTTCATATTTGTAAACAGAATCTTGCAGAACTGAGTCAGAGTGAAGAAGACAATGCTACCAAAAGTGAAAAATTACAACAAGACGGCAAAATGCAACCATAATAGAAAGGAGCAATGCACACAGTAATCAAATATTAAAAAAATATGAAAAAAAACCCCTCATAAAAATTCTAGAGGACATACTCTAATATGCTTTCATTATCAACCTACTCTGACTGCAAGTTTTGTTATTAATTTCAGTCAAAGAATAATTTAAGTGTCAGCGACCTCTGGTAGTCATCTTGTCCAACACCTTGCTCAAAATGAAGCTGATTTTTACGTTAGGTCAGTCTTAAATTGTGGTATTTCAGCAGAGCTTGGTAATTTACTTCAAAAATACCAAAGGAATTTAAAAATGCAATGATTGGGATAGTAACAAAAATATTAGATGTTTCATTGAAACCTGCCACTGCTCTGGAGGGCTGGAAGGAAGCAAATTACCATATTCTTTAAAAAAGACATTAATGATGATTGCTTATCCTTGATTAAGAACAGATAAAATGATTGGAATGATAATTAAAGATGCATATAAAAAAGTCATGGCTCTGTAATTCAGGAACCTGAGTGGAAATATACCTGGTAAGCTTTATGAGCTTGATGCTATGGAAGAATTCCCAATGAGGAGGAGGTCCTATAAATGTGTTAAAACTCCTAATTAAATTGTATGTTGGGGCAATCAACATCTACACATTAAATATTCTGATCTTTACAGTAATGCACTCTTGTCACCTTTATATCTTCCTTGTATGTCTCATGATCCCCACTTGCTTTTCCCCAGAGGATGGTTAAAGTGTGATGATAAATCAGAATCTCGCTGTTCATTATTTTAGAATATCATATTAACATCTGCTACTCCTCCATGCAACAGATAAAATACAGTGTTATACAAACCTTTATTTTAAAGAGTTTTTACATCAGCATAAAGCTGGTTGGGTTTTATTTTTACAAATCTGATAGGTACTTAAACCAAGGTCATCGCTTTGATAGAACTTTAAATAGATTGCAGGAGCTTGGCTCCTATGAATACATTTCATTTAAAGATGCTTAATGTATTTTTATGAATGTATCCATTTTCTAGATGAAGCATTATTGTCTTTGCTGGTGTTTTCTTTGCTTGGATACCATGGATAGGATAGACTCTGCTATCTGTCTGCTTTTCTCTTTCTCCATCTGTCGCTTACCCCATGGAAATTTTTGAAAGCTTTGGCTTATGTCAACCAAATTCAAAAGAGCAGAGGAAGTCTCAAATGCAATTAATTACCTCCTGTGAGTTCTATAAAAATGAGTAGCTGGGGAAAGCAAGGAAAGTGTTCCTTGCTTTGCCCTGGTGAGAGGAATGCAAGTACAGCTCATCAATAATCAGAAGTGCTTTTGGCAGCCACAGGCACATCTCTGCAGTGAGGAAACAGTGCAGGCCATCAGGTGAATTGCTGTACCGGACACCAAAGCTGCTGATGGCAGAATATGGGAAACAGGAGATAGAAATCTCTTACAAATCCAGGTTATTAGTTTAGCTCCTCACATAATTACTTTTCATACATTAGAGACTCAATTTCCTTTTATTATTAAGAAGATATAATTTAAGCATGCATTGAAAATAGATTTGGCCAATACAGCTATTATTTAGCCTTGAATATTTGACTTTATACTAGTGGTAAAATATTTTTGGTGTAGATAAGAATACTGTCTCTGTCTCTCTAGATGTTTGTGCATTTCTAAGTGGAGCAAAGCTTAAGTCTTTGATTTCAATGCACTGTTTTTAATTTAAATGCCTGCACTTATCTCTCTGGTTTCTTAGTATCACAGAAAACTCATGCTTCATTCACAGGTGACCTACTTATTTTTTTCAATTATTCACCTTTTAAAATTTTTTTATTTTTTAAGCTTTTTGAGATTCTTCAGTACTGGGATTAATTTACATTTTGCTTACAACATTTTCAGTTCTTTTTGACTGGATTCTAAAAGGTGATTCCTTACGTGAAGGATGCCTTCTTTTTGGGACAGCCTTCTTTTATCATCTGAGTATCCTGGCATTATTTTTGTGTTTTTATTCAATTTTTGGCTGGTTGTAAACCTGCCTTCTATTATACAATCACAATACATCAAGAGAACTTTCCAGTTTACAGGGTGATTTTTTTCCCCTGGATTTATTCCTTTTGAAAGCTCTTTAACTGTTTCCAGGTAGTACTATAACTAGTATAACTATTTTAGAGTTATGGGGTTTTTTTGTTTTTCTTATGAACAAATTAGGAATATGTGTATTAAAGTAACAGTTAGGTTATTTACACTGCTTTGTAGATTTGGATAGATGTCCAGATGTCACTGTCATTCTGAAATTCACTTTATATTTTGCGGCATTTTTTTCTCACCATAAATAATAACTATATCTTTATTACAATGGTGGCTTAGGTACAGAGCACTTACTCAGCATTTTCTAAAAGTGCAGAAGGCCATTTGTGAGGCCACATCATGATCTCTGATTAAAAATCTCAAGTCATAAAATACTTGAAAAATTCACCTATCATTTTAGGGCTCTTTTCTTATTCTGCAATGGCTTTCTGCTGCCCAGTGGGCAGGAGAGACAAAGGGATCCCAGTCAGCATTGGAGCTATTCTGGAAAAGGACTTGGAAACAAAACTGCTTATACGATGTACTCATGTGGCTGGGAATGGTGTGAACCAAAAAGCTTGGAAAGGGGCTGCCAGAAACCTGGCTGTTGGTCTGAAGGCAGTGCCTCTTCCAGGAGCCACAACATCTTCCTTGAATGTAGTCTGGAAATTATTACTACCTTAGAATAAGTATATATTGTGTAGTATACTTAAACAAAAGCCCAAAGCCTTCCAGATGGCATTAAAGAAAACTGGGCTTGTTTTGAACTTCTGTAATATCCTCCTCTTGCTCTGTCCATTTTTTTCATTTGTATACATCAATGAATATAAGCAATACTTTACAAAACACTTTATTTAATATAACTTGCAAATTAAAATGCTAACCTTGCTATACTTTTCTTCATAGACAAATCCTGATGTTCAGGCACTGTTCACAGGAGTGGATGTGTTATGCAAGAAATACTCTAAAGAAATAACACAGGTGAATCTACCTTAAAACTTTTTAGCTCTATGAAATAATCAGCAGCTCCTACTGATTTTTATGTGAATGGGAAAAGTATATGAGTGAATGCTTGAGAGTGAATGTATGCCCATTACCATCTTTACTTCCTTAATTCCACAGTTTCAAAGTCCTTAAGAAGGCATAAATTATTCATTACAGTCACTGCTTGTGTTTTCAAATTCTCTCTAAGGACCACTAGTCTGGTTATTTTAATGGTGTAAAATCACTTCCAATGCAATGCAATGAAAAATTAGATCTGCCAGAAGCTTAAACGTGCCCAGATATGTGCCCTAATTATAGCAATAAAAAGTTACACAGTGAAAACCTGAGCTGGCTATACAGTCCTGAGCTGACTATACTCTCTCTCCTTTTTTCTTATTTTTTTTTTTTAAATCAAAGCAGGTCTCATTTTTGTTCAGATAGGTGCAATAAATTATTCCAAGGTAAATTTCCTCCTTGCCTTCTGTGAACTCCAGGTAGGACTCCTTCCTTCAGGCTTAGTTTCCAGTCAAGAACTCTAGTAGCTGTATAGGTTAAATGAACGCATAAAAACTCTCATTGCTTCCTCATTTTCTGTGTCTCCTCAGCTTGGCTTTGGGACTTCCCTTTGTCCCTGTCCCTCTAACTGAGCATTTCATAAGTAGTTTCAACCACTAGTAGTACATTCTCCTTGAACCCAGCTGCAGCCTTCATTGTCTATTTGACACTTGTTTGAACTTTTGGTGAGCTTCCTGATCTGCAGAAAAGTAACCCAGGGAAGATCACCTGTTTCCTTTAGTGGTGATCATGGATTCACGTTTGCTCTGCTCCATGCTTCACAAACTCCCCCAAAGTTGAGCTTAGTCCCTTTCCTCAGCCAGGCTCCTCCTCACATGCATGGATGACACAAGGTAAACATGAAGCCTTCCTCTGTCCTTCCAAACCCACTTTTTAACAGCATGATCAGCAGTTATTCCATTCACTGGACAAATGCAGGCAACCACACCATCAAGCACGTCTGAATGCAAGCTTCCATAATGTGTCAAAGGAAGGAAAAAGAGGACGCAATCTCAAAAGAATAAGGTGAGTTTTCTGTAGCCTGAGATAATGTATTTGGAACATATTAAAGTGTAATGAAGGCGTTGAGGTACGTTCAGAACTTCTCCCACCATCAGAAGACATAAGAGCAGCTTGTGCTCTATTAGGGCAAAGGTTTGCCTAATCTAATATCCTGTCAC
Source organism: Sclerurus mexicanus (assembly GCA_013396755.1). Classification (NCBI taxonomy): domain Eukaryota; kingdom Metazoa; phylum Chordata; class Aves; order Passeriformes; family Furnariidae; genus Sclerurus; species Sclerurus mexicanus. Next base: position 521,784 of record VWZF01006438.1, on the reverse strand, counting down.
AACAGTGAGTGCCTAGGAAAGCACGTGAGAGCACGGCTGGTCTATAGTGATACACCTTCAGAACAGCCTCTCAGCCTTCGACAGTTTGTGGCACAGGGATTTCTCAACGTGGGGTTGGTGCCTTTGTGTTCAGAAGCTTGTGGTGGATATTTTTCCCCATTTAACTGTCAAGTTGTTGTCTTAATTTTAGCATCTATCTCATACTGTGGAAGGGAGGTCCACAGGTTGTTCACTGCGTGATGATGATTTTCTTTTGCAGGTTTTAACCTGCTAGTTTCATTTAATACTCTTGAATCCCATTCTGCAGGAAAAAGTAACCTTTGCCGTGCACTCCATCTGTGCTAATCCTTAGTTTTAGGCTGCTAAAGCATCCTTTCTTCAACTGTCTTATTTCAGCCATGAAGATGCATATTCTCTGTGGTCCTTCTTTTACTGAAGCTCTTACAGACATTAATCTTGAACTATTTCCAGACCTGCTATATCCTTTCTGAGATGTTAAGCAGACTCAGGATAGAGTAACATGCATTTTTTTAAAGGGGAATAATTATATCCCCCATTCATTTTTAAACCACTGCTAAGATCTGTTTTTCTTTTTTGGCTGGTACTGAGCACTAAACAGACATACTCACAGATTTCTCCGAGACCCAAGAACTCATTTCTGAGTGAGGGGAGGCAGCTCAGAGCCATCACCTTCTGAGTGGATATTTCTTCCATCAGTTCTTCTGAAGACACTTCTGATTCTTTGATGAGTATTTAGTGGGAATGCCCAGGCTCTTCCACAGTGAAGAGAAAGTAAACATTTCAGTTGGATACTCCACTTTGGGTTTATATTCTCAGAGTGTTTCTTTTTGATTGTCTCTATTCTTACACATTTTCTGGCAGTTTTCTAACACGTGAGAAGAGAGATTTATTGGAAATTATTGCCTGTGGTAATTTGTTCTTCAAGCTCTTGTCTTGCCTTGTCTGTTTTTACTTTTAACCTGTCATGGTTTATGATCCTCATTTGGATGCAAGAAATGCTTACACATCACCAGGCAGTGTGTCTAACAATTATTTTTTAATTAACAGGATATTTTTACAAGGCATTTTATAATTGCCAGTAAGACAGATTACTTTTTATGTTGCCATTAATTTTATGTGTTTGCTTAGCACTAATGAATAAGAAACACTGCTAAACTGGCTTTCTAATGTCTTTACCTTTTTATTGAACATAGTGTTAAAATATAAATTCAGTGAAATAAATCTACCAACTCTAGGGTAGGCCATACTAGATTAAATAAACTTTATGAGACTTTATCAATGATAATAAATTAGAATGTTTTGGGGTTTGTTTGGAGAGGATTTAAAGAAGATATGGTAACTACTTATTAATACATAAAGCTTTGGATACTGTATAGTAGTTCTTTTCCATAATTTCTTTGCTGAGGTGCATAAATGTATATGAAGCTTGATGTAACTGCATTTATCTTTAGATTTTAGAATTTCAAGAAAAACACCGCAAGCATTTATTATTACACTACAAACAAAAGGTAACTCTAACTGTGATTTTCTTATTTTTTGCTTATGTTTGCCTTGTTACTTTGGTTTATTTTTAGAAACTGTATTAATCTTTTATTGGAATACTTAATTTATCAGGATTGACTAATTTCTGTCATTATAAATGCCAGTTTTTAATTGTTTAAAGTCTGTGAGGACTTTTATTAATTATGGTTAGTTTTACTTAATACAATATTTTAGCTGTGGGTTGAGCAAGATTAAACGGAGAATCAAAGGACAGGAAGTGAAGAAACCAATTCACTGATTGGGGTGGGGGGAAGTGAAAGAGGTAGGGAGAGATTGGTGCTAGAAGATAAGCCTAGAGAGAAAGAAGACTAGGGAAATGAGAAGCTTGAGCAGTGGAGAACAGGAGTAAGGACTAGTGCTCTGAATTTGGGATAGCTCAGTGGAAAGAAGGACAGAATTAATTATTCTGTGGAGAACAGGTACTGAATTTATGACTGTTCTTTTTTGAGTTGGAAGGCACATTTTCATTTTTCAGCTACTTCTAAATATTTGATAAAATAGTTGGCTGTTTCCTTCCTTTCTAAGGACATGGACAGGGATATTGCTCAAAGCCACTTGGCAATATTGGTGACTCGACCCATCAGCAGGTGCCCCATGTAGGAAGTGACAGAGGCAAACTCATATAGCTGGTCAATTGGCCATTTCATGTGTCAGGAGAGCTTCTGCTATGGTTGTCATGGATGGAACAGCTTGGAAACTGAAGTGGTCTGCGGACCATCCATCCTGTGTTTTCATGACTGCATTTTGGCATCAATCCTAGTACATTGTGGTGTGTGTAGTTTTTTCAGGGTCCTCTCCTTCTACTTTCAAAGCCAGGCCATGGAGAAACCCTGATTTCATCCCCCTTCTAATCTGTTCTGCTGACTCCAGATGGTAAAACTGAAACCTGTAGACAAATAAATCTCTCAATAGAGTTTGTTATCTCCAAACAGTCTCTGGAGAGTTTTGATACTTTTTAATGGTAAGTTTCTAAGTTATTTACTGTTGAGACATTAATTTAACCATGGTTTTAAAGTACTCAAGGCTGCTGCTTGACTTAAGAACAGTTGAAAATATAGTTGATTGCTGCTTCAATGGCACACTGTTTTGAGTGGGTTTGTTGTTGTTTTGTCCCTTCATGTGTTTTTTAAAACTGCTTACATTGGATCTGGGTCAGGAGAGACTGGTTGTCTTAAACACCCTGTGTGCAGCTGTGGCTAAAGGAAGTGAGGTTGTTTGGTTTGTCTGTGAGGGTGAGGTGAGCAAGGAAGACAGGACTGTCCCTGTGCAATGATAGATCCATCTCCTCCCTGCGAGTTTTGGTTGGCTACTGGGAGGGAGTCTGAAGGAGCTGGGAAGAGCTCAGTGACAGCTGGCAGGGGCACACAGGGTGGCAGAGTGGGAGTAGGTGCTCACACTCAGGGTTTTAATCTCCATCTGAGTCTTCCTGCTACTGGCTTTGAGATGAAGGTGGGTGGGAAAAGGATGGAGCAAGAACGCTTTATAGTATAAACAGTTTGGCAGATGCAGTGGTCCCTGGGGAGGTGACAAAGGACACATCTACCCTTTGACACAAGTGCTTCTTCCTACCACTGTCCACTCTGTGAGTCTCGGCCTTTGGGAAAAGTGGAGCACTACATGAGGGAATTCCAGTTTCTCATGCTTGTCTATCTTGTTTATGGTCCCCTTCCTTATTTCTAGTATGTATCCTTGTCACTGTCAACCAACAAACTCTCATGACCTTCTTAAAAGCTGCTTCATTGCTGGTTTTGTGAGTTGTGCAGATGTTGGGGTGCAGATGATGGTGTGTAGTGTGGACACTTGTGTCCATATTCCTGTCAAGTCTAGTCCCTGTGTTGTGCCAGGACCCCAAAATATTGAAAACCAAATACGCATTCTCCTTCTTTAAGGCATTTTGGCCTTAAAATTATCCAGTCCTACTGAGCGACAGTACATTTTTCCTGACATCTGCAGTAGTCACTTTGTTAATCAAACCTAGCTCTCATTAGGAAAAAGAAAAAAGAAGAATACCAAAACCCAGATCTTATGTAAGTTGTGTTTTGGTTTTAATCTGTTTTGCAGAGTTTTGCATCTGCAAAAAGAACATAACATCTCCCACAAACAATATGATTTTGTAAAGGTGTCTCAGGTAACATTATTAAAGGAATCAAATAATATTGTGAGGAGAAGCATGAAAAGTTAACAAGCAAATTCATAATTTGCCTTCAAATCAAAATATGAATAGTGTGAAGGATTAAGGTCACACAATAGAAATTAAGGATAAAATGTAGATGCAGTTCTGAGGCTATTGAGTAAATTTTTACATCCTTCATAAAATATATGTTCACGTCGTGAAAGATTGTAAAAAATACACATAATAGGGAGCTGACCTAATGTTCTTGACCTTAATATTCTTCAGTTTTGCAAGCTCATAACATTCTTTAATGGAGATATTTTTGGTTGTGTCTATAACATAATAAAATACACTTTTCACTTAAGGTTATTACAAGTAGATACTGCAGTGAACTGAAAACATTTTGCATCTTAAATGAGAAATACGAGAACATCGTATTTAGTATTTTGCACTGTTCTTGGCAGCTTTTTCAGATAATTCCATATTAGACATAACGTAGCTTTTATATCAGATATGAAAAAGATGAAGAAAAAGAAAACTATTTTAAGCACTTTTTTTTAGTATGCATTTATCCAATATTACCCACACACTTAACAAAAGGTAATCAAACTAAGTCTGTAACTGCCCTAAAGAACCATAACTCTTCCAGACTGACTGTTTAATGGATCCATATTACAGCTATAACAGCTCCAATAAATCTGGAATAGCAATGATCTCCTAAGATTGAAACCAATAGAAAGCAGCCTCTCAACACTTCAGAATACTAGTTGGATGAAAATGAAGTTGTATATCACAACAGAGAGATTATGTTTAAACCTATGATTATCTCACAGGCAGAAAAGCTGGAAGAATCCCTCAAGAAAGTAACACAACAAATGCAACAAATACAATGGTAAGAGGTTTAGTGCAGCAAAAATAGACATAATCAAATAGCAGTAAGTTTAATTGATAACAAGATTAAAAAGTCATACTTTGTTTGCCTTTCTCATATATTTTTACAGATGTAAATGAATAGTGATTTCTGACATCAGAACCATTTTATTCACATTAATCAATCCTGTCAGGAAGAAAGCCTTTTATTTTAAAATTCAACTCAGTAGTTACTCTAAAAATGAACTTTTAGTAAAGTCTATGACATAGATAATCAGTTTTAAATAACCATGTCTGTGTATTTTTCAGTGGGCTTTCTAGCATCAGCCTGGAAAGTACTGTGGTATCTTTCCTGGTATATAGCCCATTTACAAAATTACCAGGGTTTTATAACATGGTTCTTATCTTTGCTATATCTAGTAAAAATTAACATCTTGGTTCATCTTGAATTAGTCTTTTTTATCAAATGTTTCAAAGTGATAGTCAAGAGGTAGCTCATCATTATCCCTTTGCTCATTGACTAATACATCTCAATCTTTTCATCTTACTTATTTCCAACTTAAAGCAAAATTGTTATTGATCCCTAAATTTCCTCTGTGCTATTACTTTTCATGCTGTTACATTTTGATTCAATTATTTGTTGGAAAAATATCGATTTTTAAATCACTTTGTAGTTCTCAATATGGGTGTAATTTTTTGTCTTCAGAACTTTCTGTCTTCAGGTTTCCCAAACTGTGTGCTCTCCTTGAGTCACCAGGGATACTAAGCAGGATCAGTTGCAAGGCTGGACTGAGGGGTGGACATCACTAATAACATTTCTGCACTCTCTTCACTCCTTTTTGTTGTTACTTTCCTTTTAACATCATTTAAAGTATAGTTACCCGAATTAATCATTCTTATCTCTGCTTCAGAGTCCCATGGCCTCTACAGCGTGCTAAGGTTTAAATTGAATTCATGCTGAAAACACACCATCTTACTGTGGTTTAAAAAATCTGCTTACCAGAACATAAACTAAGCCAAGAAAAGAAAGATACCAGATTGATTTACTGTGATCTACCTATGATGAAATGATTATATTTTCCATGTAACCTTTGTTTCTCTATCCTTATATATTTTATCTTTACCGTTTTCTGAGATTTCAAGAACTACTGGGAACAAAACCCAACTGACTTGGTCTGTTTTTCCCTTTTAGACAATATAAGTATTAAGATACTGTACAGTTACAATGTTCTTCTTCCTGTAGATGCCTCTTCTTGAGAGAGGCCCTTCCCCAATGCCATTTTAGGGATACCAGTGATCAAGGATGCTGAAATCTTAATAAAGGAGTTCATGAAGTCATCAATTTAATTGCAAAATTTTGTTGATCTTTATTCCTTTCCTGTGTTTTTTCAGTATAGGCTTTCCTTTCACTCCAACATGCACATAATAGTGTATTATGCTCTCTTAGGCTGCTTGGTTTAATGTAACACAAAGAAAAACAGTATAAAGGAAACCATGTATGTGGTGGATTATTACAGCTAGTTTATTTTTATTCGCTGCCTCCTTTTACTTGTCTGCATCTCAAATAAATAGTATCTTGGTTATACCAAATACAGAGTTCTTGCTGAGTTTCAGGTTTTTTGGAGTTCTACCAAGAGGGTATGTCCTAGGGCCTCTCCTTGCCTGCACTGTAGACACGTTCCTCCTGTTCACTGTCCTTTCAAAGGTACTGGTTTTACAAAGGTGCTGGTGAATAGTATGAAGATGCCAACATTTCGTTTGGTAACTAGATTTTTTTAACCTTTGGTAAGTGTATATACCAACATGAAAATTTTGGGCTCAGCTGTAGTTAACAGTTGTATTTGAACATCTGTTGTCCCCTAAAGTACTTTGCCATAATGTTTTGCTAAATTAGTATTTTGGGGTATGTAGTGAGTGTTGCAGACATTATGATATAGAGTAAAAGTTCATAGCTTACCAAATAAATTCTTATTTTGCTTCATGACAGATAGTGTCATGGTAAAATCAGTTATTGGTGGATAAAATGCTTTGATTTTATACTTCATTGATCAACTAGATACTTAAACTAATCAACCCAACTCTTAATTTATGTCTGTTGTTTCTTGTTTCTCCTTTAGCATGAAACCACCTGAAAAACCTGCACTACCGTTTTCCAGTATGAGCAGAAACTCACTTTCCAGTAAGAAGTGTTGGTTTAAAATACTATGAAATATCCATCACTGGATATAGCTATGTTCTAATATTAAATTTCTTAATGACTTCAGTTCCTTCAAAGAAACAGAATGGTTATTCTTCATATCCTCTTCATTCTAGTCGTCCTTCCACTTCTGAAATGTAGGTACAAATTAGTTAATTTTCAGTGAAAATCTTAACTGAAATACTGTACAGAAAGCCAATTTTTTGTCATGAATTTTAAATAAGTATATTTTCTGATTTTGTGTTTTGTTTTTGCCAACTGTTTAAATAAGAAAGAACTGGGAAAGTCATATCTATCCAAGTGTAGATAGTAGTTACTTGGATAGATTGTCTTTGTAGTCACTGAAAAAAAAATCTAAGGCATGATGCACCTTATTCTAAAGAATTGCTGAATGGATAGATAGATAGATAGATAGATAGATAGATAGATAGATAGATAGATAGATAGATAGATAGATTGATTAGTGGCTAGATTAATTAGTGAGAAACTCTTTCCTTTTACTATAGGGGAAAACTAAATTACTTGTACAGACACCTATATGTTCACTGTAATTGTCTAAATTTGGATGAGATGAACTCCAGCAAGGCTCATTTAATTTTAAATAAAATGAATGTACAGCTTGCTCAAGCTAAAATATTTCTGTGCCTATGACTGCTATAAAAAATAAAATTTTAGAATCCTGCTTGTTGTGCAGACAAGTGACAAATATATAAATATGCATATTTATTCAGACTTAAATGCAAGAATAGCAATGCTGATCAAAAAATAACTTTCTCTGTAAATGTCTAAACCAAAGCTCAGAATCAATTAATAGATTTTTCTTACTGCTAGTGGGTTTTGGAATAAGTCCTAAATACTCATATGTATTATGCCTTATGTATCATGCTTTTCCATTTTTAGTCAAATTTAACATTAGAATCTAACATAATTTTAGTTGTTATAATGAAAATGTCATTTTTATTACAATGTCATACTTATTCTGACCCTTCTTGCAAGGGTGGAGTCAATGGAGATTGATCCTGTACCTTCACCAATGAGGAAAGTAAGTGTTTTATTTTAATGTAAGTTTATATATGTATATAAACACATATATATGCTTTTGGTTTCCCCTACTCTTTTAGTGCTGCAAAAAGTAGGATTCTCCCCTCATCCCCTTCAAAACAATTCTAATGTACATGCTGGTCTCCGGTATGCTGGAGGTGTGGTAGAAATCAGGTGCTCCCCAAAAAGAAACCAAAAGGAAATAAATCACAACATCAGTTTCTGGAATTGTATTCTCCACGTGCCACATACAGGCTTTTAAACTTGTGATGCCAAATTAAATGGCAAATTCTTAAACTCTCGGTATGTTTACATTACAAAAATAATCTGTTTCCAAAATAAATGATGCTAATGCATGCAACTGAGAGTTGCAATTAAATTTAAGTTCTAACATTTTAAGGAATGGAAATATATGTCAGCTTTTCACCTTAACAAGACCTCATGTAGGTGGCTACAGTGCAGATCTGAGCTAGCATCTCAGGGTTTCCTTTATAACCTATGGATAAGTTATATCCATTTATAGACCTATATCCATGGGCATAACCTATGGATTATAATATGTGTGATTCATGGCGTTCTAAAGGGAACTTACTGGTCTTGTTCCTGTTTCTCTTCCTTGACCATAAAGGGAATTCCAGGGGGATCAGGGTGGATGTAAATACTACATTGCAGGTGTCTGAAGCTACAAGAAGTGAATCACTTTGCACTTCTACCTTCACATCACACTGATTTTCAAAACACTCAAGGAATTTAATTTATGATAGATAGGCTTTTTAATACAAAACCAAAATCAGTTGTTATCTTTTACTTCTTGTAAACAGTTCTGTGTTTTGCTTGGCCATGTGATCTTGCTTCTGTCTATGCTCAGGGGCATCGGTGTGTGTATAGTATCTTCCTGTGGTAAGAAACAGTGAGGTGCAGAGCCAGGGGTCTGAAAGCACCATTAGACTCTGATATTTGAGCTTTGAGTGACATTGCTAACATGAGAACGAAGGCAGGAGCTTTTCACTGTATTAGTGTCCTGATTAGGAGAGGTAACATCCAGGAACAAATACTGGCTTAGGAATGGAATCTCAGTGCAGAAAAGAATATATTGAGTGTCTGATATGTTTCTTATCTGAATGTGACAGATAAAATTAAAATACATGTACTTCCCTCTGCACATAAATCTCTAAAAATAGTAACTTAATTCTTAGGTTTTGCATTTTACTGCTATGAACAAAACTAGCAGTGTAGAGTTCCAGGAACCTGCAGGCTTTGTAGACCTCAAAAATGCAACACTGTTGCTTAAAATGCCATAATAATTAATACACTTATTACACTGTGGTTAATGACTTGCCGTTCTTTTAGCTTGGGACACCATCTGGTCCCACAAGGATATCAGTAATAACTCCTCCACAGGATGGACGTATGGGTGAGTAAAAGCAGGGTTTGTAGCTGAATAACATTTCTATTACATTAAGGGCATTAATACGTTAAAATCCATACATTAGCAATTTACTAAAAACACTGACTTGTGTTGAGGGGTGAGGAACTGGCCAAGTAGACATCAATCCAGCAGATGGGAAATGGTTAAAATGAAGTATAAAATGTCTTCCTAGTACTTACCTGTTCTGTTCTGTAAACGATTACTTGTAGCCAAAATGATTTTTGCCCAGTCACCAGTTGCAAAGAAAATACTATAGCACTGTGTATGGTTGAACAGAACAGGAGTACTTGCAATTGTTGACCCTCTGTTAACCTTCATAATTGTATTTGTTAGCAGAGATTAACATTGTCCATAGTGTTATATTAAAAATCACATGAGAAAAAGGGGGGAAACTAAATGGAAGTTAAAAAAGCATTTCATAACAGAAATGAGGTAGTTGAGATCAAGAATTTCTTTGGAAAGGTGATCTTTTTTTCACCCTATCACTGTAATAGGATATAAGACATTTTACCTGCCAGTACTTTCTTTCATTCCTAGGCTGTTGCAGAGCTTGGGTAAATAAGACATGAGTAACAGCGTACTGAAATTAGTGCAGTCTCTTGAGAACTCTTCATTTGTGAGGAGTTTCTCAGAATTCCTAATGCTTTCCAGGTCTGCTATTCATGTGTCCCTCCCACCCCTGGTTTTACATTCACCATTTTTCTGTAACAGGCTTTCACCTGGCTTCAGCAGCTCATGGAATCCATCTCCACTTGCATAAGGAGCTTTTATCACTCCTGTGTTCTTACATGGTGTAAACGTCCCGAAACAAAGACAAATGCAATTGCAATACAATTTCAGTGAAGGAAGAAAAATTGCTTTTCCTATGTTATGTCTGATTTATATGCTCAGATCCTCCCTAAATGCATGCTTGCCTTTGAATTTATGGATAACAAGATAGAGAGCTGAGGTTAACTGTTTTGTTAATTTTTTTAATTGTGTCTAAAAATAAATAGATATTTATTAGATAGTAAAATTATATGTAGAACAGTTTTGTGTTCATCACATTTCAGAAGCAGCCCATAAAGTTTGGCAGTGGACAAAGCTGAATGACTCAAAGTGTACATGCAAAAGTAAGGCCAAGGGGGAACAATGATTTAATGGTACAGTAAAGCAAATTTCCTTCTCAGAGGTGGATGGGGCAAAACAGGATTAGCTGAAGAACTGGAGCACCTCAGCACAGCTATCTTGATAGTCTAATAATAGTCTAATGAAAGAAGGTGAAAAAACCCAACTCAAACAAGATTTGCAGGAATGGTGCAATATGATGTTTTTGTGACAGTTAAGCTCTGCCATTGACTATTTTAATTGTGCACCCTTTTTAACTCTTGAATAAACCAATCATCAGTTTGTCCCAAATCATGCAATTAAAGCCCTAATCTTTGTTACCTCTTAAGTAAAATGGGTAATTCACGTTAGTTCTGATTCTTACAGGTAGCATAGCCTACAAAAGTTCTCAGTCATCTGTAATGTCGAGTCAGAATATTGGAGCAGGATCTACAAGGTAATTGAATACTTTCACAAGGTGTTTCCATCTCCTATAAGAGACTGAAATTTCTCCTCCGGCCAGTAACAGTCTGTACATTTAAAGATTATATTCTAGATCTGAAAAAATGCTATTGTGCAGGCTGGCTATCACCTACATGAACATATTTGTTGTTTGTGGAAGCTTTTATTTTGAAATAACTTTTTTCAAATATGTGCAGAGATAATCTGAATTTCTGTAGCTGTGGACATCTGCAGTCATGGTACTTACAAAGGGCAGTAATTTTATAGTGAGAGAATGTAGCACTGTATCTGTTTTATTCTTCTTATAAAAATCAGAGTTGACAATAAAATATCTACACAAAGGCTATTCTCTGAATAACCCAAACTTTTCATGCAGCCTGTAGCAGGTGTTTCATGTTTTTCATTTAAACATTGAAAATATCTCAAACTGTGAGAATTATTAACATCAAGAAATAACTTTAAATGGTTCCAGAAGAAGTAAATTCTAGTTCTTTATAATTCTCAAGCCAAATATACCTTCCTAGAACAAATCTCTTGTATTATTATGAAGCTAGCCTCAAATCACAGGAATTAATTTCATCTACAGGTCCACACCCATAAGATTACCAGTTAGTGGATGTCCATCATCAGCTGGATCTCAAAGCAGTCGGAGGGGGTCATGGGCTAATTCTGATTTCAGAACCCCTCAGCTGTATCCATTTACATCACCTTCCCCACAGCACTCTGCAACAAGACATCCAATCACCATCTCTGGACTTCTGCAAAGACAACAGTTAGGCAAGTATATATATAAGATAACACTTAACCCTTCCTGAAAAATTTTCAGTGTAGCAGCTTATTATTTATTTGCAGGAGACAGTAGATTAGAAATAAATAAGCAACATACAGGTGGTACTTCAAAATTTGAAGTAGGCTTTCAGCAAAATACGAAAAGTGTTGCTGTTTATGATTGTGTTTTGCCTTAGTCTTATTTCCAGTAGAGTATTTGCTGTGAAAATGTGTTACTGCTTTACTTCAGAATGATATTTTAACAGAGATTTAAATCTAATAATGTCTATAATTGATTTTGAGAAGAAAAACCCCAACTTCTAATGCAAAACATACAATAATTTGGCAAAAAGTAATTGTGCAACAAATCTCAGGTAAGGAGTAGAGAAAAGAAAAACATGAGTGGAGGAAGTGCAGTGAACTCAGTGGGAGTCATAGCAAGACTGAGATAGACAACAAGAGTCCTTTGATAAAGCAGAATAGTTGAGTTGACACATGGGAAAGAAGGAAAAAAATGTCTGTAATGAAAAGAATGAATAGGAGACAGTTCCTGCATGTCTGAATGGCATGTTGAGAGCATGGCTGAGAGCTGCCATCTCACTGTCCAGCAGAGAAAGAAAGAACATAGAAGGACACTGCAGTACTCTGAGAGTAAGAAGTGAAGTACTGGTCATCTGGTTATTAGGAAATAAGGAGTATTAATGGAAATGAACAAATCAGTGAACTCATTCTGAAAATGAACAATGAACAGGGAATGAGCGGAGGATGAGACTGACAAGAGGAAGGAAGATGTGTTAAGGAATAGGGATAAAGGTGAGAATATTAAAGTGGTTGGGAGTAGAAGAGGAGAGTAGAACAGTGCATGGGACAGGGCAAAGGCTATAGAGGAAGCAGATAAAAGAATTTATGAAGAATGGAGATAAGACCCCAAAATATTAGTGTAAAAGAGGAAGCAGGATGGACGAAAGGAGAAAGATGAGAGGACAGTAAAAGCTATTTCTCCTGCAAAGCAAGAGAAATGGAAAGAAGATGCTCTGGATAGTTATAACAAAAAGACTAAACAAAAAAGCAAAGCATAAGGAAATGATGGGAAGAAAATTATAGAAGGCAAAGATATTTTCTAGTGGTTTATTTCTATGTTTTATAAATAGTATTATTTATTTCATGTTACTTCTCTGTCATATGCTTTGTATCTTTACAATGTGGGAGGAAAGGCTTAGGTATTAATTATGAGCATTTGTTGCTAGTGATTTTCCCCATATTTTGTGATATTAAATTTATTTCTTTTATAATTACTTACTATCCCATCATAAAGATAAGTAGGAATCTTCCCAATCCCATAATTTTTTCAGTCCTGGTACTGTTCTCTCATTTGCCAAATTTGCTGTCTCAACTTCACATTTCTTAAAGATCTGCCTGTCAAGACATCCATGTAAATGTCCACAAGTGACAGTAAAAAGGGAGCTAGTCCAAGGTATTATTTATTGAGTGCAACAGAAAACTAGCAGAAGTAGCTGCATAGAGATCAGCCTGAGAGGGGTGTAGGGTAGGAATTGCACTGGGACAGATTAATTCATAAAATCATAGTCACAGAATCAGAGAACAGTTGTGGTTGGAAGACACCTTGAAATGACCAAGTGCTCCAGCCCTTTGTGGGAAAGGGAACCTAGATGAGATTATTTAGCACCCTGAGTAATCACATCTTGCAAACCTGATTCTCTGTATTGCAGAGTTTGCATCACAAGTGAAAACTTTTTGAAAAAAAATTACATAAAAAAAGCTAATTCATCTCTAAATTCTCATCAAATTGTATGGGTTGTAGTTTTAATTTTTGATAGTTTTCTTTCCTTTGTATAAGTTCCCAAAATAATTTACATGAATAAAGTTTTCCTTTAGTCTTACCAAATTTTTTTCCATTTGTACTTGTATTCTTATTCTAGGATCGACTAATTTTGGAGGACACTCAGCAGAAAGATAAGCAAACATCTGTGAATTCTTTTGGTCTAAAAGCATCTGGAGAAACACTACACAGTCTTTGGATATCAAAGTATTTGTAACTTTAATAAAATGTCAAATTGGCATAAACCAGCTAATTGTTCAGCATGAATATTGTATTTAAAACATCACTGATCTTTCTGATTAACATATACAGTAGTTTTGAACAGAAGTACAAAATCTTCTTGTTTTTAGAAATTCTGTCTTCAAACATATAAATAAACAGCCTTTATTACCTGAGTGTTAAGTGATTATATCCTGAATGTGATTATATACTGAATAAGCGTTTTGTGCTGTGAGTGCACTGAGCTGCAGCAGAACTCTGTAAGTGGTTGCACCTGTACAGTATTAGAGATGGACTACAGTCCTAGAAAATAAATTAATTTATGGCTTTTTGATTGCAAATTTCAAAATTCGGTTCTTAAGAAAGAACTTGGCAAAACAGTTTGCACTGTTGAAGGGGGTAAGGTTTGAGGGGTATCACATTCTAGCAGGCTCTGCCGAGCTCATAACAGAGTATCTACTCCACACTTCCAAAAGCTTGCCATTTGATTTAGGTAGCAATGGTTCCTTCCCAAAGTGGAATGAAATGGGAGGACTGGGATGAAGAGACAAAACACAGTGAAGGTGACCTTTATTCTTGCACAGAAATAGCAGCTGGAGACTCTGAATGCAGGGGGCCAGAATGCAAGGTCTTCCTTCTGAGAATAACTCCGGAGTTCACGTTTCCACCATTACTCTGTTGTCTGGCAAAATTTTGATATGGCCGAGTCACCAAGTACTTTTGTTTTGGTTTGACCATAACTTTACCTGGACAATTTTAAAAGTAATAAAACAAAAAGCTGGTGCGTTTTTTAAAAGATCAAGTCCCTTGAATACATGATAAATTTCTTTTGGGTTGAAATGATTTACTTGACCTAAAAGTTAGAACAGGAAGGGGAGTATAAAAGAGGTTTTTTTAGTAATGCTGAGACAGAAAACAGATCAGTGAATTATTGTTCTTGCTATCTGTGAATTTGATGTCATCTATCCTTCATCATCTCCCTGGTTATCTACTACAGTGAGTTTTAACTGGCAGTGTGCCCCTTGAATGGGAGTAAAATAGATGGAGAAACACCTGTTTTGTGAACATCTCTGGATCTGAGGCTTCTGTAGCTTTTACAATTGCTGGAAATTGCATTCTACAATCAGGTGAAATACCTTGAGTTTACTAGTTTTGTTTCTCCCTCCTCCCACCCACTGGCCTTCAACAATTGCAGAGTTTGAGGTTCGTGAAGCTGAGAAGTTGTGTCTATAAACGGGTTCCCTGGGAGAAGTCATGTAGGAAAGTGTCGTATCTGCTAGATCCACAGAACTCAATAATGAAGTGCAGCCTATTATTCAGAGGTGTGAATAAGTATCCCCAGAGAGCTGAGTGATTCCTGTATTCCTGCTCACCACAGTGGTTTCCACACACATTCTGTGAAGTTCCTCACAGTTCAGGTAATCATCAGTTCACCTTTTCTGTGGTACAGGCTCGGCACAGGCAGACCGTGCTTTGTGGCTGTACGTAGAGGTCTTGGAATATCTCATCAGTAAAGAAGTGTAGTATTAAAAATGGGTATTTATATTACTTTACTCCTTTGAACTGCTAGTATCTTCTACTTAACCTGTATTACTTAATCTGAGCCCACAATCAAATCCTGAAGAAAAAAAAAAATCCAACAACCTCCTCTTCAGAGATGTTACAGCTTTGAAATGCATTTCAAAGAGGAAACAGAATGTAATTTGAGTAAAAAAGCAAAGGTATGGGAGCTATCCATGCTGAGTAGAATCGCCTTTGAATGACACGCTCCTGCTTTCTGCATCAGAAAAAAGGGAAAATTATAAAAGCAATTAATGCACTAAATATAATGTGAAATTTTTCAAAAGTTACATCTAAGTGGCTCCTATATAATGCAAAGTAATTTCTAGAAAAAAATAATTAAAAAAAGCTCTGAAAGCAATTTCATTTGCTGAGTTCAATGCTTTTATCGTTCAAAAAAAAGTTGAAAATACCAAATTTGGTATTTTTTTCTTTAAGAAGAGAAGAAGGAAAAAAAGGAGTGTTTCTTCTACTTTACAATAAGCACAGAAGTTGGTGTATTAATCTCTTCGGCATCTGTCTTCACAGAATTTTTCTTGTTTCCTCGAGGAATTAGTCCTTTAATCTGTAAGGAAATTTGCAGTACACTAACGATGCACCAGAGGGTGCTGACTTACCTCTGAACAAATTAGTCACACCACTCTTCCTGGTGAGGGAGTCAAATCGGTACCGCTTTCCAGTTTGGAATTCATATAGAAAAGTTACAGACATTACAAAGAAGAGCAGCGATGTCAATGTAAAACATCAGAAAAGCACCCGAAGATGAACAACCACTGTGAGGGACTGAATAAGCTGCCCTGGAACTTAAAACAGTAACTCGGACACAGTGGTGCACACGTATGGGAAAGGTAAAAGTGGAAGAAGGGATTTGTCATGCTGGTGGGGTAAACAGTAGTGGTCTGAAGGAAAAAATTATTTAGGGTTAATTTTGAGAGAGAACTTGGGCAACACGTCTCAGGACAAGGGGCAGTGATGTCACAGTGGGTGTTCAAGACTTCAGCATTAAGAAATGAGTGCTAAAGCTGTGCTGTGTAACTTTGTGAAACAGAGACTGAACTGACCTCCAGTTCTTTTCAGTGTTTCTTCCTGCAGCTTTCTGGCTTTAAGTCATAATAGGGCACTAATTTATCTTCTGCAGTTTTCTGGGAGAGAACACGAGTATATATTTCACTACAAGGGTGTTTTATGCACACACAAACAATAGCAAAGGATTTTATTATGAGTCAGAATCATGCTATTCATGCAATGGGGTCACTGCTCATGCTGAAGGTATCCTTGTTTGCATTATCGTTGCCAACTTCAGCTTCATTTCACAGTCATCACTTACGTCTCTCACAAGGTGACACTTAGGCCATATAAGGTAGCATCATGTCTATTTATTCCCTTGTAACACAAAGGAAGTCTGTTGCAGACAAATGCTTGGTCTGTTAGACATAATACCTGATACTTGCCAAGGAGCATTTTCTACAATTGTGCCAATTAAAATGTGAAATTGCTACCACTTATTTTTGAACTCTCTTGTTCTGGCAGACAGGAAAGAATGCCATAACTCATCAAGATGCAGCACTGTGGGCTTATCTATGATAGTCCTATTTTCCCTCTAGAATTTAACCTGCTCGTGACCTGAGGAAATGCAATTTGATAATTCTCTCCTTCTGTGGTCTGTGTGTCAAAAATGCTAACATCTCTTCAGCCTGGAGATCAGCTTTGTGTGCCTTTGGAGCACTTGCTGTTTCTGATAGTTCGACGTGTGCTGTTGTGCCAGACTCTTCCTGCAAATCTCTTTTGTGCAGATAGAAACTTCTGTGCACAAAGGAGGACACTGCTTATGTCCATGCTGTAGTGTTTGGAGTTCTTTCACGTTGCACCTTTAGGATTGCTGGGTATCCCATCAGCTCCAGAAAGCTTTTAGCACTATGCAGTCACTACATCATCTTCATCACCAGAACGCCTGATTGCTATAACACTTGGCAGGGAAAACTGCCTTTCCTAAAAAAAGGGTTGGCTTACTGGGTATGTCCATGGAGAAGGTCAGTGATGTTCTGCTCCGAGGATCCTTTGGCTGGTGTGCCCCGTGAGCTCTGGGCAGCTCTTCCCTTGGTTACGTCTCAAGCCCTCATACTTTGTCCCTTGGAGTGATATTAAATGTGTCCTGGACTTGTTAGAGTAGAGTAGTACCAGGGAGTGGGTTGCCAGCTGTGCTCCTGGTGCCTGCATGGGATAGGCAAGGAGTGTTCTTGGGACAAAGTGCTATTTGTGTGGTGATGAGATGGGGAAGGACATGCCTCTGTGTGTGAAAGAAAAGCTTTTCAGTGTTAGGAGTCAGTGAACAAGCTTTGTTATGAAGTTAGTTTACCACCAGCAAAAGAGGAAAAATCTTTTTATTCTGCAAATAGAGGGTGTTGCTTTTTCTTGATGCAGGACATGGGAAAGGTTCCTCACAGCCCTGCCCGCAGCAAGCAGCAGTCCCCTGACCTTGCACCACCATAGAGCTATTCAGAAGCCACCAAGTCTAGAAAAGTGACTGCTCTACATCCTGGTCCACCTTGCAATACTCTGAAACCAGGCACTGTCCCCAGCTGAGCTGTCAAGGCCCACATGCGAAAAACCCCTGCAGATAATGAACAATGCTGAGTGATTCCACTTCAGTTTTGGCACTCTGGAGAACCACCTCACACACGGTATTTTGTCCTGACCAACCCAGGGCCTCTGAAAGAAAGGCACACAACACGTTTCCTATCAGGGCGGTCTCCATATAAAGATCAAGGGCTGTCTATCCCCGTGTTAAGGCACCTGGAGGAAACAACACAAAAGAGAGGAGGAAATCAGTCCCACTAGACATTCCTAAAGGCTTTTTCTGGCCCCTGCCTTAACCGAGCACACATTTTAGCCAAGTTTGACATCCTTGCCCAGCTCAGCGTTGAGCCAAACAGAAGCTGACTTTGGAGATGGTCTAAGTACATCTGTGTCTTTATGCGTTTGGCTGTGCAGACTGTGTAAAGAAAACAACAAATCAACATTTCAGCCATCTCCAGCTCCTCTGAGCTCAGCTGGTTTGAAACAGGCAGGACAGAGTTCCCAAGAGTCACCCTGGGTGATGATGGGCGAGGCTTGGTGTGTTGAGAGTGAGGAACAGATGGACATTTGGGATTACCCAGTCCAGTTTCAACTATGTTTTTGACCTCCACTTACACACAGGACCCAGCCTGGGAGGGGGGCAGCTCTCATGTTATGCTAGGAGTCACCTGTAACTTGGGAACATTATAAATTGGGATGGTGCAGGAGAGGGGCTGAAAAGCCTAGCTGGGAGATAGAGGGTGGGATAAAGGGAGGAAGAACAAGAGCAGCCAGAAGTATCAAGGAATGTTTTCAGTGTAAACTATCTCCTAGTGTTGCTTAGCTTTTCTCCTTGTGTGTACTCAAATATTCATGCATGTTCTCCTTTCTGCCGTTGCCCATGCAACATTCACAAAAGATTGGTCCTGGAAGGCATTTAAAGCAAGGAGAGACTGGAATACCTAATGACAGCTCTTTAAATGCCCCTGGTCAAGACTTCCGCTGTTCTGTGCTCTGGTGTTATTCTTTTTGATATAGATATGCAGACCTGGATTCTTTATGTTTTCCACTGTAAGCTCTGAAAGGGGCATTTCTGTCGTTCAATGTATTTATCTACCTTTCTATTAGAATCTCTGCAGTTCCTAGTAATGGCAGGTCATTTACAAATTATGCAGCTTTTTTAACTAAGTAATAAATAGATAAAGGGATAAAAAACAGGGCAAATAACCTTCATAATGTAGAGGACTTGCACTTTCCACAAGTGCAGTGTAGTTACTGTTTCTTCTGACAGCGTTTCACAGTTTACCAATAGAGCCTGTAGAGTGTGTGAGTAAAAATAACACAGCCTAGCAATGTTACAGCCCCATACATTAAATCTTTGCTGAAACATAAAAATAGAGCTCTAGTTTGCCTGTGTGAAATTACCAAGTTTGCAGATTATTAGCGTGAATGTAAAAAGCTTCCAGCACAGCATACGGTAAATACATTAGTGCTATATTCCAGAAATCACCATTTTCCCAAGCTATAGGTCTTGCTGACATATGTGGTGGAAAGGCGAGTTCTGCCAATTGTCTGCTTCCTTCATATCCTCTGAATCTGGTGCAAGTTTAAAGCAATATGCTTAATAGCCTCAGTCTAGTATTTTGAAAAGTTGCAGTACTATCTATCTGGGTGGAAAGTCACATATCAGTGACATTTGGTTGGCAGAGTGGGTTTGGAGAAAAATGGCAACAGGAACAGTTGGCACTGAGTTTTTAGGAAAAAAAAAGAATCAGAAAATGTGAGTCTGTATGCAGTAAACTCAAAATTTTATTTGCTCATATATCACTTTGTCAGGGTTTTCAATAGCTCTTGTGGAAAATGTGTAAATGAAATATAAAGCAGCTTATACACAGAGTGAGGATTTTTCCTTTAACCTAATTGATATTCTCCCAACCTATGCCATATACAATATACTGGGTAGTACAACACTGTCCTCCTAAAAGAATTACATGAGTCCCCAAAGTGATTTATTTGAGAGAAAGAGCCCATCCATTCACATTTTGCAGAACACGTGTGAGGCAGGAGGGTGTGTGTGTGCTGAATGACTGGTACCCTGCCATGGATGCACAGGGACGTAATAGATCTGTATTTTCACATGCTCCTGTAAGTGGTTGTAGATGTAAAGAAAAGCTACTTTATATTTCCAGTTCAACTCCAATTGGAAACCAGCAAGCCACACTCAAGCCATGGTCCTTCTCCTTCACACTGTAAATCACAGACAGCTACTAACAATGACAATAATAATGCTGAGGCGTCCGTGTGCTGAAGCATTTTTGCACACTGGGTGAGGCAGCAGCCTCTTGGGGCTCGGAAATAAGGAGTTCAGGGTCTCACCGGTGGGCTGGAATCGGCAGCTTTTGACAGTCTTTGCAGGAGTGTGGATGTGACAGAAAGTTGTCTCTGTGCTGGCACAGAGAATCCTCTTTGGAGTCCTTTCAGGGTGGTTGCCCTGCAGTTCTCCTCCCTCAGCACTCAGAGTGACTTCCCTATGGCCTGTGATTAATTGTTGTAACACTTCAGCAGTGAAATCTGCTCCGTCCATCCTGGCTCTGTAACCCAGACCAAGGGCTGACTTCACAGGCATTTTTCATATGTGCAAACATTTTATTACATTGCAACACAAGTCTTATTTCTTTGGGGCAATTTTTGTTCCAAACTGCTGTTCCTTTAAAACTCTTACCTCGATTGTTGATGATGGGGCTACGAATATTACCACTAAAGATACAAGCTGCAAAATAAATGTCACAAATAAACATACACTGCATACAAACTACACACACTTTGAAAGCCTTCCTCTTGTTTGCAGTGGTTAATTCCTACACTGTTCCTTGAGGTTCAGTTGAGACAGATATAAATCAGAAAATAGCTCCCAACAATATGCTGTTGGGTAAGTGCAAATTTTCAACGTTGATAAAAATTAGTTAGCTTATGAGTTAGAAAAAAAAAGTACAGAAGTTTGTGTACAGTGCTTTAGAGCTTTCTTGTGATATGCTAATGTATGTCTTATTTTACTTAATTGCCATTCAACAGTACTGAACTTTTTGAAAACACCATATGTAATGTCACATTACTGCATAGATCACATGCAATGAAATATTTCTGTACTTACTGTATATTTTCCCCAGCTTTACATAGTGTTTAATCCACATTCTTTAAACCTCAAAACAGTGAAAGTTGTGACTATTCAGAGAACATGATCTCTTGCATCTTTCTCTCATGGAGTAATAAGCAGATTATGAAAACTAAAGCCAAATCAGTGGTCACAGGCCAGATTTTGCCATCACAGAGCCTGGCACCCCGTGGTGAATTTACAAACAGCTTGGGAGCCAGTGGTGTCCCACTCACACACGAAAAACACAACTGAGTGGGGCAGAAGTGATACGTGAGCCCGACCACCCGAGCAACTGGGAGTTTTATTCTTTGTGAAGCCTTTTGGACAGAGGTGCCTTCAATACAAGTATTTGCTGCCAAAAAGTACTTTTAAAATGGAGAAACACGTCTCTTTTTATACTGAAAAGGGTGAGAAACGATTTCTGTGAAAGCCAAGCATGGGTGAAACAGCACCAGCTGCACTCACAGTTCCTACCCACGTCCAGGGTTTTGGTGGTGGAAGAAGAGATACATGCATGTGTTTCACCACGTAGTTCCTAAATTGCAATCAGATTGTTATAACTGAGAGAGCAACAAGTACACGATTGCTCGACAATCAGTTGGGGTTATATCTGAGAACTTTTCTGTAAACCTGATGTTATTGCTTTGGCAACACCAAATATATCTTTAACTTCTGATTTTTTGGCCTAAAAATAGTATTTTAAAAAAAAAAAAGAATGAAAAAAGTACAACTGACTTTAACTTTGCAATTTATTTAGAGAAGTCAACAAAAAAAGTTGTATTAAATACGTGGTATTTAGTAAACTACATAAATACGTAGTAGCTATGTATATCCATTCTTGGGGTCCCAGTTATGCCTCGTTATGCCGTTCTGTCATAAATATTTATGTGATATGTAACTCCCATATTTTTAACAGAGTGCTCAGTGATGTTCCAGTAAACATTATGTGCAAACTGGGAGGGCAGTGACAGCACTTATTAGTTCACCACTGAGGGAAAGCCACCGGCTGGATGCAATAGTGTTCAGGCTTGTAAAAACCCACCCCAGTGTGGCTCAGTCATATCAGACACGCAAGAATCCACCGTCAAGGTTTCTTTTCTGTGTGGAGCCTGGGATGGCTAATTAGCTGTGAACTCTGTATGAACTTTTCCTTGAGCTTAGTGCTACATTGTGTAGCCTTCCTGGTGTGTAATAGGGGTGAAATCACACTGCAGCACTAATCTAATTCAGGTAAAGACAAACAAAGCGTGAGATAGCGCCTGCTGGAGGCCAGGCTTTTATTAGTTCCTGTGCTCAAAGAGATGCTTGTCCATTTGACCCAAAACAGCCCTTTTTATCTGGTACTTTGGTTGAAGAACAAGCAGCAAATCATTTGTGGTAGTGACCCGCAGTCAGCCAAGAGACATGAGGTGTGCAGCCCCTATGCCTGGAACCAGCATTGGTCTGGAGGGGATTTTCAGCAGCAGAAATGGTTTTCAGTTTAAAGAAGTGTTTCCCAAGGTCGGTGATCTTTTCAAGAGTTCACATCCATTGAAATATGTGTAGGTTTTCCATATTTTTCCTTTGTCAGACAAGGAATAAAGATCATAAACCCAGAAAGTTTTACCTGGAATAGTACATTCTTACTCGGAGGACAGGTAAACAGGGCTCCTGGCTGCCTCCTCTCCTATCCCTTTCTTCCTGGGAGACCAGGTGGAGCTAAGAAAGCCAGGATGTCACACAGCCGAACTTGGGCAAAGAACTGTTCACCCAGCCTGCTGCCCCTAAGCAGGATCAACATAAGCACAGCCACTCACCCAGTTCGCAGAGAGCTGAGGTGGCATCTCTTCATTTGGTAGTGGTCTGTTTCCTTCCAAGGATGCCTCTATAACATAAACAGGGAAATTAATTCAACTATTTGTTTTCAGAAGCAAAGAAAACCTTTTTCTTGTTGCTTCTACAACCATGGTAGGATCAAATTAAAGCAACATAAGTGAAAAATAAGAATAATTTTTGTTATTAACATAAAGCACATTTCGGGACTGATTTTCATATATAATCAGGTATGTTAAACTTATCCATTCCATGGGCCTGTTTCAATACAGCACAATGTGGGATCTTAGGATATGAAGTAGAATAACCAAGGAATATACTTAATTTTCATTGCTACTTAATGAATAAATGAATTAAATTCTGTGAACTTTCCTATATTCAGTAGAGCAGAATGGAACTACCGTGAAACCAGATGAAAACTCCCCCAAATCATTTACACAACACAAAATACGAATCCGCAGCCCCGCGCAAATCTGGATTCAGCTTGGAAACCCTGCAATGAATGGGAAAGGCATTTCCTTGTGGCGGTGGTGGAGCTAACAGGACTGAGTGGATGTGGAAGCAAAAGGCACTCTAAATAATGAACTGCTGCGTAAGAGGGGAGCTGGGATGGCAGTACGTACCTTATGGCTATCAGCAAGCAATCCAGTGAGTGGAAATGGTCTCTGAAAAACGCATTCAATCAGGGAAATTGCCCTGCCTGTAGCTCATTAACAGGATTAAGTCCTGATACGAAGTGACAGTCAGTATTGTTTGTTTAGGCAAAAAGCTCGCTCCCTTTGTCGTTTTTGGCATATCCAGCTGGCTCTAACAATATGGATCTGAGACGGCTAGTGTAGCTTTAATGTTGAATTAGCCGGGGTTAAAAGCTTGCCAAGGCCAGGCAGGAACAAAGCGTTCCTTCTTGCAGAGCTGGCGCACGGGGCCAGTCTCATTTCGGTAGCACCCATGTGGTAGGCACTCCATCTCCCCAGGCATTAGATGTCATTGTGTCACCAGAGCCGCTCGCCATTGCAGCTCCGAGCTGAGCAAACCATGCAAACACCCCGTGCCTTGCTGGGAAAGGGTCCCAGAGCGCTGAGCAAAAAGGGGGAAAACCCAAAGACCGGCCCTTGGTTTAGAGGAGGCTCACGCTGCCGAAATCCCAGGTGCGCTCTGGAGTCTCAACAAGAGATGAAGGCTCGAGTCCTCAGCTGGTAAAAATTAGTGCTGCTCCTGTGAACTGCTGAAGCCGCTGCAGTGGAGTGTGTTGGGAGACAGCTGGAGCGCGGTGGAGCTGATTCATTGCTGCGGCTCGTGCTCCAGAGCTTCCTAAACAGGGACGGTGGTCTGGATTCAAAAATAAAATAAATATCCAGGTTATTACAACAGCTACTAAACTGCTGGTTTAAAATCGAAGTAGACTGTGGTTTATCTCCCTTTTTTGTGTTTGGAGGCTAAGGTCTGTGTTTGCGGGTGCTAGACAGCAGAGGTTGCGTCAATGTGTTTCCATACAGCAGCATGGCATCCAAACTGCAGAGATGTGTTTGTTACTAGAAACCAGTACTTTCCTTTTTAAATCAACTACTGCATGATGTTCCCTTGCCCCTGTTTCTGCCACCCCGCTGCTGTGCTGCCCAAGACCAGCATCAACCTCTTCTTGCACTAAGAAAATAACGTGGGACAGAAACATAAAAAAATATATTTCTTTTTCTCCATAATTATTTGTTATGTTTTCCCCCCCCACCCCGATCTTAATTTAATACCTAGGTGTGTTGGGTTAGGAATAAATTTTCTTCAGAGTTTACCCTAAATCTGCTCATTTGCACCATTTTTTAGCTCATCAGCTGGTTTGAGAGCCAGGAGTCAGAGCCGGACCAGTGCTTATGCCCTTGGGGTCATCTGTCCCAGTGATGCTTTAGGTAATCCGGGTTTGAGAACTGCAGTTTATTGTGTTTAAGAGAAATCACCACTAAAAACTATAACATCCTGCAATGTCAGAACGAACATGTTGTACTGCTGTCTTAAATGCAGTGTGAAATAAACATGGGGATTTTAAAAAAATTGAAGCACTGTGAACTTTGTCATTAAAGGGGCAGAAAATGCTGGAAAAGTTTGCTCACGTCACAGCTTAGTGAAATTCTAATGGTTAGGAATCAGGCAAATCTCTACAGAACAGGCTGGTTTTGCCTATTGTTGTAGCAGTGAGAGTAAATGGCCAATATAGCTGTAGCAGGCACTAGAATCTGTCATTGCTTATGGCCACTGTAAGGCCATGGATAATGGGACTGTAATGCAATCTAAGTAGCCCTGCCATGAAACCAGAGTAATTTAATTTAGATCAGAGGATTCGGTTTGTGTGGTATAGACTTATGAATATAATAATTCTTAGCCATGACAGATTATCCTCCTGAGGTACTACAGCACTCCAGGCTTTTAAAGAAATGCCATCCTCAGTTGCACGTTTTGTTTTAGTCTGTGCCCTGTGATATGTATTAGATTTGTGGTATATATGAGCCACTAAAGACCAAACTGAAATCCCTAAATCCAGTATAGTCTCAGAGATCATAACATAAGCTGAAAACAACAAGAAAAAATTGTCCCATTAACTCAGAGGATGTAGGTGATCATAAGTAGTTTTTTGAACAAGTAAGAAATAAAGTCATGAAAGGCCTGAGGAACTGGGAAGAATTCTCTCTTTTGCAGGAGCATATCTGTATTCAGCCAAGGAAACTAATGTCTTGATACAGTAAACCATGTCTAAAAGTGTTGGAGGATAATGATCCCACACACATCTATTCTTATATGTGGGAAATAAGTAGGAAACCAGGAAAATTAATTTCTCCATCCAATAGACATGTTGTATTCCAGATCCTACAGGTGTTAAAAAGCTTACAGTTTCTCTTCTTTTGCTTTGCTTATCTACTTTTTGTTAACCTGTTGTTAAACAACAGGTAGACACCATTTGTCCATCTCCTTTTGTGTGAGTATGGACTCATAACCATCAAATATGAGATAAGTAACTCCTCTTTCTGGGCTTAAATATTCCAGCAGGAAGGATGTGTGCTTCCACCCAAGGAAGATAGTGCTTGTTGTTCCTCACATCACCCCTATCTAAAAATGTTCACCTTTGCCTTGCATGATCTTCAAGAAGATTTGAAGCATGAGATGTGATGTCTCTGGTTAGCACTTGGACTTGATGATCTTAAAGGTCTTTTCCAAACTAAAATATGATTCTATGATTTTAACCTACTGTAAACAGCAGGCCAAGTGTACTTTAAGGCACCTCCACAATCCTGGTGCTGACCAGAGCAGGAATCTTGGTGGATCTTGCTTAGATTTCCTTTCAACCTTGTGACAGTGTCCCAGAGGCTCAAAACCGAGGGCAAACTGAGGGAGGGTGGAATAAAGAGGTGGGGAGGTGGAATTTAGAGACGCAGCACTCCCTGTATGGGAGCTGAGACATAACCAGAGCTCATCCTCAGAATTAGATTCCAAGAATTGCTCCAGGTCCCTGCAGTTCCCTCTCAACCCTGGTAGCTCCATTCTTAGTGTGCAGACAGAGACATCACGAAATGGAAGCTGACATTTCTCAGCACTGGCTTTCTTTGGAGTGTCAAATCAATTCATGGTTTTAAGTTTTGCCCTGAAGTATAAGGAAGACAGTAATGCCCATATCCATGTTTTATCATTGCAACTGTCCAAAAGTTTTATAACTGTGTAAAATACATGGAAAAAAAAATAAAAAAATCTTGAGGGACGTAGGGCTTGCATAGAAAAGAAGCCAGTTGGATTTATTTAGCTACTGTATGTTGGATCATTGAATAGAAACTTGATAGCAGCACAGGAACGTAGTAACATCTTTTTAACTTGTTTTTATTTCATGTATTTTAACTCCACAGAGATTCAGGAAACAGACACTGTGACCCATAGGTGTAGTTAGTTCTCAGCTTGTAATGCATGTGTGAAAAAGCATTTGTCTGCTTAGCCAAGGTTCACTTGCATTCATGGCATATGGAGCTGAACTTTTCCTGTTTTGTCTTCTGGCCAAAAAAGCATTGGGTCTAACTTATATCTGGTGGAAGAATGTTGATTTCAGTTACTTCAGCAATGAAAAAGATCCATAGCTTATTTTTAGGTCAGATAATGATCCCGGTAAAACAATACTGATGACTGGAAGTTTGGCTCACATTAATAGATTAAATGTGGGTAGATGCAAACAGATGGCATGGGTCGCTTTGTCACTTCCTAGCAGAACTGGACTCATTAAAACAGCAATTTTTGCTGAAGCTTTTGTGGCTGTGATTAAAGTTGCCAAAACTTTTAAATAGGCAGAGTTTCAAAGTGATAGTTGGGATGGTTTCCAAATGTGTCTGGCATGGTACAGCACTCCACACTAGACTTGTAAAGCTGGATATTTTTGAGAATAAAGATCTTTCATTTACCCAATAGGCACTTCTATCATTTCATATGTCATCTGTTGTATTTGTAAGAATGTTTGTTTCCCTCCAAAGAAAACAGTCAGTGGGAAGTAATGAAGGATTATTTAGTAAACGGTATGCTAGAAGGCTGTAACAGCACTGATGCTTCCTCTCTGAGCTCTGGCAGAAACAGCACAGGGTGAAAATGTTCAGACAAATGACAATTCACAAGCGAATGTGCGTGAGAGGGAGAGATGAGCGTTTGGAAGCTGCTGTGCAATGAGGCAGAGTGCTGACAATCACCAGCTCTTACCCAAACTGCACTTTGCTTCTTTTGCAGTGGGAGCTGGTGCTGCTGGCAGGAAGAGCAACACTTCTTTCAAGCTGAATTCATGGATATTTGCAAAAGCTTTGGGATTTTGGCATTTATCGCCTGAGGGAAGGGTGGATTTCAGTACTGCACTGGTGCTACAGAGAAATGCCTTATCCAGAGAGCCTCAGTGCAACCATGACATCATCATCATCATCATTATCATCATCATCATAGTAATAATAGTAATAGTAGTAATAATTTATATATGTATAGTTATATATATATATGTATTTAGCCTTTCTGTCCTCTGGTTTTTTCATTGTCAAGGTGGTTTTACATTTTTTTAATGAGGAAGGCAAAGGATATAAAATTGTCTGAAGATTAATTGTTGTAGGATGCTAAAAAACCTACCTGCTAGGGCCTGTAAAAGGGATAGATACAAGGGCAGAGGAGAGCAGAAGTTGTGTGATATTTCTGAGTTGAGGCTGAAGCTTGGAGATACTATATTAACAGAAAAGAATTTGTCTACCTGTGATTTTCATAGATGCATAGAATTGTTAATGTTGGAAAAGACCTTTAAGAACAAGTCCAATTGTCAACACTGTCATGGTCACCATTAAACCAGGTACTCAAATGCCATATCCACATGGGGTTTTTACACTTCCAGGGATGATGACTCCACCACTTCCCTGGAGAGCCTGTTCCAATGCTTGACAATCCTTTCTGTGAAAATTTCTTTCCTACTATCCAATGTAAACTTCCCCTGGCACAACTTGAGGCCATTTCCTCTCGTTCTGTCACTTGTTAGCTGGGAGAAGAGACCGACCCCCACCTGCCTACAGCCTCCTCTCAGGGAGACTGATAAGGTCTCCCCTGAACCTCCTCTTCTCCAGGCAAGTTAAAAATAAAGGGATTGCTTTTTGCTGGTAATTAGCAGATTAAGACCTGGATCTGGTGGTCGAGGATATTGAATGAAAACTCAGATGAATCTGCTGAGTGGAAAACATATTTGACATTTGGAAAAATGAACCAAATATTTTATAGGTCTCAAATATATAGCAAGCATTTTAATTCTCCAGGTTCCAAGAATATTGCAAACAGGCCACATAGAAAACTCTGAAGTTTGATATACAGTATCTGGCTTTAGGAAGGAGATTATGCTTGCACATGTGCTGGTCTATTGCAGTTAATGATATATGAGAAACACAGTTTTAATGGGTTCACATTTTATTTATTATGGGAGCAGAACATCATAAATTTGATAACCAGATCCTACTAATTTGCCAAAATATGTAAGAAACACAGTGACATAATTGTGTTTGCACTGTATTCAGTTGTGTGGAGTAGTTTAATTTATATTTATGGGAAATTTCCATTCAAAGGCAACTCATGCAACAGTATGTGCTTCTGTGCATACTTTTACAAGATCTTACACAGGCATGCAAAATTCTACTTCAGAATACTGGTATCTCCAGGGGGAAAAAGGAACTATTTTACAATTACAGATTTGAAACTGCTTATAGCTTATTACTTTGGCAAAAGAAGAGTTTTGAACATGGCTACATTTCTACAACTTTACGGAAAAGTATTGTGCCAGTAATAAAAGCAGAAACTAGCTGAACATCTGATGAGAATCTATTCCACTGATTTATTAACACAGGTCCTGGAGATGAAGAGGTCAATTTGTCAGATATAATTCTTTGCCATCACACTGGTTGACTCATCCTCTAAGCAAGAAATCAAGAGCAGCTCAGCATGAAAGAGCTTCTAAGTACTCTGTGAAATTTTGCTCTCCATTAAAATCAGAGACTGATTCTAACTATAATATGAAAGGGACCAGTAGTGCTGCTGAAAGGCAGTTTGTTACTGAAATGACACATTCCCACAACACTGAGTTTTTATAGCAAATACAAAATCATTCATGAGTGGCAAAACCATCTCCAGTTTTAAAGTGAAGCAAGAATCCCATTCAAAGTAGTGTAATGAACTGTCAGTAATAGATATTCTCATGAGATTATTATTTTAGCTCTTTTCAGAAGGATCTGGCAGGAGAAGAGGATGGAGGAAGGAACTCAACCAAGCTGTGCAAAACCTCTTACTGCCATGCAGTGAGTGATTCTTACATCTGATTCCTTCCTGCTCTTGCAAAGGAAGTTGAAAATGATTTGATTTGGACACACAGTTTAAGGCAGAACTATGGTGTCTGCAGGAAAGACCTTGTGCTCTCCTCAGGAGGGATGTTCATTTCCCTCTGCAGTGTAACTGGTTTGCTGGACGTGTCTTGCAAAAGCAATGGCATGAAGGGTGTTTTCCCCAAGAGAGGAACACATTTTAATGTGACAGTATACAGACACTCTCACTACTCCCGAATTCCCAACTCTTGTTCCATCACTGATTTTCATGAGCAGCCATGGTAGCTTCCCCCTTTCTTCACATGAAGAATTTGCAGTCTTCTCTCTCAGATGGGAAAAAGGTGGGAGCTCGATTAGATTCACTCAGTTCTGTCATCTCAGGTCGAGGTGTCATCAGGTGCTTGCAGGTTTCAAGAAGGAGATGGAAGAGTTTGTTTTGTTTATCAGAAATCAAAAGCCCGCCTCAAGCAGAGATGCAGCTCTGAGTGATGTGACTCCAACCAGCTGGCACAGCCTGGGCCTGTGTGTGGCCCTGGGCTGGGATCCCAGGCTTAGTCTTGCGTTGAGAAGGTCACGGGTTACAGCATGGAGATGATCTGCTCACCTTTTCATTGAGTTTTCTTGTAAGTCATGCACTGCATAAAAGCCACAAAGAACAATCTGAAGGGTTATAAGAGATCGTGTATGAGATATGATACCCTTACTATTTGGCTCCAAAAACTATGAGAGTACTATTAATTATGAGAGTACTATTAATTAGGGAGCTGACCTGTCGTCTCTGAGGGCTGCAGGGAAAGAAGGACCAGGAGCATGGTAGCATCTCCCAAGAGTCACTGGAAACAGTAAGCCCTGACACAAAATCTGAAGACATGAAGGATTTCTTTGAATATTAAGGCTGAAGTCCTTGCTACCCCCTGTGTACTGACACGTACACACAAAGGTATGGATGTATATTTTCAGATTCCTGAATGCCAGTTTATGCCATGGGTCTCGAAGAAATGTTAAGCCTATTCCATGTGAGAGTGTGACTTGAGAATTAGGAGAAAGAAGGATTTGGTTGTGCCAGTAACTATAAATAGCTGCAAATAAAAAATAGATCAGAAATGAGGCCAAGAGAAGCTGAAAGACCATTTTTAATGCTCCTTCAGGCCTTGAAAGCTCCTCAGTTAAGGAAGCCTCTGATTCCTTTGGTCTTTAACAGCAAATGTCCCTTGATCTGAATGGGGTTTTGTTAAGCTGCTGTTTCAGACATGCGGTATTCCAGGAAAAAGAATGGTCCCACCACCAGACTTCCTTACATGCTCTTCCCTAGAATGCATGAAGGTCCATTTGACACGTGGTTGTGGTCACCTGCTGCTATTGTACACTGGGTTTATTGGCTGCATGTTGAAAATGATTGACTTCAGAGTAAGCCTCTCTGTTCCTCCTCCCTGCAAACAGAGAAATTTAAAGTCTGTGCAAGTAGATTCCATATTTAAACCTTTTTTTTGCCGATTTTTGTCCTTCAAAAGCCATATGGAAGCTTCTGCTTGATAGGTGATGTTGTTTTATCTCAGTGATGCTCTGTCTGAAGTGCAGTGTGGGAGCCTTTCAGAGCTCTTACAAGACAGGCACAGAAGGGCTGGGCTGTGTCTCCTCCTCCCTTGGACCAGCCCTAACCAGGGCTTGCCAAACAAACACAAACAAGGCATTGTAGCCTGCCCGAAATAAAAACATTTGCTAATGGGGAAATAGAGCCCTTGGTGGAAAAATGAGACTCAGAAACAACAGTCAACTGTATAAAAGCTTTAATCCATCACTCTTCTGGTGTGACAGGGTGCCAGGTTAAGGGGACAGGTGGGATATTTGTTGTTTGGAAATGCCATCCCTCCAGTGACTTGCTCTTTTCTGCTGAGCAGAAAACTTTACTTCACCCAAAAAATCAAAAAATCCCCTGCCTTGTACTCTTATTGGCCACAAATCTGCATATTTTTTTGATGCTGTTTGGCCTTTGAGGAAGAGTGGGCAAAAGTAAGCAAAATCCTGATCTTGAAGGGGATTTCTCTTCATTTCAGCTTAAAAATACATCCGAGGTGAGCAGTGATGCACTCAAGGAAGCCACAGATGGTCTAAATTAGCTTCCACAACTGATACAGCAAGGGCCAGATACACTGGACTAGCCCAGCTGCTGTTCCAGTGACCCTAAACCTTGTCTTTTTAAGCCAGCATGGGTGTTTTGCATCACCGTGGCATTATAAAGCTGCTAGTGTGCACCAATGCACCTCTCGAACACCTAGACACTTGGTTTATTCAGAGAAAGCCCGCCTTGAGCAGTATTTCTCTTTATGAGGGTTCCTGTCTACGTGGATTGACTTTCACAGGAAGTGAAACATTTTTTCCAGATCCACTTCCATTTATTTCTAAGCAGGGGAGAGGGCATCCCAAGCGACTTTGCAATAAGGTGCATACTAAGTCCTTGTTCATACAAAGGCCCTTACACAAGCTGGGAGAAGTCTAAAGAGCTAAAAATGAATGCAATCCCTCTCTAAACTGCCAGAACAGTGCAAAGGGCCTCCTCGGTGTAAATAAAATTCAGGGCACAGCTGACTAAGTTGTATTTCAAGATGTTCCTTCCCAGAAGTCCTTGTTCCTTTGAAAGCACCAGAAGAGGGGAGCTTGGAAGAGAACCAAGAGTGCAAAGAAGAAAAGAAACATTTTATAGACTAATATCCCTGTCACAGGCAACTATTTTCTCCTGTTTTGCCTGGCACAGACAGTTTTGGAGGGGGTATTTTTAGAATAAGTTACATGGATTTTTGATTGCCTTAAGAGATTTATTTTCTGCCAAAACAAAGGCATCATATTTCTCTAACCAGAGTGTGGCACTTACTGTGAGGACGGCCAAATCTTGCACATAATCATTGAGGTCATATGCAAATAAAAGGCACCATACTTCGTGTAAATTCCCATTTTAGTGATCCTTACAACATTTCTCGTTTATAATATTTTAAGTATTTTCTGAAAAGCTCTTTGCGACTAGTCTATTAAACCATAACCAGCCTATTTTCCCTCAGTTCCTGCTGAGGAACTGCCTTCAAGGAATCTTTTGAGATTTAAAAATTAAAAAAAAAATAAATTTAAAATGCTTTTCAGCAACTTAGTTTGAATTAATTCTTTAAACGCAGTGATATCTGTAATATCTTGTTCATCTGCTGCTGTCATGGTCCAGCACAGCAGTGATGGTGCCAGTGGGGTGGGAGACACAGGAGGAGGTCTCTGTGCTGATTCTTCTTGTCCTTCCAGTGACCAAATGCTACAGTGTGCTGCAAAAAATGGGGCGCCACAGTCCTGCCAAGCCCTCGGAGCAGCCAGTGCTTCTCTGTCCTCACCATTCTATCACTCCCCATTCCCCGCTTCCTCCTGTATCCCCTGCCCCAGCCTTCATCAAGTTTCCTTTTTTGCCTTTTCTCTGCAAAAAACATTTGTCTGGCATGTTGAAAGGCTCGTGGGAAGTGCATTGTCTCATGTGTTCCTGCACGAGGATGCCAAGGCAGGGGCTGCTGTGTTATAACAATATTTCTTGTATGTGAGTACAGTAATTAGGGTATGGCATGTAAAGCTTACTAACAATATATTCCAAATCCACTGCTAGTCTAAAAGGAATTAATATCAGGTCTGAACGCATTCAGATTACTCTCCCTGCTGACTCCTTCCTGCAATCAAACCTTACAAAGCTGCCTACTGTTCTGAGCCATCTTGTTCTGGCCATTTACCGACGTCATTGAAAAGAAAGTACTTCAAAACCAGGGGGTTTTGTGTCATTTCAGGCAAATGATTGCTTGTTTTAAAGCTATATCTAAGATATCTTCTTTTTTTCTTTTCTTTTTTTTTCCTATGCAATAATGGAGTTAGGTGAGAGTGGTGGGAAGATTTTTAACACTTGATCTTGAATGATGGATTTTGTGTCCCTTCCTTTCTGCACAAAATCTTGTAAATGTTTTTTAGCCACTTGCCATCTCTGCTTCATCTTTTCCACAATCCCCACTTTGGAAATATCTGCCACCCGTACCCCTCTGCTGCCTTGGCTCTTGCCAAATTATAGATTCTTGTTTAAGTCACACTCTTCCAACCTGGAGCTGGACCTGACCCTTTATCCTTATCTGAATGGCAGAGCTCAGCAAATTATTGTTCATGTCAGCCTGCACAGGCTGCCAGCTCTTCCAGTCGTCACTGACCTCCTGTTTCAGCAGAACTGACAATAAAGAAGTTCTGGCTCTTCCGCCGTGACTGATAATAATCTTTTTTCATGGGTAACAGTAAGAGAACTGCCAGGTAAAGTCAAACACTTCTAGGAGAGTGAAAGGAAACCCTCTCTGAGCGGCTTGAAGGACAGATCCACTTTATTCACGAGATAGATAAAGCGTATTGTGCCAGTGCCATCTGGAAGCTGCTCAGAATCACCTGCCCCGGTCCAAGGCCATCCACTGCCTTCCTCCCTTGCTCCCAGCCCTTCTCACACACACAGGGCTCATGGAGCATGGCAGAAATTATTTTATATAGGTAATTGCTACTGTCATGCTGTGTGAGCAATTTGTGTCCTGTTTTCCTGACACGATGTGAAGGCAAAGACAACTGACCCTTCTTCCTGGAATGCACCCTCTATCCCTGATCATAAACTAGACTAGACTAGACTAGAACAGAATAGTTCAGCTGGAAGGATCTACAAGAGCCATTTAGTACAACTTCCTGACCATTTCAGGGCTGACCAAAAGTTAAAGCATGTTATTAAGAGCATTGTCCAAATGCCTCTTAAACACTGACAATTTGGGGGCATGCACTGTCATTTTCTGTGTCTCACTCTCTGTTTTTCTTGCTTTCCAGCCATAGACAGTGTGGCATCTGAGAAGATCTTTACTACCTTCCCCTAAGTGCAGCCGTTTTGCCCAAGGAACAAAGAATTAAGGGACAAAGGTTTCCCTTGTGTTCAGCAGCAGACAGCCACATCCTGCCAATGTGAGATTACAGATCCCTTCCACGATGGTAATAAATCCTCAAAGCCAACTGGGTGGAGAGAGCACCTGAACATGATAGTAGCACATGGTGCCAGCACAGAGCCCCCGGAGCCTCATGACATGCAGGACGTGTCCAGTGCGTTTCCAGTCATCAGACCCCAAACTTATGCCACTTGCTTACTTTGTAAATGCTAATGAAGAAAAAGGACCTTCTCACTGTGTGAGGTTCCCTTTCACTACTCCCCCACATTTGCATGCAGACACTGTCTGATTTCAGCTTGTAATAGATACCAAGTTGTCTAAATGAATCTTCACTACAAAGCCACTCTCTTACTTATGCTTCCTGAGCATCCCTTTCCTTTACTGACTGCCATCAGAACTACTCTTTGCCCAAAAGGAAAGAAATAAACAGTAATTTTATAGGAGTCAGACACAAACACTTTCATTGCAGCAGAACATTATTTACTAACCCAAAGAGCACAAACTGGTTAAGTTTGAACCAGTGGTTAAATTCTTTGGGGAAGTTTAGGACAAAATTACATCCTCCACACAGAATGTTTAGGTTTCCTGTAGAAAGCCTTTCACTCTCTATGACGTTGTGTTGTTTCGCAGACTAATTTCTGTGGAATATTTTCTTCTTTTAGCCCTATCCACTTCTAAAACTCTTTGGCATATTAGGACTCCTAAGTGATTCCAAGAGTGCTGCTGTTCCTCTTTGAGGACATGTCAGTGTGAGTCTCTGAAGATGCAGGCTGTCACTGCTCTACCTCAAATAAGGTGGGAGTATCATAGTTTGGATTCATCTGTGGCTTCTCGTGGGTTCTTTCAGAGCACCTGCGCTTCACTTTTGTTTTCTATTGGCCTGCACAATCTTACTGTCACAGAGAGAGAGCTCCAAACAGAAGACATGTCCTTCAAGAAAGGAATTGCTTTTCTATGATGTCTCAGTGCTGTTTCTTCCTCCAACAGGATGGCTCAAGGGGCTCGTTGAAAGATACAATATACTTTTCCAAGCCCAGCTACAGCCCAGTCCAGCCTGGCAATAAGTGCAAATGGTATTTGGGCTGGTGACCCATTCAGAATGAGATGATTAACCTCCATTCTGTCCTCAGTTAACAGGTGCTCACATTCCATAGTCCTACTGCAGTGGTCTCAGCAGAGTTATTAAACACAGTCAGTCCCCTCTTCCCTTAGGAATGATCTACAGGTCAATGCAGTGGCATGGCACTGGAGGGATGTGGGGACTGATGAAGCTTCCTGTCCAGTTGATTAGTCGTATCTCCCCTTCTTCACATTTCCAGCTGCTGTAAACAGAGGTGGATTCCTTGGCTTCAGACTAAGCTGAGCAAATTCCAGTTTTCAGAATTACGAGCCACTCCACTATTTCTCTGGAGTATCAAACTCACACGAGCTGAAATAATTAAGCCTCCACATTTTACCAGCCCTTCCTGAGTAGCGCTGGGAGGAAGAGCTTCACAGGAAGGTACTAACTCCTCTGTCTCCTTTGCAGGATCTATCTCCGTTTTCCCCTGATGAATTCTCCAGCCTCATACAGCTGGCACGGGCATTTTCGATAGCTGTGACTAATAATTGAATTAATTGTTTGAATTTTCTTCCTTGTGGAAGGTTTTCTTCTAGGGCTAGATCCATTCTCTGAGTTGTGCTAATTCAGTTTCAGGTGGGCTCAAAAAGTTCTCTGACTGGCATTGCAGGCCCCATACTCTGTTTAGTAGTCTTTGTAGGTGCTTTGGATTTGGGGGTGGTTGAATAGATATGTATATATTTATATAATGTTTTTACCTTTGACACAAAAATAAATGTGTGTGCAGTCCAAATATTTCTGTTTTTATAGATTGATTCTTTGCTCGGGCAAATGTCTCTCCTTTTCTAAGGATGAAGAAGGTATTTATCCCAGTCACGATCTCATTTAATTTCTGTTTTGGAACAGTTTTCTGTTAGAATTAGTGTGTCTGACATGTGTGCTATTTGCAATTCATTTATTATCCTGTGCAAGCTATTCCTCCAGCTTATTATTATTGTTTCCCTCCCTGTTGCTCACAGACACCCCTTTGTAGAGCGCATGTAATGGGTTTTGGCAAAACTCTGTTGGTTTTTTTTAAAGTTCATTCTGTTATTTAGTCTTTTTCAAAGACACTCCAAAATTCTACTGCTGTACGAGGTGATGTTGATGAGCAGTGATAGGTGTAATGTTCATGCGAGTCACCTACCCAGCTCTTCCATTTCTGCGTATTTGATGTGTGACATGACCTTTCCATCTAGTTGCCTTGCAAAAGGTCTGTTGTTCTCAAAACTTCTTCCTTTGGGCAGAAAAACACACTATTCCTTCCCATGAGCTTTTCAGCAGATGCCATTTCATGGAAGTTCTCTTTTAAGGCAGGAAAAGTGTCCTTGTCACATCTTATTTTTTGTGGTGTTGCATCCAGGTTTAGGTCCTGCTGTGGTTCTCGAGATGTTAAGGAGCTCATGCTTTCTGCTTTCATAAAGCCAACGTGGGACCTCTGAGGTGGGCGCAGTGAATGCACAGACCCACCTGTGTGTCTACATGCACCGTGCACAGTTACAGCCCTTCAGGAGTGTGGGCTCTGGTAAAACTTCCTTGTGAAGCAGAAGCTCAACAACCCATTTACAAAGAAACTACGGATAAGACTTAGAAAAATCACCCTTCGAATATTTAGTATTTCCCAAAAGGTCTGGGTACAATTTTGACTGGAATAGTTTATTTATTAAAAAAAATGCAGTTTAGTTGTCCCAAATTAATTTTGATATTTCAGCTAAATTCAACAAAGAATTGCAACCAGCTAATATTTGGGGGACTATTTTCCAGATGCAAGCGTTCTGATGGATTGATTAATTACTTTTACCCCAACAGTGAAGCCTACATTTGTTTAGGTGAAACCTAACCTAAATAAACCTGCCTATTATTCTCCTCTGACTGTCTAGGACACTTCAGTGAGCAGCTCAGGTGTAGATACTGACAGTGAAGATGTATGGTTACAGGGATAAGTCCCAGCTGAGACAGCCAATGGGAAAACAGGGCCCTTTTGTTCAAGAGTCTTTAACAGTGCATAACAAGATCCCAGGAGCTTATACTTTTTGTTGAAAAAAGTCACAGGATGAGACAGGTTGGGACAGATGAGGTTAAAAAAGTTATTCAAGGTCATTTAGCAGCTTAATGGCAGGGCTGAGAGCAGAGCAAGGTCAGTGCCTCATTCTCGAAGCCAAATGGCATCCCCTAATTATTTATGAAGGTTTTTGGCATTGGGCATGACTGAGAGAGGGGAAAGGCAGCCCACACTGCAAGGGACTGAGCATTGAAGAGACAGGGTGCATGACAGCATCAAAGAGGTGAATGACTTCATGGTGTTCTTTTGGCCCATTATTAGTTTCTCTTTATGGGCATTTTGAAAGGAAAAATCTGTTAAAGGGGATTTGAACGAGACAGAGGTGTAAACAGAGGCACTGGCAGGGTGCTTTAGACACAGTGGCAACAGGGAAGAGAGACATGAAAAGGCAAAGGGAGCAGAAATCTGGACCATGAAGAAAAGAGTGGAAGGAGAGGATGGTGACAAATTTGGAGGGGAATGGTAACAGATGGAGCATCCAAATACACACAGCAAAGACAGGAGAGAAGAGGCAATTGGGTAACTGGGTCATCTCTGTGTTAACAAGAGTTAAGATCCTGGAGATTAGAGAAAACTACAACTCTAAAGAGTCCTTTAGATTGTCCTCCAAAGGTACAGCGCCCAAAATTTCTTCAGGCTCAGAACCAAACTGCCACCTCTGCAAGGACACGAAGCCAATACTGTTCTTTAGAAATCCTTTGGCTTCAGACTGGCTGGTGTCTCTGTATGGCCTGACCATGTCTGGCCTTCCTAAATGTTCAGGTTGAGTACTTCATATATTTAATACAGCATTGCAATGTTTTCTGCAGGGTGGTTGGGGTGGAAAAGAAAAAGCATCTGCAAATGAGGGTTCTGCACATTCCCACTACCAGGAACACTGTCAGGAAAGAAGAGTACAGAGGGGGAGCCCCACGACATGGTTTTTGAAACTGAAATGTAGGAATCAAAAATAATCTACAATAGAGCTTACTGGAGAACTCTGGATTTACACCCAGAAGCCACAATTACACACGTGCAAATTGATTATTTCCTCCTCCCTTTCCATGAGGTTGGCGCTTGGCTTTTTGTGTGATTTTCCAGCACCTTCACATCCAGCAACACAGGAGTGGTCCAGGTTTAGCACTAGTGAAGCTCTCTATAGAGAACGAAGTAACTTAAGTATGAGCTCCGAAGAAAATCCAGCTAAAAATATATTCAAAGGTGTAAAACAGGAAAAGAAAGAAAAACCTTTTATATTACTGAAAAGCTTTTTTTCAGATGATTTAATAGGCACCAAAGTATGTTCTCGACCTCTCCCTGGCTGCACTTGAGCAGTGGAAACTCATTTCTCTGTGCCTGCCATTCTCTTTTGTTAGTTTTACTCACAATTGCAGGGAGTTGGACTCACAGGGAGAAAAATGTCTCTTTGTGTCTGATTCTCCAAATCACACATCTGCCTGCCTGTAAATAGTGATCCAGTTTAAAATCCAGAATAATAGGGTCATTTTCCTACCTGCAAGGGGATGCAAGACAAATGAGAAGCAGCCTGTCCTTTCTGCCCTGGCCGTGGTTACGTAGGGGAGCAGAAGGGCAAAGGAACAGGTCTAACAGCACAGGGTGACGCCTGGGCAGCCTGTCTCCCCTGACCCTCAAGTTTCGTCCTTGTCCTCCAGATCAAAAGCAGGAGGCCTCCGTCTCTGCTATAAGGTGTCTGGAACCTCTGGACTTTCACAGATTCTTGAACAAGATCTTTCTAGCTCAAAATTAATCACATGAGGAGAAAGTCTCCCTGGATAGCCAACCTGAAGTTCTCTTAGTGCTGCTGAAACCAGTTACTCCTTTTCCTGTCACCTCTGGACATGAAGAGCTGTTTGTTTTTTTCTCCTCTGCAGTTGCTTTCTAAGTTTTTTCTGCTCCATTTCAGTACTCCTATATGAAGACTAAATAAACCTTGTTTTTGCATATTTTGTTTACTACAGCTCTGCTTTGTGTTTTTCTCTGAACACTCACAACTGGTCTGGTTGGTAAAGTTGATTTAGGGAAGAAGAGAAAGCAGATGATACCTTGATATCCACTTAGGACCAAAATGGATTGAATAGAAAAAAACCCACTAAATTTAAGAAGTCAATACCAAAACCCCTCACTGTCCACCTTTTCTCCTGCCCAGACATGCTGTGCACATCCATACAGCTCCTTCTCCTTTTACTCTGGCAGCTGTGAGGTTTGTCAGCCCTTTCGTGGCAATTACTTTAATTCCCTGAAATCAAAGCACCTGCCAGAGAAGTGTCTTGTTTTACAAAATCAAGGCCTATTGAAACATTTTAAGGAAAACAGTTGTTTCATTCTGTAAAGACACAGATCTCTTGAGTCAAGAAGAGGAGATAAAGGGGGAAAGTTTGACATTTGACTTCACTCTGGAATGCAGGTAAAGGCTTGAAATATAAACTCTGAGATGAACAGGTTTGATTAAGATATCATTTAAAACTACTGTCCTTTTCCTTATTTATTTGTAACTTTGGAAGAAAGACAAATAAGCCTTATCTTTGCCATTGGACAAAAAAAAATGCAAGCTGGCAGCTTTCACTGAGAAAGTCTGAGTGGCTTTGATGGCTACCCTGAAAGCATGTTGGTCTGTTTGATCTTTTGTTGACTAACTGCAGCTTTGGGGATGTTACAATACATGTTTACAGAATGTAGGCTGGCTGCAAAGCCTCACCTCAGGTGAAAAGGCACAGCTGGTTTTAAAAGCAAGCTAGGCCAGGATAAAAAGCAAAAGAAGTTGCACAACAAGTTATGAAATTTCAAAGGTAATGCGTGGGTTATATGGCCAGCATAAAACAAACAAAAAGGATGTACACTATCAGAAAAGAGTGCAAACAGATCAGGATTTGGTGAGATCCCTTGTAGTTCAAAGACAACTTAGTGTTCAGTATAGAGCCAAAACACATTCCCTTTGATGGTTATTTGTTATAAAAAAGTAAAAAATAGCTAATTCAAATACCATCAGGGAAGTTGTAGGCTAGCCCTCCTCCTCAGGAAGATTGGCTTTTACAGTTCCTTTCTGACTGCACCCTCCCAGACCCAGGCTGCTCCCACCAGTCAGATTTTCTAATGCTGGTGCCGAGAGTGGAACCACTTGTGTCACAGGATGTAACGAGCTGATTGCCAATATCTGTCACGTGGGTGGGTGCAATTCAAGTGTCCAGTCACTCTGTGCCACCACTCTGTTGTGCTTTGAACAACGATGCAGTAACACTTGGCTTTAGAGCAGATGACCATTAGGTGCTCTTCTTGCTTCAGGGAAGTCAGACTTCTGGCCTCACTGAAGCACATGGACCTGTAGGGAGCTAAGAACTGGGTCACAGGAGCCAGGAGCATGACTGAAATAAAACTTCTACCAGAAGGACGTGCTAAGGACTGAGCTAGACCTTCAGCCCTGCTCACAATAGCTGGCAACTAACTCTGCGAGGGGACAAAACTCAGAATTACGCTTCTACAAGGTTGTTCCTACAATAACTTAGCACAAAAGTATTGGATGAGTATCTCCAAGGTGTTGCTGCTGAGGTCCTGATACCGACACATGATGTGGTTCAGAAGGGTTATTTCCATAGACATGTAGTGTGGATTCCCACACAGAAAGATGCTGCCAGGCACATGGGTTGAAGCAACATCCAGAGGAGAGTTTGGGATCCTCGCATCGCTGTGGGAGAACATCTGGGGCGGGCATTAACAGGCTGTTTTTGTCTCCCACAAAAGGAATCTGGTGCACTGAGCTGAGCAAACTCTGCGAACTCTGTGGTAAAGGGAGTGATGGGGAGTTGCTTCCAAACCAAAATACTCCTGTAACATAGCCAGCGTTTAGAGAAAGGGAGAGGGGCCAGCCCGCTTCTCTTCAAAACACAGGATGTCCCTTGAAACCACAGTGAGGAGGTTTCTTGCCAAAGGCTATGAGTTCAGGTTGCTCCCACACCTGCAGGGAGTTGGACTCGATTGTCCTTCCAGCTTGAGATGTTCTGTGGTTCTGTGATCTTGGTATCACACTGCACTGATGGGAAGTGCTGTTCTCTCTGTGCTTTGGTCCATGGCTGGAAGCTGTGCAAGTCAGTTCATGCCATTCTATTTCACATCAACTTCACTGCACTGTTATTTCTTAGAGAGCTGGTGCCAGGGAAGAGCACCTAATGGGCCACTGGGTCTTCTTGATAGTTTTTGAATGTCCACGTCCTTTTGCTTTTGAAGATACAAACTTTTCCATTGACTCCAGAAGGCCGTTGGATTTAGACTTCACTTACTGTAATAACCAAGAGGAAATACCCTGATTTTCGCTATGCTGATTGTAAACCACAACTGCTGATTACTTGGAATTTTATCATAATTGTTAAAATCTTGTTTTTCAGTTTCTTTTTGCTTTATTGAACATTTTGTGTGTATAAGCTGTCTGTTGGTCTATTCAAAAAACAACAATTAACTTTATCTCTGTTCTTTAGACGAAAAGTGAAATTTAAGAGACAGGGTACAATTTGTCCATGATTCATTCTGAATACTTGTTATGCAAGTGGTAACAAACGATGCTGGTAAACAGAGAGAGGCAGGGAGCAATTTTCCAGTTGTGACATGGGTTGTTTTCAAGTTTACTGTATGAAGATGAATGCCATGCTCTTAATTCATTGGAGATCGCTCCTCCTCAGCTGAAACATTCATTAAACCCCATATAGATACTGTCTGGTTTGGATTTTGGGAAAACCATCTAGGAGCTCATCAGAATGAGAGCTGCATAGTTCCTTCTAAAATTTCAGCTTGATCCATGGACCAGTACAGGTTCCCCCTTTTCAGAGTGCTCTCTTTAAGTTCAAGTGGTTTATTCCCTCTGTTCAACCTCCAAGGATGCAGACTGATAGCAAAAGCTCCTACAAAGTCTGTTATGGAAGTGCCTGTACTTCAGCCTTGGAGGCAGGTGGTGTAGAGAAATGGGGATGTGCACGCACGTATTTCTGACATTCCCACCAACAAAGGCTGTCTATGGAGGGGATTGGGGGCAGGTGAGAGGGGAAATCTGGGAGGACTTTTTAATTATCATTGTTCTTGTTTCTCTGGTGGATTGAGTTTAAAAGTTGCTCTGTTGGTTTGTTGGGTTTTTTTGGCAAGATAGTTGCTATCATTTTGATTAATCACTTGGAATAGTAGTTAAAACAATGGGAATACACTTGAAATTGCTATGAGAGGTCTCAGCAGACGTGTTGAAGAGCAAGCGCAAAAAACCCCGAGAAGCATTTAGTTAAGCTAATTGATATAGATATTTTAAATTTAAAAATGCATAAGAATGCACAGAAATCTCTAAGTAATGGGGGAATAAGCAAAGGAACTTTGTTAAATACAGGAAGTTCCTCAACTTTACCAGAATTTGTTTAATATAAACTCAACAGAGTCGTAACTGTCTGTGAGACATTTCAGAGTGCCTTGGCTCTGCTTTCCCATTGCTACGCCCGGCTGAATGTGGAAAATACACCTTACTGTGAGCAAGGATTTCTCTGAATAAACACATTTGTGTGAATTTGCTCCCACCTAATAACTAGCTTTCACCGTGAAAATACCATTTCTTTTCATGAAACAAAGCCTTGTTGCCTCAGGGATGGAGACAGTTTTCAGATTGCATTTCATAATTCAGCCTGCAGCAGACTGGCTTTGACCATGAGGACCCTCATGGGGACCATTTTCATCTTCGTAGCCTGTGGGCTCTCTCCTCTGGGCAGCAACTATTTATTCAGTTTCCAAAATAAGTGAGGAAGGAAGGGATGGGACCAGTGGCCCCTGAGCTGAAAATGCCCAGCTGATGGATTGTGAACAGGAGAACTAATTTCTGCCCACTGCTCTCGCTGGATTCCCAGTGGGCTGCCTTGCCCGAAATGTAATACAGGCACAGCAATTGTAAAAAACGTGTCAGAAAACACCATTTAAATTAGGCTCAGTTATGGCTTTGAAAGTAAAACACATCTTGCAGTAGTTCCCAGGTAGTCTCCTGTTCCTTTGCAAAGCACAGACTACGCAAGGGCTCTAATGCTTGTTTTTTTTACAGTAGATTCACCCCAAAACACTCCCCCTTATATCAGTAGATTTACTGTGATGAACTTCTGCTTCACTGGCTTGAACCAAAGCCTGCTGGAATGAATGAGGAAGCTCTCCTGCCTTCAGTGAGCTCTGTTGTAAGGCCTAAAAGAGACATCATGGGAGTTCCTGAGCATTTTAGGTGTTATTTACAGTGCTCTGCTGCTGGGGGAGTGCTAAATCACCGAGTTATTCGTCTGCTGGGGAATTTAAATGGCAGGCTGCTCTGCTGCTGCCACAGCTACAATACCTTTGCTGTTGCAATGATTCATGGCAGGTCAAGGCAGCACATGCAGTGGAACTACACTTTGTTGTGTTTTATCACTTGTCAACTCTTATAAACACAACTATTTTTAATTTTGCGATATCCTCATTTTATTTTGGCTGATATCTATGTGCAGAACCAAAGTGTGTATTTATGTAAAAAAACAGTACTAGATGCTCTTCTCACCTTGAAATTTAGTATATTTTTTCATTTAAAAGCTGTTTCTGCTTACCTCTCTCAGCCCTGTTAGCTCTCGGAATTACAATTGATAAAGGAATGCAGCACAAACCTTTCCAGGTTCCAATGGCCAAACTGTTGTGGAATGGGAAGGGGGCAACCAGCCTTGTGGAAGGATTTATTTAACTACAAAAAAGGCCAGGTTTAGGCTCCAAGGGCAGAAATCTTCCATCCATGGTGTGCTGCTACGCCACTCCTGTGCTGCTGTCCTTTGAGCCATCTTCACAACTCTCCAGCGTTTCCAAAGTTTTTCACTCCTGCTTCTTACCTTGGGACAGTTTCCTGACCTTGTGCTTGCAGGTGCCTTTCCCCAGGCAGAAAGGTCACCACAAGATGCTCTTCAGGCAGGATTTGCTCGGTCCTTCATCACCTGCTTAACCTGCGTGCAGCATGGTGCAGTAGTGCTACCTGGGCTAAAAGCTGGTGTGAAGCACATCGTCATCTGGGAACCTGATGGGTAAAAGGAGCGAGACAATGTTTTGTCTGCTGGGGACAGGCTGGCAGGCAGGATCTCTGCACGCTCTGCGGGGCACTGCTGTGAGCATTGCCAGCTTCACATTTTCTCAGTAAGTAGCAACCTAGAGCAAACTCACTGCAGTACTGTGATTTAGAGGATCCCAGAGTGATGCCCAGCCCTGCAAATGTATTGGAAATAAATTAATTCATCCCAGGGACGAGTGCTCCGGAATGACTGCGGTGCTGTGGCACGTAGTG
The DNA here is from genome assembly GCA_013396755.1 of Sclerurus mexicanus. NCBI lineage: Eukaryota > Metazoa > Chordata > Aves > Passeriformes > Furnariidae > Sclerurus > Sclerurus mexicanus. Next base: position 476,838 of record VWZF01006438.1, on the reverse strand, counting down.
CCAGATCTAGCCAGCCATGTGTTGGGTTTTATCTGACTCTGTCATTATCAACAGACACTGGGCTTCCAGGCTCCAGGAGAGGTCTGGGAGTTTTGTGGCTGTCTCTGCAGAGATTGGCATATAGCACCATGAGCTGCAGCTCTGTTTATGTGCCACCAGCTACAGATTGTGCTGTACCTTGGAGTCTGATTCATGCACAAAATACCACATGATGATAACTGTTGTCAGACATCTCCAGCACAGACTCTGGGTGAAAATGCAAGACTGTATTCTGGAGTCATCCCACAAAGCCAGAGCCCTTTAGGAACTCAGGCAATGTGGCAAAATAATCAACTATTTTCTTAAAACTTTTTTTTTTTAATTAAAGCTTACTTTCAAACTCCATCCCCTGTCTAACAATTCAGACATAAGTTCTTTTTTTATTGATTTGTTTTCACCCGCCTCACATCATCTAATCTTCCACACCTTTATGAAAAACATCTTTCAATTATTTCTAAAGTGTGTGTGTGGGGGAAAAGCCAGACCCAATCCCCTGTTAGCAGCCTTGTGGCTGTCAAACTCAGCCAGAGGATTGTCAGCTCCCTCTCGTGGGTAGCAGAGCACTGAATGGAGCTGGCTGATGTTTCTGAGGCAGCTGCATGTCCCGTGTCAGGGGTAATTTGTTATGCAATGGCTCATTTTTGCATGTGACAGCATCCACAAAGCAGGGGAAGACACATGTGAGCACACATGTTTGTGCTGACTTGCATGTGCATATACACAATTATGTCCACTGTGGGCAAAGCAAGCAAAGCTCAGTCCTCAGCTCACAAATCAGTCTCTTCCACCCTTCTGGCTTTGGGCAGACCATTGTTTGCTTGGTTTTGAAACTCATCTCAAAGCTGGGCAGTGGAATGGCACTGGAGTAGCACCCCAGCCCTTGGGGTGCCCTCACCCACGTTGGTCTGGCAGGACAGGTGGACATGCCCTGTGTCCTACAGTGTCAGAGCAGGAGCATGTGAGGATATTCAGCTGTCAGTGTCACCCAGACAGCTCTGACTGTGGTATCTGACGCTCCATGTTATATCCAGACTCTTGGCAATAACTGTTGGAAACAAAGCTTTACCTCTGAGTATTTGTTAGGTGCTGCCAAAAGGATGGTGGTCAGCAGGTCATCTCTTTTTGGGCCTTCTGGTGGTGGTTGTAGGTCAAGGTATAGTCTCCAAAGCCCTAGCTGGTCATTCAAATTAGCTAATAATATAAGGTATACTTTATGTTTTATTTGGAGCTGATAAAGCATACAGAAGTCTAGATGACAATATAAAGAATTATTTTACCACACAGTTGATTTTATCACCTTTTAGGTGATTTTAATGGGAATATCTGTCAATATCACAATTTCTATAGCTTCCCAGAACGTAAGAGCACTTTCTGTGTTGGGAGCTTAGAGCAAAGCAGTGAGTTCAAGGATGAGGAAGATGGAGCCTTAAATTCCCTATCACTACATATTAGATAAAATTAAAGTTATCACAGCTCACAATCATTGAATCATACACTCCCAAAAGTTATAACTCCTAAAATATTGATAGACATAAAATATAGCTTTGTAGACTGAACTTTTACCATAGGTGCCCTGATTTTATTCCCTCCTCAGATAAGGTGGTGAATTTGGGGGTAAGATCTAAAGAGCTGCAGAGATCCTCTTGAGTAAATGCTCTTCACTTCTAATGACAGGAGGGGAAATTAGGAGACACAGCAGGGTGTCTGAGGTGCAAAAGATTTTTCAGGAGAAGGTCCAGGTAAAGAAGTGGAAAATGGTCTTTTGGGAATCACTGTCAAACATAAAGGAGCTTCAGGGTCCATAGCCCTTCCTCATTATAATGTGAATTTATACCCAAAGCCTGTGCTTGAACATGGTGCCAGCTCTTAAGCAAGGCAAGGAATGTGGTGCAATGCTAATGACATATTTCTACTGAAGCAAAACTTAGACATAATGTTTCCTTGACAGGTGATCAAAACATCTCAGTGACTATCAAACCCCGCTTCCTACTGTCAGAAGTAATGGCATTATCTAGACTGGGAGCTATTAACACAATGTTACTGCACTGCCATTCACAGAGCCCAAGGGAGGATATACTTTTTTTTTCCCCCTCAAATTGCAATCCATCAGGCGTGAATGAAGATCTTTATCAGCTGAAAGATAACAGTTGATGTCTTCCCTCCTGCTCTCAGACAGGGAAAGTAATATCTTACAAAATGGAACAAGGGAGCTGTAGTAGCTCCGGTGAGAATGAAGAGGGAAGGGAGTAGATTGTGTTTCAGGTGTAAGTGTTGAGCTATTATGTTTCATGGAATAATGATGTCCTACGCTGTAAGACAGAGTAGAAAGAGGGTTTTTATTCCACCCTCAGGGGCACAGCGGGGCTGTAATCACATTCCCATTGTGTTAGGGACCAGGCGATGCAGAAGCCACAATCTGTTTTCCTGCTTCAACTTATCTACCAGAAGGGGAAAAGTTAACACTCTGATCCTCAAGACAAGCCTTTTTGAAGGTGGTATTTGTTTTGGCTGGGAGAAGTAGCACCAGTTAACCAAAATGACAGAGTTATTAGAGAGCCACAGGAATGGAGTGGGCAGGGCATGTCTTACTTCAGTCAAGGCTGGTCTTTGAATAACCACCTCCTGTAGTGGTTATGGAGTTGTCTTTATTAATTTGTGTTCCTTGAGTGAGTGAGGCTTTGGGAATTCACCGGAAGCACTGCTGTCAGTGGTACGGGTACCGTTCAGCTCCCCATACCCCTAGCCCAGGAGACAGTCCTACAGCCCTGCTGCTGAATTTGTCATTTTCCTAGCAGTCATGGGGAAGCTGAAGGAAGTGTAGATTTGGATAACTCAACACCAAAGACCCTGCTTTGGTCGTGGCGTGTGGGAAGGCTTCAGAGTGGCTCAGGTGTTCTAGAAATGTCACCACAGCAGGCTGGGGGATGAGGGACCTTGCAGTCTTCACGCTCAGCTTCCTAAGTAGGCTTTGGTGTCTTTCCTGGGCTGTCTGCTGCTATTGCTGCACGGCCAAGGAAGACCAGTCTGCTGCAATGCAGTGGGTACATACAGCTGGTGTCAGAAAAGTCTCACGTGGTTCACACTGGTGAAGAAGTGGGAGTAATCTGGTTTATCAGAAAGGACTGTAGTATTTTGATTACATTTTTCTGCCTTTCCACTCTGACTATTGCCAGATGACAAAAATACAAGAAATCGGTGCCAAAGCACCACTCGTGTGTTCACACTCTGAGATTAAGTTGCATCTGTGCAACTACTAAAAGATGTTTTAAACATATTTCTTGCTCTGCCTCTAGTACCTCTAGTGAATTTTTCCACTGAATGGATATCAAAGAGGAGGTTGTGGTTTTCCTCACAAAGAAAGTGATATAAGAATGAGAATTTGTTCTGCTCTTCCCCATACGATGAAAGGCAGGTTAGTTCATTACTTCAAAATAGAAAGCTTTCTTTTAGTTTTCTGAAGCACTTTACAATTAAACTTTGATGTAATAAACCTGTAAAATTACCTTTCCCTGTAATTTGAGACCCTTGTTCACCCACCTTCTTACTGAAATGAGGCACAGTCAAATACCTTTCTGAACTGGAACACAAAAACATGTTTCTCTGAAAGTGAGAGAGTGAACAAGTTCAAGGTCACCATACGGGTGGGAACAGCTGTATCCTGCTTTGCAAGCTTTGGGCTTTCATCCATCTTTAACAAAGACCTCGCAAAAACTTCTTTGGATGCTAAATATGACCTGAAGTAGATGTGGGAGAAATGTGCAGCTGAAGAGAGATTTCCTTCACAGGCCTGTGGGTGCTGCGTTCTGTATGCAACTTTCTGTCAGTGCTGCTTTCTGTTGGAGCAGGTCTAGAATAGATATAAGGAAGAAATTCTTTCCTATGAAGGTGGGCAAGCCCTGGCACAGGTTACCCAGAGAAGTTGTGGATGTCCCATCCCTAGAAGTGTCCAAGGCCAGGCTGGATGGGGCTTGGAGCAACCTGGAACAGTGAAAGGTGTCCCTGCCCATGGCAGGGGGTTGGAACGAGATGAGTTTTAGCGTCCCTTCAACTCAAACCATTCTAAGATTCTATGATTCTGTTGTACTCCAGGGGGTCCTTTTCCATCAGAGCATCCTCAGACTGTCAGTGAAAATGGGTTGCATCCGGGATGGCCTCTGCAGGATGGGAGCTCTCAGACAATCCCCTATGGGAAGGTGATGCCTTTCAGTCATTTAGCACAGAAGTAAATGAGCAAAGACTGGAATGCTGATGGCAGTGAGTGCCGTGTGCTTCAGTTGTCTCTATTTTTTGTGCCTGCTGCGTTGCTCTCACATATATTATAGTCTAAATGGAGTGTTAAAAAAATCTATTTACATTTAAAAATCCATCACCTTGACACTTTGGCAGATGAATTTGGAGGCTGCCTTTTATACTGTGTTTCTTAAAACTTGTCAGATGCTGCTTCTTCAGTTTCAACCCTTCCCACCCCCCTTTTCATCTCCCATTCACTGTCATTAACTTTGTAGCTGAATTGCCAGACATATAAATCCTATTTTCCATTAAGGTTGCCACATTACCAAATAAGTGCAAGTTTTAAGGAGGAACATGAATTTAATTCCTGAATACCAGTGAGACAGATGTTTCTATTATGAGGAATTAGCACTTGGGGCTTCCTTTCTTTTAAAACAAATAGCAGTGTTGCTGGCATTCTGCTGTAATTACTGAGTATCTGTTTACTCTGTACATTCTTTATGCTGAAAGTTTTACACATTGGGGATTGTGTCATTTTTCTATTTTGGAGCATTGTTTAATAGAGCAGTTGGCTTGCCAATAACTGCTTGTAATTTCTTAAATAAATAAATAAAATTAATTTCTTAAGTAAATTCTGTGCTGTTCCAAACGGGGCAAAAATTCTTCTGCATCCAGAGCTTTAGATGATCTAAGGTCTGTGTAGCTGGAGGAGTCTGCAGAGCTTTTCAGCTGGCAGATGAAGTCATCTGCTCCAGGGCAGCTGAATCATTTGCCTGCTCCTTTTACTGTGCTGATGGCACCTCTGCCCAGCCTGTAAAGGCAGCCTGAGCCCTTGGTAAACACACAGACGCCCACACTGCGCCCACACCTAAATTAGGTGTCTTAGCACAAGAGCTGAATTCTCCCTTCCTGGAATGACTTGGCTGCTTCAGTGAAGGACTTGGGCAGTGCAGTAGAGTGCTGAGACAGCCACGCAGGACTCGTGGAGGTGGCAAGGGATGTCCTGGAGACCAGCTGGGCAGTGCCATGCCAGAGCATCTCAAGTGACACCAATGTTGATGGTTTGGCAGTGGAATAGAGTACCAGGTGCCTACTGTCAGTGGGAAAAATTACCTTCGGGAGATGCCTGTCTCAGTCTGGATGGCCAGCTTGGATTAGATTTCCAGCTTTTAGCTGCTGAAATGAATCTCACTTTATGAAAAATTGGAGTACTAATGGCTCAAATGTGTGATTTATATTGGCATTGTAGAGACACTTAGCAGCCCAGCCAAGACAGCTCCTTTTTCCTGGGGCACCCACAAATAAAAATTGAGTGTTTTCTTTATCTAAACAAAAGCTCTAATACATTTTTATATGTATTTGCACACTCAAGAAACAACTCAGGAACCACTATAGCCTTATCCTAGAGATTCAGACCTGAAATAGAGAGGCATGAAGTTGTTTGGCTAGACTGACGTAGACATTTGCCCAGAGTGACTTCTTTTGGACAGAAGGAAGAACTTCACCTGGCTTTCCTGTCCTTAGTTCTATGTCCTAATCACAAAAATGTACTTTCTTTTTTCAAATAACAGAGTTCTTAATGCAAAATCTCTATATAAATCTTCTCTGAGTAAAGGCATGCTCTCTACAAGTGATACTCAACTACCTGTGTTAGGCTTCTAAAAATAGATGGGTAACAATAGTCTTTTCCTTTAATGGCATTATATATAACATGGAAAACACAAAACTGTGCAGAAGTTACATGTGTTTGAGCCTGGATTTCAATCAAACGGTTCAGATTTAACGAAGAAGAATCCGACCACACATACATGTGCAGTGCCCTAACAATCCAGGATAGACAGATTCGAAGCAGTAACTAACCTCAAAGAACATGCCCTGAAAGTCTTTCGTGATGGTTCTGGCAGGACGCTGTGCACAGAGAAACTGCACCTTTTTGCACAGTATGGCCTTGAAAGAGTGTTGGATTACTATCTGTTTATTGCAGTAGATCATCAGGCCCTGTTTCTTGAGGCTCTTAGGAATTTTCATTCAGTTGAATTTTTTGTCATGATATTACATGGCATCATAACACGTATCACTTTAGCACTATGAGCTCTACTCTGCTAGACTCTGAGTAAGCAATAGTCTTGTGAGATCATCGAGTCTTCCATCAAAGGGCACAGACTTCCCATGATACTGTAAAGGATTTTTCAGTCCTTCTCCCAGAAGTTGGTAATTAGCTACAGAAACACATTGGGAAGACATCTGCAATAATGGAAACTACCTAGGTAAGACTGGAAGTTTTGTCCAGGTCTGGAATTGACTGTAACAGGCCTTAACCCTGATTATTTGTGAAGTCTGGTGTTAAACTGGAGGTCTACAAAAGCCAGTGTCAGAAGACATTGACTTTGGCCAGACTGGGGTTTTTTTGCTCCAGGACTCTCAAGGGAATAATGTCCCCAATACTATTTACGGTTCTGTCAATGATGTGATTGTTATCTGTGTTATAGGTGCCTGTATGGGCAGCCCAAAGCTATTGTGTCCTGCCAAAATGCTTTGCAAATGCATTATTGTTGAGTTCCTTGTTATCAACTCCTTGTCTCCCTTCCCTGCTTTCTCCTTCTACTGCTATAATTTTAAAAATTGCAGAGAATTGCCTCATTTCTTCAAATAACAAAGCATGGCAAGAAAACTTTGCTTTAAGAAGATACAGTGTTCTCTAGCACAAAAAACCCCTAATGTGCCCTATTTTTAAAATACTGGCATGAGTTGCTATAGGGATCTTTCAATATATCCTGGCATGCAGTGGATGCTTAACGCTCATTTCCTTTCATGAATCTAAGTATCAAACCCAGATGATGAAAGTTTAATCCTTTGGCACAGGTACCGCACATTGCAACTTTCAACACAATGGAGCCCATTTTCTATGGAGAAAAGACAGGGAAAAATGCCTTGCACAGGACTTCAGTGCAGGATCTTGGGTTAGAAAAGGTGCAGTTTTGGCACATAAAGTTCCATCTCCAAGATACACATTTAGCAGGCCAAGGCATTGCTTAGCAAAAGAACTATAGTGCCTTAAAGCCATCTGCACAATTTCTTAAAGCTTCACTTCCCTGATGGATAACAGATGGAGGAGGAAATTTGTAAGTAAAAGATTAGAGTAACTCTGTTTATAAACAGGAGTACTAATCACTCTGCCTTTGCCCTGGAGACCAAATTTAATCCTGGGGTTTAACTTAATGCAACTGTCTTGCTTCTGCTGACAACTGAGAACATTCAAATACTGCCATGATAAGAAATACTTTGGGATGATACAAAGCTAAACACTGCTTGGCAATTGATGACCCCGCATTTAATCAATGATTACACTCAACATAACATGCTGAAATAATGGACTGGGTAATTTGTGCCTTTAACATTTGTCATCTCCCAGTGTTTAAATCTATTTGGCCAGCAGTTCTCCACTTTGCGTTTGTGTTGTGTCAGTAGCACCTGCACCTTGTCCCCTCACCTGATGGTTGTATTCAGCACCCACTGAAAGGAAAAGTGAGGCGGTGCCTCTGAACATGTTATTTCAGTACCTGCAGGGTTACAAGAGAGCCAGAGAAGGGCTTTTGATGAGGCCATGTAGTGATAGGGCAAGGGAGAACGGCTTTGAACTGGAAGAGGGTAGATTCAGATTCGAAATTAGGAAGAATTTCTTTACTTTGAGAGTGACGAGACACTGGACCAGAAGCTGTGGATGCCCCATCTTTGGAAGTGTTCAAGGCCAGGTTGCATAAGGAGCAACCTGGTATAGTGGAAGGTGTCCCTGCCCATGGCAAGGTGGGCTGGAACTCTGTGGTCTTTTAGGTCCCTTCCAACCCAAACCATTCTATAATTCTATGGATAAGGCATGAGGCAGTAGATTTGCTGCAGGAGAGGTCTTCATGTCTTCTCACCCTTTGGGAGGAGCCTCTGGGGGCTGTGTAGGGATTGTATATCTCTGTATGTTTGAACCAGGGGTTTGTGACCTCATGGGCCATCACTGACAACAGTCCTAACCAAGAGCTGCAGTGGAACAGCTCGTGCCCCAGCACACGGCAGGGCGTGAAAGTCTCAGCTAAGCTTTACATCCTACTCACCTACCTTTTCAGTCCTCAGGATAAGTTATTGGGTAGCAGATTTTCCACTCTCCGTTTTCTATTTTTAAACCCCATTTTTTGTGCCGTGTTCTGGAACGTTGGTTAAAAGAACAGAGGCAGTGCAATTAAACCTATGATGAATATTGATTTTTCAATTTGCTGCTTGAAGTGGAAATTAAGAAGGAAAATTGTCCCAGTCTGACCTGAAATGAAAACATATTAATTTTCTCATGGAAAAGAAACCAACCAGTGTGCCTGCAGCACCCTCGCTAAAACAAAGTACCTCCAGCTCAAACAGAAGTATTCCGTTCAAAATGGAATTTTTTTTGGTTTGCAATTGTCTGTTTGGGCAATTGGTGAGACACACATTTAAGAAACCTGAACCTTTCTGTGCTCCCTTGAATAGTATTCCTCTGACCAAATTCCACTGGTCAAAAGATAAGAAGTTTGTGCAATCTCTGGTTATTTTGTGTATGAATAATAACATGCTGCCTTTTTTAGTTGTTGTTGTGTGGTTGGCTTGTTGGAGAAACAAGGGTTTAGGGATCATCCAGGACTGTGTGAAAATGTGGCCATTCAAGTCTTTTGTCTGGAACCACAGAAACAGAGTTCTCTGGGTCATGAAAATAGCTGTCCCAGGACAGGACGTGACAGAGGGACAGGCTGCAATGTGAACATGCTATTTCGCATTTTAAACAACAGGGTTTATATATTTGGGAAAAAATCTCACCGAGAAGTGTCAGCAAGATCATTAATCCTACTCAACAATTGAAAATTCAACTCTAAGACATAAACTCATGGGAAAGCACATATCAGTAGTTGTGTTGTTCATGGAATGTGTTACTTTAAATAAGATTTGGAGCAAATGATTATTCTTTGTCTGATTCTTGAATATTGATAACACTTGACTGAAGGAGAATAGTTCATTTGTTCTGCTGTCCTCTGGTGACAACAAACTTTTAAACCTTTACCTGTTTGGTTTTTTAAATGACAGTTTCAGAATAGACTGGGTTGTCTATGAAACTAAAGTCCAGGGAAAACAGATGAAATCTCCATGTTACAAGTCCACAGTACAAAGTAGGTTAGAGGTGTGCATGAAGTAAAGGAGATGTGTTCCTCCTTGTAAGCAGAAAGCTAATGGGGACCCTTGAGACCTTTGTCTCTAGAAAAATTATACAATTTTAGTAGCTAATATATTAATAGTAAGTGCTTATCTCATTGCTAAGGATCTCAAATGTCTCTTTATCATGTAAGTTTTCACATCCACTGAAGGGAACCTTTGAGGTTTTTCTTTTTTGCTAGAATGGAAATGTATATAAATATCTGACTAAAATATTTCCTTTCTAGACTTGGTAAAAAAAAAAAAAAAGGAAAAAAAATCCCACAAACCCCAAGTATGTCTTTGATAATCATGTTTATACATAGTCTGAACAGTAGTAGTTTTGTAAGAGAGATTTTCTGGACTTCTTCTGTCTTGCACATTTTCTTCTTTTATGAAGTGTGTTTCTTTTAGACATCCTGGCCTCATAAAAGTGGCTTATTTAGAACAGACCTGGCCATCTGGGACTGCTTTGCTATAGGCTAAGCTTAACTTATTAAGTATTGTCGTCCAAAGGCAAAGAAAGAGGCTACTAATGCATTTTTGTGCTATTCTGTGTATTCCGTATTCTCTGAGGAATGAAAAACTTAAAAAAAAAAACCAAAAAACAACCAAAAACCAAAAAGGAAGGAAGGAAGGAAATAAAATTGGAATGCGTTGTCTGGAATTTGCTCACTTTAGGTAGGATAAGCTAAATTCAGTCTGTGGAGGTGTTCAGCTTCACTTGCCTGCTGAGGGGGCAAAAGGGAAGGTGGGAAGAAATGTATTTTCAAGTGTCTGCTGAAAACTCACCCAAAAATGTCTTGCCTATGAATACAGAAGGGGTGAGATACCACATCTGCTGAGGCATGTTTGTCTTCAGAAATACTTCTCAGCATCTGGAGCAGTAATGGCTGTTTAAGGGAAGCTGTGATGAAACTGCGATGTCAGTTGTCCTCTCAAACACAGGCCAAATTCCCTTCAGTGCCGCTGCATTTGGATGACATGGAAAAGCAATTGCTACTGGAGCTTGAACAGCACTTCCCTGGGTATTCGTGTAACTCCTGGGGAGCCAGGTGTTATTAATGAGAAGTAGTTTCTTACTGCTTCACCTTGTTTTCCTTCGCCTTGTCCTCTCTGTGAGATCAGTCACAGACCTTTAAACCCCAAATAACCAAGGAAGAACCAATGTGATTTTTCCTAGATGCCCTGGACAGTCACTACAGCCCCTGCTGGCAAAGCCTCAGGCAGAGCTGGGGACCGATCACATCAGTTCTCCCCTTCTTTGCAGAACATGTTATATCCATCTTTCTCAATGTGCAGGGGCTATTTTAGACATTATTATAATCTAGGAACACCGTTATTTCAAGGTAGGAAGGAATAAACCAGAAGGTACCTTGCAGTCCAGCGTCTAATCCCTGGAGACAGGAAGCACCCAGGACTCTGGAAACAAGTGTTACACATCATGGAATCACAAAATCATAGAATTGTTTAGGTTGGAAAAGACTTTTAAGACCATCAACTCCAACTGTTAACTCAGAACTGCCAAGGCCACCACTAGACCATGTCCCCAAGTGCCACATCTTTTAAACACCTCCAGGGATGGTGACTCCACCACAGCCCTGTGCAGCCTATTGATAATCTTTTCCATGAAGAAGTTTTTTCTAATACTCAACCTAAACTTTCCCTGATGCAACCTGAGGCCTTTTCCTCTTGTCCTATCACTTATTACTTCAGAGAAGAGACTGACCCCCACCTTGAAAAAAACCTCCTTTCAGGGAGTTGTAGAGAGTGAGAAGGTCCCCTCGAGCCTCCTTTTCTCCAGGCTCAGCCCCACCAGCTCCTTCTCATCAGTGTTGGGCTCCAGACCCTTCCCCAGCTCCGTTGTCCTTCTCTAGACATGCTCCAGCACCTCAATGTCCTTCTTGCCCTGAGGGGCCCAAAACTGAACACAGGATTCAAGGTGTGACCTCACCAGTGCCCAGCACAGAGGGACAGTCACTGCCCTGGTCCCGCTGGACACACTATTGCTGATCCAAGTCAGGATGTCATTGGCCTTCTTGCCCACTTGGGCACAGGCTGGCTCATGTTCAGCCACTGCTGACCAGTACTCCCAGGACCTTTTCTCCAGGAGAATGCTGCAGGAAATGATGCCAAAACCTTTACTGAAGTCCAGGCAGACAAAATCCACAGCCTTTCCCTCATCCACGAAGCTCGTCAGCTTGTTGTAGATGAGGTTATTCAAGCAGGACTTACCTTTCACAAACCTGTGCTGACTGGGCCAGATGCCCTGGTTATCCTACACATGTTGTGTGGTGGCACTCAAGGCAATCTGCACCGAGGTCCAATGGGTGCCACATTTGCAAACCTCCAGTCAACTGGGCCCTCTCCAGTGGCTCCGTGAACACTTCCATGAACTCCCTCAGTCCTCTTGGGTGGATCCCGTGCGGCTCCATAGACCTGTGTGTGTCTCAGTGGTGTAGCAGACCACCAACCACTTTCCCATGAATTGTGGGGGCTTCATTCTGCTCCTCATCCCTGTCTTCCAGCTCGTGGAGCTGGGTACCCACAGAACAAGTGGCCTTACTATTAAAGACTGAAGAAAAGAAGGCATTAAGCACCGCAGCCTTTTCCTCATCTTATGTTACTGTTCCCCCCATCCCTGCAACCAATAAAGGATGGAGTGTCTTCTTAGCCCTCCTTTTGTTGCTGATGTATTTCTAGAATGCTTTTTTTGATGTCTCACTGCACACACGTAAAGCAATCTGCTTATTGCAAGAGTTTTTTCCTCCCCTGAAAAGCCAGTAGTTTCTTAGATTGAACCCAGGAGGTTTTAGAGCTTTTCTTGTATTTTCACTAACAAAACCACCTAAGTCTATATTGTTCAGAAAACCAACCAGCTTGTTAATCTCTTCACTTTATAACAGGTGGTCGGCCTCTGATATGCTAAAATCAATTGTGATTCACACTAGTGATGTGGGGGCCTTTGGAGAAGTGTAAAATTTTGTGTATTTATAAGGCTATCTTCATTCAGGCACTGTGTAGATACTCGGGTGTCAGAATCCAGTTTGGATCTGATCTGAAATATATTTTTCCCTGAATCTTACCAGGATCTCAGACATACAATTCCTTAATTTCTACTGGGACCTTCATACTTGCTGCTCTCCCACGTTCCCTGGAATCATTTCCCAGCTGTTCAGAAACAAGGTACCATTTTCTGCAAAACTGACCTTGGTGAAAAATATCTTCTGCGAAAAATTAAGTGCTTATCCCTGATGAACATCTCTGGTCTGGACCTTTATTGGCTTTAGGAAGTGGCAGGATTCTGGAAGGAAAGTATCTGCTGTCGGTGTGTGGTTGCAGCTTAACATTCTATGCCTGAAACAAAACACCAAGGGAAGATTTCTTTCTGCTGTCTCGTTGGGGAGGAAGAGTTTTTGAGAAAGCTAAAGACAATACTGAGATTAGGCTGCTGTTGTTTCAGCTCAGTGGCAGACGTTGACGCTTTGGCTGAAAGCCCATCGACAGGACCAGATGTTTTAGTCTTGAACTTCCTTTGCAATGGGAAATAATGAAAACTGAGCCTTGTAAGTGAAATGGGACTTTGCTGATTTAATTCATTTGTCGTGTCATTGTGCTTCATATCATCAGAAAATCTCTCTGCCAGGGGTTTAGACCAGCAAAACAGGAGCTTGTAAGGGAGCTGCTAATGGGGTTTCACAGGTACTATATCATCTTGTTTTCACTTCTCAGATGTCACCTTTAGTAGCTCCCATCCTGGGAAACTTATGGAAATCTATCAGTTTTCCAAAGGCCATTGTTTTCTGTGAGTTCATCTGCTGTGATGGGTGAGACACAATCCTTTTTCTTTTGTAAACCAGTTTATAAAAGCTCATGGGGAACTGGAATTCGAAGCGCAATGCTCAGAGGAAATTATGGCCTTCCCAGAGCTCTGTCCCAGGTGTGATGTGGAGCATCACTGTGTTACCTGGGTGACCTGGGTCATACTTCACACATTTGAACTCTGATTTATCCCACCTGACCTACCAGAGCATCCTCCCTGCACAGTGCAGAGCAAGATGCCTCCAGGTGTGAGTTAGATATTTTTGTGGTGAAATCCTCTTTTGGAAGTGTCCATCTCTGTGTTGGCTCTGTAAGGAGTGTGGGCAGCTCTGAGTGTATCCACAAAGTGGGATGAGCTCAGGGACAACTGTTCCCAATGAAATACAAGCATTCTTTCCCCCCCTGTTCTTTCCTGTACCTGAATATAAACAGCTTGCTTTCTCTGGCAGACTGTGCTCGCACACACTTGATTTTTTCATTAATTGACCTCAAGTATAAGTTGTGCAGCAGGTTTAAGCATCTTTCATTTCAAACAAAGGAGTTACCTAAGGTGGTTGGAAACAGAGTTGACATTGCAAGAAGCCCTGCATTCTTTCCTTGGAGCAACGCTTGTAATTTGTCACGGCTTACTGAGCTTTGTTGAAACTACAACTAGAAGGAGCCATCAAGACCACCTGGTTTGATATCTCTGCCCTCAGTTTTGCCCAGAGGCTTCTGCACAGAAATGTTTCCCTGCTGGGAGCATCAACAATGCTGCTTCCAGAACCTCAGTCCCACCAGCCTGTGGCTGTCTGTGGTCACTGGTGCTGACGCTCTCCACAAACCTGTAAATTCAGCACAAAAACCTTGTGCATCCTGGAGCAACAACAGCAAGAGCAACAGAGAGAGGGCCATTGTGACTAACTGAAAGGTAACATAAAAGAAACAGATGATAGAAATTTCATACTTTGCAGCAGGAAAGAAAATTTCCTTTTAAAAAAATCAACATTGGAAACAAAATGAAATACATATATATTGTTTTACCCATGAGAAAGGCTACCTTTAATTTTTTTTTTCTTCAGTTATTTTAATGACCCATGTGTAGTTTTACATCTACTTCACTATGTACTAAAACCAAGTTTTACCTGCAATACATTGATCAGAAAGCCAGGCTTTTATAGGTTGTACTATCATAACAGGATAAATAATTGCAGCACTTCACTCCTATTAAACATAGTTGGAAACATGTAACTACTTCATGAAGTCAAATAATACGCTAAAAATGCGCCTCAGAATATCAAAATTGGTAAAATCTTGAAATAGAGGCAATAAAACATAACAGATTTGAGAGAGGGAAAAGGCAGTAAATGAAAACCAGAGAAGAGGGCCTACAGTAACAGTATATGAGCATCCCCAGCCAAGCTCTGGCACATGTTAACCAGTTCAATATAACAGGTTGTCTCTTGTGATCCTAAGCTTGGGAGCTCAGATGAATTATTGGAAGGTATGTTCTGATTAGGGTCTGTTTTGTGGCAGATACGAAGAATGGGATTTTTAGCAGTCCTTTACTCTCTTCCCTATAAACCTTCAGCTGGCTCCAGTGGCTGCAGAGTTCAGTGGAGACTGAGGCTTTTGCTGTCTGCATGTGTTTGGTTACAATGGATATTTTTTAAGGAGAGGTTGCTAAAGACAAGCACAGTTATTGAGGCTTTGGAGTTCCCCTATTCTACATATAGCAGGGGGACAGGTTCACATAAATACAGCAAATAGTCCTTAGGGTCAAAGGAAGGATACAAATTTTTCCATTAACTGTGTTTGTTATGGTTATATTACTCTTTGCATTTGCTTGCTTTTCTAAACACTTATTTCTGTTTGGAATTTGCTTGTGAGACATCCTGATCCTCTGTGGTATCCCATACCTTTAAATCAGAAGTAACATTGGAGAGGGTTGGTTGGAGAGGGTTTTTCTCCTGGATGTGAACACAGAGGAAGCGATTTTGTTGTGTAAGGTTATCATGTTGTGTCCCACACTGTAGGCACGATTGTAATAAAAATTCAATAATAAGAAATAGCAGCATAGAGTTTGGTGATCAGCATTGCCAATTTCCCAGGGTATTTTGGGGAAGGAGGGCAGAGAGCGTAGCTTGACCAGCCTTGCAGTTACGTATATGAAGGGAAAAAGGAGCCCTATTTGATTCTCCTCTGCACTTTGTCATGACAGGGCCATTATATTTCACCGAATGCCTTCTACACACAGACAAGTGTCTTGTTTCTGTGAAGATTGCAACATCTGGGGGATTCTTCAGGAGGTGGGAACCCACCATTTCCTTTGGCAGTTCATTTCCTCACTCACCCACTCTGTTAGGTAATTGTGACACGATTCTTGTTGGGATGTCTTTGTCTTTAATTTTCAACCATTCTATGCTATGTTAAAAAGCCTTTTGATATCTGATATATACTGTCTTTAAAGAAAAAGTATAGTCTTTTTAACACTTGAAATCATATCCGCCCCGCTGATCTTTTTGAGGACTTCAGAGGAGTGAATGCCTTGCATTTCTCTGTAAGGCACATTTTCCCAGCTCTCCAACCATCAAGACTTGTGTTGTATTTCTATGCTCTGAATTATTGTGACTGTGATATTGAAAACACACGCCCAAGATTTGGTATTACATCTCATACAATAATGTGTTTCTATACACACAGACCTGTACTTGCATATGGAGAAGAATAGTAGGCTAAGACACAATATGTGCTGAGGACATGAAGATGAAAAGAACATCTTTGTACCTATTGTACATTAACTCTTTAGTCTGAGAAGACATTTTTTCTTTCCTCTGAATCTAGTAGTACTGGATAAAAAGGCATCAGACACTGTTTGTTGTTAAAGAAATAAAGAAAAAAGACTTTTGTCACATTCTTTTTCCCGCAACCTTTTATGTATTTTATGACTTGCATCTTTCCACTCTTCTTCTTCCCCCCAAGAAATTTGCTTAAATGATGTTTTGGCAGCTTGTGGTATAATCAAATGTTTTATTTGAATGGCTGACAAGCAGTTGGAAGAAAATGTGCCATTGTTAAGTATTTTATATAGTAATGTTTTCCTGAAGAGCTGGGCACCTGCCTGTTGGAATCCTCTGCGATTCCCAGGAGAAGGCCACAGAAGCAGGAGTCAGACTGCTGATTAAGCAACATTTAAATAACAGAAATAAAATCCTCACATTTTCGCATTGCATTTCAAAGAAATAAAGAAGGCCATAAAACTGTCCTCGTCGCAGTGAGCTAACCCCATGTGTGGGAACATTATGCTGCTTCTTACACACAATATGGCTCAGAACATTATTGAAAATTGCAAAGCCATTTACATCCTGTCTGGCAAAGGAAAAGAAAAAAACGAAAGCAAGCTGCATTTTTCTTCTTAACGTAATCCAAAACATTCCAAACCACAGACAAATATAATGGCAACGCTGACAAGCATTTACTCACATTGTCACTGCGATATCATTGATGATTTAACTGCAGCTACAAATGATTAAATATGCCACTTCTAATAATTTCTCAGGGCATGGTATCTCTATAATGTTGCACGGAGGGACATACTGGCATGTGTAAAATCTTATCCCTAATAAGGGCACATCAAGATGAAAGTTATTTCTTCTATACAGTGCTATAAGAGATGTGATTCTTCTTAGCAAACAGAGGAGCAGCAACACTGAGTGGGGGATTTGACTTTACCTCCATTAAAAGCCTTAATCAGACAGATCCTGGATTGCTGTGTCTGTTTGTACTATCCACATTTTAGTAAAGATATTATGAGATGGGAGAGAGGGTAAGGGAAAAGAAATAGAAGCGATTTTATTGCAGCAAATATTTTTTTCGCAGCCAAAGAAAATAATTTGTAATGAGGGATTTATTAAGCAAGTTCTTAGGTTATCAGAAGAAGACTGAACATAAAGGTCAAGAGATGAATTAATTCCAGTTTCTACATTCTTTCACACAGAAAAGTACTGAGACCAATGGTCCCTCCACTCTGATGGACATAGGCATGGCCAAGCTGAATCCTGACATATTTTTACAGAAGAACAATTAACATTTGTGAAAATTTCCCATGAGAAAAGACTGGTTTCTCTACCTCCTGCCATTCTTGGGAAGTGACTTATGCCAGTGCCCGCTGGAAGACCTGCAGTGAGCAAAGTTGTCACTGGACTCACTTGTGGGACAAGAGAGCAAAAGTGTCCGTGTCCTGTGGACACACTGATACAGCAATGTTCTGCTCTCAAAGCCCACCAGTGAGAAATGAACAGTGGACCTACTGCCCCTGATAGATGCAAGTTTCAAGTTGTGAGGGTGACTCCAATGTGGTGGTAAAATCCAACTTAGGTCTATGTTAGTACCTTTTTGGGGGGAACTGCAGATGTCTCTCAACCATTGCAAAGGAATCTCATGTTGTAATACGGCCCCTGAATAAATTTCAAGAGAATTCTTCTGAAGTACAAGACTAAAACAGTAACCCACACCTTTATGCATTACAGATTAACTTCAACACAGGCCAAGGTGCTACATTTTGTTTGTCAGCTATTTACTGATCCAGAGCAACCCCCACACTCAAGGAATATGTCTTAATTCTCGACCTAAGGACTTTTAAAGTGGCTGAGGCAATGGAAGAGAGAAATCCACAATGACCTATTTATTCAGTAGAAAAACAGTAGTTTCTTTCTGTCAGCAACAGAAACAGAAAATCTTTGTAAGTACACACGTATACAAGGCAACTGCTTCCAACCAAACAGCTTGAGTGCCAATATTTGGAGATGGGACACAGGGCTGTCTTTTATTAGTCTGTTAAAACACCAATGCAGCTCCTAAATACGGCTCTTATTTTGCTTATGAGTTCTGACCAGAAAAATTGGCTGCGCAATGAATACGATACTCATCTGATTTCTACATATGAATAGGGAGTAACTATAGCTTAGAAGAAAAACACCCATGGAAGCGTCTGCACTTTGAAAGTGCCTATTCTAATTAAATGTTCATAGTATTTTGAAAAGTGTTGGACCAGTGTCACACAAGTAGTTTTCCATGTGTCTGCCCAGGATGTTTCTAGACTTTGCAATTTCAAGCAAACAAAGAATCCTGAAAACTGAATCCTTATTCACTTTCCCCTCTGATGGAAAAAAAAGTAATAAATAAACTGAAGCAGACTTCTAAATGACAAATGAGGTCTTGTCAAGGGGACTGTAATACCACTTTTTCTGTGTTCCAGCCAGTGATCAAGGGAAGCTTCCTGGCTTTGGAGCAACATATGCCTTGTAGCACAAGCAACCAGCAAGAGACCAAAATGTGCAGCTGCCAAGTGGGATTTTCAAATGGAAAGGACAAAGCAAGGTGGTAGAAGAGAAGTACTAACTTTGTGTTTTTTGATGAGAACTGAGACAGAGAGAATGATTTGTCCCACACAATAGCAAAAGGCTGTGACCAATCTGGGGTGCAAATACAAAGCAAATCACTGGTTTCCAAATCACTGGGTGTCCATGCTGTAATGCTGTAAACTGGGGAGCTCCAGGGCAGAGGAAGGTTTACATGGATCCAGTCCTAGCACTGGCCATGCCTCGTACAGTTGTGCTGGTGTGACACCAAGAAATACTTGGGATAAGTCATGCTATCACTATGGAGAGATGTCCTGGAGCAGGGATAGCTTGGAGGTGTTGCCCTGTGGTCTGGATGCACCCTGGAACCACTCTGATGCGTGTGGAAGAGGGCAAACATCTAGTCAAACTGCATTAAAACCTCACATGTCCTTAAAAGTCCCATCATTGAAATTTGAAGTACTGTGTGGAATTAGGACTGGCGCTTTTGATGTTGGCAGCCAAACGCTGCACACATCAGTGCTATTCACGCACATCAATTCTGAGCTGGAGTGGAAAGTTGCACTCTTATTACAAATTTGATATGCACTGCAGCCCACAGCAAAAAATACAGTGCTTGAGAGACCACTCTTTGAAAACACGGGCACGTGTGTATAATTTGGCTGAAGGATCATGGAGGTGTTGGTACAATAACCACAATAAATATTTGAAAGGTGTCAACATCAAGGTCTAGATTTTACACACAGATGCCAGCACAATGTTTCCATTGATTAGCTGTTCTGTAATATAAGCCCATGTGTGGAAAATGTATGCTAAAAAGAGTTTTATACAGATCACACCAGGATTTCACTTCCTCTGTTCTTGTTGTATCAGTCTGAGACAACTAAACCCACTGGAAGCTTACAGATATTTTTATTGCAGGTTAAAATCAGGAGCTTANAAAAAAAAAAAGAAAATAAGAATTTTTGGACTGTCTAAGGCTCAGAAGAGGATCATTCTTTGGGTCTATTAAAAAAAAAAGAAAAGAAAATAAGTTTCTGTTCTGACAGGCTCAGAACAGGATCATTATTTGGGTCCCTTATTTCCTGGATAATATTAGCTTTTGATTAACAAGTCAGCAAGCAGCTTTAACTACCACAACACTGCTCAGGGTGTTAATATGCCTTGTATGTGGATCCTGAACTGGAGACTATTCTGTCTTGAGAGCTGCTTGCATTTAGTAGGTGTGCTCAAATCTCTTCTCTTAGGAGCACTTACAAATTTCAGACCTCTGTTATCGTTCATACATTTAAACTCGGTTTGATGCCGTCCATCTCTGTAACACCAGCACATACAGAAAGTCACCTGTCAATTTACAGCTGAGGCAGGAGCACACATCAGATCTTTTGGGACTGTGTTCTTATGTTCCAACTCAATCAAGCAGTTCTGCTGATGGGAAAGGGTCCTGTTAGTCCCATTAACTTTGTGAAGCTGACCCTGTGTTTGAAGCGAGCCATGTGCCGTATCTAATGCCTTACCCAATGGAAATAGGCCTTCAACTGTGTTAATTGCTTTCAGTCTGTGATGCTCAGGCATATCCTGACCACGAATAAAAAGCATTTTTAATGGAAAATGCTTTCCACGTGCACATAAATAGTGTTCCTTTCATTACAAAGGAAATGGTCACAGAAATTTTGAAGGAGCAAGATTAGGTTAAAAAATATTCCCAAATGAGTATCTTTCATAAAGGATGATCAATTACTTGCCTATCAGAAGAAAATCATTAAAATGTTGCTGAAGAATTTTTTTAAACTTTCCATTTGTATGTTTAGAAATTGAGCCCACTACTACCCTTTCACTTTGAAACATCTTCTGATTTTTAGTTCTTTTTTTAACTTTGCTTATGAGTAGCCTTTAAAAGTTGAAATTAGTTTTCTAAAAAATGTTTTTGTGAACTAAAAAGGTCATTTTTGGGATAATTTCTCCCTGATGTGGAATCCTGAAATATTTGGGGGTTTGCTCTGATTTGGGCAGAAGCATGTGTGGAATTTCCAAGCTCCTTCACAAAGTGGAAGTTTGGAGCTTCTGTTTCCATGCAACTTTATTACAAAATTGTTTAGTAAAGTCCAGAGAGATGAATCAATACATTTTTCGGTTGAGTTTCCATTTGAATTGAGCCATGACTGAAGCTGTTCCACGACAAATTGCACAGAACTTCATAATAGTGGTTTTGGTTAAGGAAAAAAGAATAAAAAGAATTAGGGATTCAAACAATAATTTCTGTGTAAGTCCTGTCCTAAAAAACTTACAAAAAGCTTAGTAATAATTGTAGTGCTATCAACCAACAATGATTTCCATCTACTGTTATGAAACTATAGATTAGGTTGAACTAAGCCCATTCAGACAGTTTAATCTATTCCACACTGAAATTATGACCTTAAAATAAAAATATTAAAGAACTTGTTACTTTGGGCTGTGGGGGTTTTTTTCCCTTTGTTTTATTTTATCTTACAGCAGTTAATACACCCACAGATTTGTACCCGACAGAAGTGGCATCCAGATTTTACACAAACAGAGGAAATACTCCATAAAAGCATTTAATTAGGTTACAAATGGTCCAAGCGTTGTTAATATTTACCCTGCAGATGACGGGCTTCCTTTGTTTGCAGACCTCGATGTGAAAATTGTTTTGACCTCCTTGGGAATAATGGGAGTGCTCTTTGGTTAATGGTGTTGGCAGGGGCACAGGACACGGGTGGCCTTTCATTGAGCTCTGGTGTGTGGCAGGGTGACGTGCCGTGGGTGACCAGGTCTGACTCGTCCTGGAGAGGGATGAGGAATCCAAGGGCAGCCACAGGGGGATGCAAAACAAGAGCCTTACAGCTGCAGACTGCAAACCTGCTTGGATCACTGTAGCAGGCTTTAATTTAACGGGGTCTTCTTAGGAATGTTTTTTGTCTGTTAGCAAGAAAACTCTCAGCTGGCCTGCAGGTGAGACCACCTTATGCCACAGCAGAGAAAACCCCAGGTAGGTCCCCAGTGGCGTCTGTATTTTGAGGTGCAGAAGAAAAACTGGTTTTGGCATTTTTATGTGTGCTGTGTGTTCTTGCAGATTGTTTTACTGCTCTTGGAAGTGCCTCACCTTCCCATAAAAAGCAGGACTCCTTGGGCTCTGTGCACATGTTGGAGGAGTGCGAGAGCATCGCCATCAGGTGCTTCTGCAGCCAGTGTGCTCAGCAAGGGTTTCCTCCCAAAACTGAGGCTCTCACACAGGTGGGGACTGTGGTCTTGGTCCCACCACACCACCCTATCCTGTGGGACTGTCCTAGCCACACATCTGGACTGCCACTCTCCTGGGATGCTTATTCTGTGGGACCTAAGGTAATATTAGAGGTGTTGCAGATGATGGACACACTCTGAGACGTGTTTTGAGGTGCTATCACTTGTTCATATTTAGTCTAAAAGAAGTTGAAAATCTTTTCTGCTCATTAGAGCAATGCAAATACCCCTCCAGTTAGAGCAAAATAGGTAAAAGGCCAAAACAGTCTGCAAATTAGGCACAAGTGATAGTGGAAGATACAATGCATAACTGGGACCTGTGTCTGGAGATGAGTGAGCAAACTCCCTCATATTTTCATGCAAGATGAGGATAACCAGATGAATATCTTTGTTATGACTGGCTGAAGGGGCAGAAATCTCTGGCAGGTGATGGGAGGAATGCTGAGATGATGTGACTTCTGACTATGGCTGAGTGCAGACCCAAGTGTGGAACCAGCATTTGTTAGGTTGTTTCTTGCATTTGTTTCTGGTTTTAAGCAGTTGAATGCAGTAATTACATATTTCTTTCTGGAACTTCAAGCTTTCTTTCTAAATCTCTGCATACTGCAGCAGGTACCCAAAAATGGTGCCTTGGTCACACACAGTACATCCAGCACTCATTCTGTTGGAATCTGCTCAGAGCTTAGCCATTAGGCAATCCACATCTTAGAAACAGAAACACTTTCAGAGAGGAATATTAGCCTCTTTCCAAGATCAAATGTGCACTTGAAGTGCTGTTTTCAGATGGTATTTTGTTCTGGGATTGAACTCCACAATTAAATGTAGTGTATTCTCTTAATACGCATAAAGACAGGACAAACTTGTTCTGAGGAGTGATAAATTCTGGCCATAAATACCATTCCTGTGGAGAAGCGGAGACCTTGCTGTACTCCAAAGGAATAGAAATAGCAGGTCACTGGAAAATGTAGTGGGGGAAAATACTTGTGCTGCCTTGGGGGAGAGGGGAAGGTGGCCCCTTAAATCCTTTCCTCGTCTTTACTTCTGTGACTCATCCAGACCTGCCTTTAATGGGCTGTTGCATCGCCACATTGTTAGTTTAACTTGGGCCGGTAAAAGAAGCTCTTTGTGCCTTTGGTGGGAGAGAATGGCAGAGGGTTGTTCTTGGAAGAGGCCCAGGGAAAGTGTGGGGTGAGGAGGGACAAGGAAGTAAAAGAAACTCCCCAGAAAAGCGAAAGGAAGGAAAAGAAAAAAGGTGTCTGTTTCACAAACCCTGACCTTCAGCAGAACTGCTGTTTCCTGAGGCTGCACAACATGTACTGTTCGCAGCTCCGGCACAGAGGGATGGAGCCAGGCACTGCCACTGCCACAGAGCTGGATTCCCTGGGTCCCAGGGACAAACCGATGGGCAGCCAGGTCAGGGAGTACCTGACCTTGCCTTTACCACAAAGAGCAGTGCAAGCTGAGCAGCGATGCTTGGCTTGGCTCGAAGTGAAAGGAGGAGCCGCGCGCAGTAACCGCTGCCTTTCACTGGGGAGTCTGAAAGGCCAGCAGTTTCCAGAGGCTGTGTTGCCTTTGAACCATGTTGCAAACAGGTGTGACCAGCTAAAGAACCTGAGGGAATGGCCTCAAGTTGTGTCAGGGTTGGCTTGGGTTGGATATCTGGAAAAGGTTTTTCACCCAGAGGGTGGTTGGGCACTGGAACAGGCTCCCCCAGGGAAATTGTCACAGCACTAAGCCTGACAGAGCTGAAGAAGCATTTGGAGACTTTCAGGCACACGGTGTGATTCTTGGGGTTGTCCTTTGAAGGACCAGGAGAGTGACTCTGTGATCCTTTAGGGTCTTTTCCAACTCAGGATATTCTATGATACTATGGTTCTTTAGTGCTCCATGGTTAAATTTGCTGCAGAGAGAAGGAAAAGGTTAAACTGCTTGGAGTATAGAGAAGATCTGGGGTAATTCCAAGAGGAACAGCCAAGTCAGATGAGGACCATCTTTCTGGTAACAGAATCCAAGCATGAATAGTCAGGGAGGAGTCTTATCAGTTCAGAATAACTTCATCCTCTCCCCTTCAGGGAACAATGCGTTATTTGGGTCAGCAGCGGTACTGCTACCACAGGGAAGGAAAGGTGGGAGGGAATGGCTACGTGCCATGTTCCAACAGCCTTTCTTCGGTGCCAACAATGGACAATAGTGGATTTTTATCACCAACATTTTTTTCTGGAAAGCTTCAAGGGATGTATTTCATCCTAGATAGAAATAGGTCTTGAAATGTTATAGAAATTGAAAGCTTCATGGATGAGAGGGAGCTGGGATTATAATTACGGAACTAACATTATCCCCAGAAAGACAATGGAACCAGCAGCCACTGCACCTCGAGGGCAACTAAGTCTGTCTTTCCTCCTTCATTCACTGAGTAAAATAATGTGCTGGAACAAGAGAATGAGCAGAATATCATCAGAAAGATCTCTTCTTTCTTTGTCTGTCTGTTTCACAGAAATGTGATGCTTTTCTACAGTAAAGCAGGACATTGTTTTGAGGGAGGCACACAGGCCTCATCTTTCCTAGTGCCTGGAGATTCTGGATAGTGAGGTCCCTCCAGAACGTGAGGTGTCTGTGTTCCAGTTCCAACTCTGACTCAGAAGAAACAAATTCCTCGTTACTTGCAAGACAAAGTAAACAGAATAGTTAGGATGTCTTCCACGTTCCATATTTTTTCTTTTAGTGTGAATCCTGCATTTTTCCGTGGCTCAAAATAATGGTGAACATCTGCTTGGCTAAGTTATCTGGGACACTGCAGGATAGAGGGAAACATCTTGAGAGGTGTCATAATTTGCATCTATCATGTATGTAGTGCTGCTGTGTTGTAGTTTCATAGTTTTGGCCAAGCTTTTCACCAAAAGCCAGAAACTGAATGGATACACCCAAAACATGGGATCCTTTCCCAACTTCTGGATCTTAGGCTGCATCTACCACATCCTCACTATGCTCTAAAAAGAGACATGTCTGATTGTCTGCCCTATTTCCAGATGAGGGTAATGTGGATAACTGGGCAACTCAGAATGGCAAAATGCTGTGGAGCTCACCCTCCCCGCAGCTGAGGCATCCAAAGTCAGCACAGACAGAGACTTGCAAATCGTCGTTGGCACAGATACGCTAATTGTTAAGAGCAGCAAAAAGTGGATGTGTCTGTAAAGGCCAGATGGGAATTTGACTGATCCTTCCTGTATTCCTCTCCTCAAAAAAAAAGAGATTTTTCTCCTCATTTAAAGCGTTAATAAGCTGTTTCTTGAGGGGAAAGACTCTGTGTGCATGGATCTTTGGCCTCTTGATGCTGGAGCATCTGAACAAAGGAAGTTTGGTGAAAGCCAAACTTATTTTGCTGTTTGTTTTCCAAGTGTTTTAAATTGTTAGTGCTGTGTTAAAAGTATGTTGGTTCAGTCAATCAGCTTGGTTGTCTTGGCTTTAGCCTGTCTGAAGAGTTTTGCAGTGAATAATTCACACCTCAAGTGAATGGTTTGACCAAAGTTATTAGTGGGTTGACGTATGTCTGGGAGAAGGACTAGGGGAGGTGGGCAGTAGCCTAGAGCAGGGCACTCAGATGGCATGGGGAAGACCTGAGGTCCAGACCTGATCTTCTTCTTGGCCGTATAACTCTTGCCTGACAGACTTTATTGCAGTACAAGTTCAATAGGACAGATACAGCATGATCCCTTTTGTTCCCTATCAGCCAGGCTATCCTGTATCTTGACAGCTTCTGCCAAGAGGAACATGGTGGCTTGAGTTAATAAGTTTAGTGAGTAAAACTAAATTTCATAATATAGCATGTGCTCTGCCATGGGCTGGGTGCTGAGGTTTTTCTTAGAGATGTTCAGTTCAGTGCTCACCTGGAGTTGTGCACGAGACTTTGATTCCTAAGCCAGCAGAGATCACCCAGACTCTCAACAAGCAGGGAGAGGCAGGAGTTCAAACATGTGGGTGTATTTAACACCTCCTGTTAGCTCAAGGCTGCTTCCTTCTCTGCATGTCAGGCTTCTGGGGTCCTAAATACAAAGGCACCAGTGGTTTTACTCTGAATTTATTGGTGGCACCCCACTGTTCATTATTAGGGTTTTCATTATCCGAGTCTGAGTTTCAATCCCCTCGTCTGCCTAAGATGTGCAAGGTCATGTCACTCTGCCTCTTCTCCTCAGATACTTATGCAGGTACTCTGAGTTTTTGTCACCTTAATGTGAGCTTCCTTTGCCCAGACATTACATTTCAGCTGACATTTATGCCCGCTAAACCAGAAGAGTAGTATACAGCTCAGTATCCTGCCTTCTGATTTAGATCCTCGGCACTCTTTCTTCCATTGCACACTGAGGACAACCAGTGACAGAGGCTGGGCAGAGCAGACCAGTCCTCATGCCTCACTGCAATTTAAGTCTTCTCCCACCATTTTCCCCTGCTGGCTTAAAAGCCAAACCATAAATCACATTTTGGTGCAGCTTTCATCTCCACAGCACATCCTAAACATTAATCTTAACATCCCTGTTAAGAACTAGTAGGTTCAATCATCAAAATACAATAACTTGCAGACATTCTATTATTCAACACAGCAGTTTCCCACTGTGAAGAGCTGAAAATAACCTGGCACATAGTGATAATATCAGTGTTCTTTTATGAGACAGATCCTGACCAATGTCTTAGGACATACATCAGATGGGTGGCCTCATTCAGAACTATGATTCATGTCCAGAGTATTTAAACCAGGTACTTGAGAATGTGAAAGCTGAATTGGTGAGAAGACAGTAACAATTAAAAAAAATATTTTAAAAAACTCTGCAGGTAGACTTGGCATTGCTCTTGCTTTAACTAGGAATAATCCATTGGTTTCATGCAGTCTTACATGTAGAAAGCCTGCTGCTCAGGACCAAAGGAAAGCTGGGACATCAGAAGTCAGTCTGGGTGAGTGCAGCTGAACTCCAGTGTTCAGCCTGGTCCTCCTGTGAGGCTGAAGTCTGGTCTGAAACAACTCAGGTCATTGCAGCATCATGTGCAGCAATGCTCCTCAGCGAGGGAGAGACCAGGGGCTGCTCTGAAGCTGAAATAGATTTTTGATGCAACACGTCGAAACTCATCCTGAGCAGAAGTCTACAAAAACAGGAGGTTCAACACTTGCTGAACTGCAAAATGTTAGCCAGCTGGATTTAGCTCACGGTGGGCTGGATAGCTGCTTTGAAAACCACCACTTCTTTGATCCCAGTCCTAGCTGTACTGTTGGACCTCTGCTGTACACTGAGCTCGAGGTCAGTAAAACATTTCTCAGTTGTGGTGGAAGCATTTAAGTTGGAATTTGTTTAAGCAGGGGCACAATTCCACGGGTAGAAATTGAACTCTACGTGTGACATTTCTCTTCTTATTACACTTTAAAGTATTAAATCGTGCAGGTTTTCACTTCCATTAAAAACAAGTTGCCAGATTTAGCATTTTGTTACTTTGAAGTCCTTCTTTTATTCTCCCCCAAAGGGCTTTAACTTTCAGACATGGTTATCCTTAAAAATATATTTTAAATGTTGGTTTTGAAACCTTACAAAGGATATGGCATTGGAGAAAATCAGGATGGAATGACTTTCCAGGGGCAACAGTCAGCGAACAGCAAAATATCTCCATTTTAATTCCACCCCCACATTTCCCTTCAGTTTCCAGTATATTTAATTAGCTGTCAGCTCTTTCTACCTCCTGTACAGAGTTTAATGCAGAACTTTAAGATAAGCTTTTCTTAGGATTAGTTTCTACTGAAACTGGTTCCAGAGGATTTGCCCATTCCTAGCAGACATCTGAGTTACCGCTCCTTCACAAACATAATTCATACGTTAGAGCAACGTTCCTAAAATATTGAAAAGCTAGCCAAACTCTTATGGGTCAAGGCATGGTTTGCGATGGATAAGAGCAGTGTAGTCTCACTGTGAGTGCACAGAAATGTGAGATACACTCTGCTGCACCTGGGTGATCACTGGCAGCTGTAGGGAGAGGGACAGGATGTGAGAATGTCTCCTTGGAGCAGATGAAGAGTTTGGTTTGGGTACCTCTACCTGAGATGAAGAGCTACAGCGTTCCCCACTGTGGGAACTGTGCAAGAGCAGAAACAAAGAGTACCCTCGGGGATGTTTACGGATCTTCCACCTACGTGGTCAGTCAAGGCAGAGGCCGCAGATGCGGCTCTTACTGCTGACCCTGGAGTCTGTGTGAGAGGCATCTGGCATTGCTAGGACACCCACACAACAGCCTGCCAACCCTAATGCTATTCCTTCTCCACCACACAGTGCCTTCAAATCTTATTCCGGCTCCTTCTACGTGTTAAGAGGACACGAGACCAGGGATGATCATCACCTTGCTTGTAGTACCCTCTGTCTTCAGAGAAGAGAGAAAGCCATCACTGTTTTTCTCACAGGTTATCCTGGTTTATCCCAAATTTTCTTGCTTCTTCTTGAAGTGTGAATACAGCTGTCGTGGCAATGACCAGCCCAAAAGCGACTGCAATATATACGTTTGTGAACCAAGGCGTGTCCTTCCACACAGTCTGAAAAGTCTGGGATGCCTTTGATGACATGACTGTAAGGCCAGTGAGAGAAGACAGGAGCTGCCTTGCACCTCTGGAGTGTTTCACAGTGATCAGCTCCCATCTCCTTTGCAGAGATGTCAGTGCTTGTGATCACTGGAAGATGACCTGGTAGAAAACTGAACTGGAAAATTCTTACTGGCACCTTTCTCCCCATTTCCTTTTTCCCCCAACAGCCCTTAAATCTTTGGGGGAAGTAGAAAACTTTCTTTAGAATGATCTACTCAGTGAGAGCTAAAGCTCTCTGTCTCTTTGCAGTTACCACTATGATTTTCTATGCAGTGAAAAAAACCCAACCCTGCAAATGGTTTCTGATTACACCAGAATAGGAGAAGAAACATTTATAGAATCATAGAATGGTTTGGAGGTATAGATGTTATAGGTGGAATTGGTTGCTTTTTCTTTTCAGATAAATAACATTTCTTAGCAGTATATAATTTTAAATAATTTTAGACTTCCCCAACTAACATATAGAGAGGAATCAGCTTGCTTGTTGCCAGTTCTCACTTGTGAAATGTCTTTACAGAGTTACAGTGTATTAACAAATTCCTGGTCTTTCAAAACTGAAATTTTCCATTAGTTGAAACTAACCCCCAATTCAGAGAACAACATTTTGTCAAATCAAATTGCTTTTACAAATTCAAAAGAATTGTGTAATCTCCTTCTATATCCAATTTTCCTTTCTCTTGCTATCCTCTTCAGCGAAGCTCTAACAATAAACTTTTCAGTCTTAACGTTGCTTGACAGGCACAATGTGGCACGTGTAGAACTGTCCCTTTGGCTTTGGCAGTCCTTCAAAGTCTGGACTGTTCCATGACTTCATGTAAAGTTTAAGTCAAAATTAAATATGCCGCTAAGTGTGTCTCACCTGATGGACTAATGGTTTTGGGGAGTGAAATGATCTTTCTCATGGTCTTTTGTCTTGCTTGATCACTTATTCTGAGATGTTACAGATCCCAGGAGCCCCACTTGAATATGAGTTTTGCAAACTCACTGTGATACTGAATATGGCAAGAAGTGCTAAAGGAAGACTCAGCTTAAAACTGTGCAGAAGTAATTCAGCAAAGAAGATAACATTATTCAGATTGTGCTTTGTAGAAAGGCCCCTTATGACCTTCACAGTTGGGATGTGGTTATTACTAATATTTCTCCTTACTTGAATATCTGCAATGCATCTCTCCTGCATGCTCAAGACAGTTTTTCATAGATGCAGGAAGCAGAGAGGTTGCTGAGCTGCTAGTTTGCTCACATCTCTGTCTACGCTGCTGACAAACATCCTAGTCTGTCCTTGGCATTTTTTAATTAATCCTCCACAATTATGCAATGCCTGGAATGAGATTTTAATGTGTAATTAAGGATTTGAGTTACTGAGTGATGCAGAAAATGAGGAGGGTAGGAGAACCGAGTAACATGGGATGTACAAGGGTATGAACAAGAGGAAGAAGGTGAAATGCGTGTGTCTCAGAGGTGGGAGTGCAAACAGAGAGTCTGAGGAAGAGTACAAAGCGTCAGAGTTTTGCACTTGGAAGAGAAAATAAGGAAACCCCATGGGAAGCAGTATGGAAAGGAAGGGTCCAGAATTATGAAAAGGTTAGGTGTGGATGTAGTTGTGCCTGAAGATTTGGGAAGACTTGTTCCACAAGCAGACAGAGCCTTGACAAAGTCAAGGGTCGTTGTACCAAAACAAAAGAGAAGGCCTCCTATTATGTGACAGGAACAGTCCATACTCATTTAGGGACCACGTAGTGCCATCCCATAGCAGAACTGCAGGAGATGTGCTCTCCCTACTCTCAGGAATATCCTGTATACCTCTGAGAACCCCTATGGTGAGCAAAGTGGTCCCACTGCCACCAACCTGCTGATTCACAGGTAGACAGGGCTATAGTTCTGATTTCCCCAGGTCAGAGGAGAAAGAGAAGAGCTTTGTCCTTGGAGAATAAATAGCATCTTGGTACTCTTTCCTTCTGTCCATGATTTAGTTGCTGACTATGCTCACTTAAATGGCTTCGTATGTAGATGGAGCAGTTTGGTTTTTTGCCTTTTTGTTTGTTTGGTTTTCTGTTTGTTTGGTCTTTTAGTTTGGTTGGTTGGTTTCTTCTGAGTGCCACTCTCTAAATTGTGTATGGTGGATGCTAAGAATAAAAAATACACACTGGTTTTTTTTTGCTGCCCTGTAAAAAGTATAAAATTGCCCTTTAAGAGAGAAATAACTGAAGTGAAAGTGCATATGACGTTTTCTTTGACAAAACTGCTCTTTGCACATTGCCAAAGGTAGTAAGGGGATCTTCCAGAAAGCTTGAATGAGTGTACCTGACAGGAAAAATAAATGCAGTTATTGTTTTGAAAAGTTGCACCAGGATCCAACTGCAATTGTTTAGCCTCAAGGAAACCATTTTGAATGAGGTTAGAGTTTTGTAGAGGGGCACACCGGTCCTTATCACTCAAGAGATTGCCATCAGCCAAGGAAATAACAAGCTCTTTTCTCTTCTTAGAGACTCTGAGGTTACGATTGTGTTGTTTGCATGGTTTATCTAAGGAACAAGAGTCAAGATTCCTTTTGCTGTCTAAGACTCAATCAGTACAGAATTGCTGCTGGTAAATTTATAAGATGGCTGTGAAAAAAAAAATAAATAAAACTCAGTGCTAACTTAATTTAATTGTGCCCATTCTAGAGCCTCAGCGTGCTTTAATACACACTCAGAACAGCTGAATTGCAACAGAACTGCTCATCCCAAGCCTTTGACCATGTAACTGCCACAGGCTGGAATCATGAAAATGGCAATGCTGGCTGTTTTCTTTGCCGTGTCCTCAACTACCGTGATCCCCCCTGCAGAGTGAATTACATTTGCCACTGCTGAGAGCAGTCCCCAACAGGCAGCACGAACTGGGCTGACAGGGAATTCAAAACCTCCTGGTTCACAGACAGCGTCTCAGAGAGCGTGAGGAAGTGCTTCTGACAAATTATCATCACTAAAAGCCTGGTGGATAAACACCCTGTGGTACCTGGACACAAGACAGGTGATAAATGGCGGAGTGGAAAGACGGTGGGTACAATTCAGATGCTGTTTCCATTTTTCAACGTGGTACTTTTTCACTTTTTCAAAAGAGCAACCAGGGACTTCCTAACCTTTAGCTTGCAAATGAAAAATACAGGTACAACAAAGTGGTGGGTTTAACCTCTGAGTAAGTATGTGTTAATTTCTGTTCCTGAGAGTACGCTGCGTTAAACTGTTCTTGACAGATTTTGGTAGGAATTTTGGACATTGTACATTAATAAATAAGTACTACCTTTGTTATTTTAAGTGCAGTGGTTTTCCCTAGTTGAGAAAGCCTGGCACTCTCACTTGATTTATGTGATGCTGTGTTTAAAGAAGGTAGTAATGATACGTGTGTTATTCATGTACTTGGAAGTCTCGAAGGATTTTAAATGTGTCTTGACATGTATGCTCATAAATTGTATCCAAGGTAGACATTTTGGCAAACTGGATAAGGAATTAATGTTCAGGAGACTTCCAAACACCATTGATCAAAAATACTTTCAAAATTCTCTCTAACTCCAAACTGATTTCTTTTGAACCTGTCTGTGTGGTCAGTGCACCATCCATCAAATTGTCTTCAGCTTAGAGATGTGGTCCATGGGCCCAGACTATGTTTCATTGCAAATTCTTCCCATCTCAAAGGCTTGATTTCATCAGTTTGAGACAGAGCATTTGAGAGTGAGTCTCTAATGAAGCAACACAAAGCCTGAAATGTGTGTACAGGGCTCAGCATTCCAAATGCACATTTGTTTATGAATTTCTCCACGATGATCTTTTTACACTCAATCTGAAGTGTGAAATGTAAAAGCTTCTGCAAACAGTGTGTCTGCTTTAAGCAGTGAGCCACACAGTGTCTGTGGGGTGGATGGGGGGAAGGATGCTCTTGAGGTGATTTGGAGAGGCGGAATCAAATCAGTGGGCTCAGAGCAGGATTCTGGGTTTGCTTCCCTCTCTGAATATGGGCTTAACTCCTCTGCTGCAAATCCTCTGTAGTGTTTAATATTCTAGGCTGTTTTGGGCACCAAGATTAATTGTTCTTTACTATCTGTATGTGCTGACAGCCTTCAGGTAAGTGTAATTCCAGTAAACATTGCTGCATTCTGATCTGCACAGCCAGCCCAGCTGGGGGCCATGAGGGTTATTTACCTTGAGGAAAACAGATGGCAATATTTCTTTGATAGCAAGTTTTCTTTCTGGATGCAGCAGTAACAAAGTGAGTTGATTGCAGTTCCAGGTCCTTGTCAGGCCAGTCTCACAGAATCTGCCCTTGATATCTCTCCAGGTGCTGCAAGGGCTTCCTTCCTTCCTGCCTTTTTGATGCTCTCTGCAGCTTTTGGAGACCAGAGTGTTACTGGCCCTGGCTGCTCATGTCCATATCACAGCATATTTCTGTTGCAATTTAGGGAAGATTATTTTCTTTTTTTAAAGATTTAGATCTCTATAATGAGGTTTACTCCCACCCCCAAGGTCATTCTTGCTCCCACTGATCTGATCAAATCTCTTTAAACCTTCTTCTTGCCCTTTTCAGCATCTGGAATGGGTATTTCTGTGTATCTCTGGTGGGTCTCTGTGGTGTCTCCAAAATCTGCACTGTGTGGTTCCTGGAGATCATTTCTTTCTGGTACAACTGTTTCAGTCTCTGAAATGATAGTCCTTGGCTCTTGTGGCAGAAACCTGAAATAGTCGTGTGATAATTTTTGGGTGACCCCTCAGCATTCAGAACCATCTTCCAAACTTTATTCAGCCTGTTATTTCACATAACTCTGCCCACACCAAGCAAAACACCTCTTCTAAAAGTTCACTCTATGAATGTGCAAGAAACCTTTTATAAACTGAAAATATCTTCATCAGCAGAAATGAGCATTTTTCTCAGTTTTGCAGTGTAGAAGTCTTGTTCAAAAGCCACAATTCTGTCTCTTTTCAGGAACCACATAGGAGAATTTATGAAGGACCTGAGTTTACCCAGCACTTTGGAAAGTGTTGAGATCTATTTTACTGTCTTTTTTGAGTGGTTTTTTTTCCTTTTCAAAGGAATGGAATATGCAGTTCCCAGTCTATTTTGGGAGATCTGATGCACGTAACCAGATGAACTGCTATTGAACCTTACTATTACACCATCAGATTGCTGGTGCAGAGGCAAGTGTGGAATTTCTAAATACCTAGGATCTAATAAGCCAGACAAAACACTTGGAATTCAAAGTTTAAAAGGCTTGGGGGCATCTCCAATGTTAGTTTACCTGCGTTTGCCTATTTCTTTCAGGGAGCACACATGCCAGTGCTTACAGTGTAAGGGCAATGTTCACATATGAACAGGAAGGACCGGGAGCAGAACTTTCTGCAGGGAAATAAATTTTCCAAGGACGACTTGTTAATTTACCTGGCAGCGCCAAAATCTGTATCACATTTTCTCTGTGATTTGTATGTAAAATAAAAACCCTGTGGAAGGAAAAAACTCCACAGAAAATTGGATGTTAAAAACCATTTGTAGAGCTGAACCTTACAGAGAACCTTCATTTTCTTTCTGTAAGAGGAGATTTCTCCTTCCCACTGGGTTTCCTAGCAAATATCTAACTCATGTTTCTTTGCTCTCACTTTCCTACTGACAGCCCACTTGTTTGGCCATCAGAGAGCAGCAGTGAAAACAGAAGTTCTGCTCAAAGACTTTAAATGCTCCGTGGTGTTATCTGGGTTTAAAAAAATATCCTTGCACTGGCAGGCTTAGCCATTTAAACCTGCCCCTTGGGCCTCCCAGATGAGACAGGTTCTTTCCCCAGGGTTAAAAGTCTTCACTTTACATCACTACAGGTCTTGTTCTGGTGTATTCTACCCTCGTTTGAGGCACTTTTTTTTTTTCCACTTTTAAGACCAACAAAATACAGACAGGGTGACCCCCATTCCCAAACACAAACAGGACTCCTGTACCATTCCCTAGGGAAGGGTGTCTGTGCTCCAGGCTGAGTAGATCCCTGCTGCCTGCTCCTACCTGAAATTTTGTTTTCCTCTGTCCAGCTCCCTGCATGGAAGTGAAGCTTCTACTGAAGACATACGATGCTTTGTCTGGCCAGCCAGATATATATAATGGTCTTGGCCATGAAACAAAGAAATTTCAAAACAATAATTTCTATCTGGTCCGTTTTTTGATCTTCCTGTGCTTGCCAGTTCTTCCCCTCTCCTTCTCTCTATCACTTTAAAAAAATAAAAAAAATGAAAGAACTGAGGTTCATTGTTTCCCTGTTAGCTCAGAAGAGGCATGAGCCAAGTCGGAGTCCCTTTGCTTTAGGCATGCCAGGGAACAAGCAGTCTACCATGGATCACAGATACCATCTTCCAGCCTCCTCCCTAGAATGGGCCCTCGTCCTGATAAGGGACTGGTGACAGAAAAGCTGGAGCATCACAGCAACTTCTTCCATGTCCTGGGCCTTTTTCTTCTGATTTAAGAAGGATGTTTGAGTTCAGGCAAACATCGCTATGTTAGTCTTCTATGCCTTGCAAGTCTTTGTCTGAATCCAAGCCCACGTAAGCTGAGATTTCACAAGACTCCTCAGACTTTCTTCCTGTTACTTAAGGTCTCCCACCCAGTTGAGACCTGTTACCTGTCTAGCTCATATCTCAGACAGGTTCAGATGAACTCACAGGTGTGTCCACACTCACTGTGGATCGCTGTGGAAGTGGCATGCTCAGTGTGATTCAGCTCAGACTAGCACACAAACCCCCCACCCAGTCTTTTGGGATGTGAATTTGGCTGAGCTATGTATGCCTCCAGAATAGCCTGACCCTGCGCTGACATGTGCCTTCCATCCCATTTGATAACTTCCCAAAGTGGAGCTGGAACAGAAAGAGCCACCAGTGCTCTCTCTATGAAAGTCCTCTCAATGACCTGAGTCCACATTTTATTTATTTAGGAAGCTGTTCTTATATTTTTGTTGTTTCTTTTCAGCTCCTTCAGCCCATGCATCAGCTGAAATGACTTAATAAATTCCAGTTCAAAGAGGTGTCCCATTTTTTATGAGAAGCTTTATGATCCATTGTACCTCATTGCTCTGCATTATGTCAACCCATTACTGAGTGCAACTTGAAAGTCCCTTACCATCCGAGTGCCAGAACCTATGACAGCACAGTAAAGGTAGAAGAATCATCCTATAGGGGTTTTTTTCCCACTTCTGCCATAAACTTCTAATATTGGCTGCTGTCAAAGAAAGGATACACAAATTGTTAGTTTGTCTTAGTGCAGTTTTCTCAAGTTCTTTTTCATGTGCTGATCAAAATTGTATTTACGTTAGCAGGGTTTTTCAGTTTGCTCAGACACGCTTCATTCTGCCCTCAAAGACTTGGTCGTATTTCTGTCTTTTCTGGGAAGCTACAGAATTTTGACTCAGATCAGGCTCCAACAATTGTTTAGATCTTGTTTTAATTATTTTCTGGCCATTGTTGAGCTTTGTGAGTACCTCCATTGTTTGTTGCAGTTTGATTGCAGATATCAGCTCATCCTTTCTCTTCTGGGAAACTTGATTCCTCTGGTGGTACTTGCCTGACTCATAGCCAATATTTTTGCTGTGCAAGATTGTTTTCACTGGAAGGAGAATTTGGTGACCTCTGTTTCTTCACTGCAATCGTGTTTGCTTATAGAAAATGACCACAGAGACCTGCAGCAGTGAACTAGGAGTCTGTATTGCTCATGATGCCATGATTCTTCTCAAGTAATTCTACCTCTTTTTGGTGGTTTTATTTTGTAGGTGCTCTTTGTGGTGTTTTCTGCCTGCAGCTGGTTGTTTCTGTCACTTGTGCAGACACACGTAGGTCTGCCATGCCACGAGCAGTGTTTGCAGTGTGTATTCGGTTCCCAGCCAAACCACCAAAGACAGATCTATATGTCCTGTGGATTATTTTTATGAGCAATAATTTCTCTTGTTTAATAACAGAATATTTTTTTGTGTCTCCCATTTATCATGAATAAAAGGCTACTGCCAAACCCATCAGCTTCAGAGAGGTTTGGAAATATCCGTATACCAAGGATAGTACCTTTTGAGACACTGAATCTTCCAGATGGATAATGAGAGAGATTTGGGCTCCATCACAAGCCTTCATACAGATCTATTCTGATAATGCCTTAGGCTTAATATGCCTGATTCTTCCCTCTTGGAGCTACTGAAATAGCAGCAATAAATTATTCAATAGTCACAAAACTACAGATAATAATGTCTATGGAGTGTATCTGGGTCTTTCACCGTAATTAATCTAAACTGCAAAACTAAATTAATCAAAATGGTGACAGGCACACTTTGTGGGTTACAAACAGATACAGCCTTTTTTCCCCCCTTCATTTTATGTGAACTGGAGGAGACACTGCAGCCTTCAAACGTGGCTTCTTTCTGAGCCTTCAAATCTTTCCTCACTGAGCTTCTGGGAAATCAGTTCTGCAGTGTTGCTTCATCTGGAAGAGATATTTGAGGGAGTCAGATTAGGGGGACGGGCCCCTGCATATCTTTCCCCAGTCCTCCTCCCTGCTTTCTTCAGTGTATGTAGGATAATCTCATAGCAATCAGAAAGGAAGGAGTTAAAATAATTTAGCTAGGCAACAGGTGAAAACCAGTGTCATTAAGTGCACAACTGTAGAAGTTTAGAAGTTTGCAGTAACACCTTTCCTTTAGTGAAATTGTGAGTGTCTGTGAGGTAGGGAAACCGGGGGTGCTCCCTCACTGGTGCTTTCTCATATGACAACAAGGATAGGAAGAACTAATATGTGGGTTATTTTCTAATGGGAAAACTAATTCTAATGAAGTTTCTGCCTCTGTGCTGATCTGAGGGTTTGGATAGGTGAATTCTGACCCTTGGCACCCAGAGATTTTGCAGAAAAGCTGTGGTGTGACTTCCCACCAGGTCAGTGGGATGTCTCTGCTGAGACAGCCAAGTCCCAGCTGCTCTTCCATTGTCATTGGCACCAGCGTGACCCCTCTGTGCCACATCCCTGGGCTCAGCATGACCTGTGGCCGAAACAACAGCTACTGCCTAGCCCTGCCCGCTGGCCCCAAACAGGCTCTTTGTCACTACAACAGGTATTTTCTGCTTTGACCTGGCAGGTCCTTCTCTTGATGAATCTCTAATCTTGATCCTCATTCTCTGTTTGGTCTAAACAGACATTTTTTTGCTCAGTTGGTGAATTATGAAGGATGGTGTTTTGCCTCCAGCTCGCTTGTGGCTCTGGTTCCACCCTTAATGCCCTGCTTGAAGCTCTAAACTTCTTCTCTTACCCCTTTGCTCTCTCTTGTGAATGTTAGAGATATCTGTCCATTTAGTTTTGTTACAGATTTTCAACTTTATGTCTTTTCCCTTTTCTAAGATAGTCTTTCCCACCAAACTGTAAACCCTTTCTTTACCTTTGCTATTCTCTTTTGCTTCTTCAAGCCCACAAAGACTCAGTCACTTATCTGTTCTGAAAAACCTTTCCTTCTTTCTTCCCCAGAATTATCTCTGAAGGGAACTGGCTCTGAACTAGCACTTACTTTTCCCCAAAGGGCCAGGACACATTTTTGAATTTCAGTTCCTTTATTTATTTCTCTGTCAGTGACATTTTTTGTGGTAACATCTCCCAAAACATAGATAAGTTTTTCTAAGCTGCCTTCCCTTATTGTTTTCAGATATAAATTATGTGTCTTAAAACTCACAAGTCATTAGTAATAGAAGGAACTTTTGGCATGTAAAAAATGATGTTTAAATGCTGAGAGGAACCTGGCAGAACATTACTGCCCTACCTTTCCAAATGTTGCAAGATATTCTTGGCTTATTTCATATTATATAACAGAGCTTTTAAACACAGATTATCTTTAGAAAGAAAGTCAGTGATTATTGTCAAACCGTGGTGATAAATTAGCTGAAGCTGATGAGATGCATTTGCAAATGGAACTGACCAAGAGCAGTGAGAAGCAGCCAGCCTGTTTTGGGAATAACAGTGTTTCTAAAGAAAGTAAATAATACATGTGATTACACATTTATTGTTCTCTTGGAATGATTTTTCTGATTTCACAGTAAACAGAAACTATTTACGTTATGGCTGCCTGTTTCTCATAGGGCTAACTGAGGAATTCTGCCTGTCAGTATAGCAAAGCAATAGGCCAAAGCTGGGGCCATGGCAAGATAAAATCAGTTTTCTCTTGCAAGTCCTGCCATACAAGCAATTTTGGACTGATGGAATCAGTGTGGCTCGTGTTTTTCCTAGGACTCTTGCTGGCATCAAGAGAAGACCTGTACTGGGAGTAAAGTTAAAGTAACAGAGTTTTTATGCCTTGGTTTGCTGGTGTATTTTAAATAGATGCTATCTCTGAGTGCTAAGATTTTAGGCTTCAAAAACAGCAAAAGAATGTGCCTTGGATGAACATACTCATGCTCCTTGTAGGGATATTTGTGCACCCTACTCAGACATCAAAAAATTCTTCTAAAACTGGCAATACTTTACCCAATTTTTTGCTTGACTTATCATTACAGACTTAATGATTTCTAGAAGGAGTAAATTGTAACCCACTTCTGCTGTGAATATTTAATAATTTGACCTTTTGTGAATATTTAATGTGCAGATTAAATATGAGTTCAGGCAAAACTCCCATTCCTGTTGGTGAGATTTTGCCCTATTTGTAACTAGCAGCTTGCCAAAGAATGTGGTGGATTCTCCATTGCTTATAGACTTTAAATCAGACTAAATATCTTTCCGAGAAAGATGCCCTGAGTCAACCACAATTTATTGGAAATAATTTAGGAATTGCTGGGCAGCCTCTGGGCTTTGCTCTGCAGATGTCTGAGAAGGTGACGGCAAAGTTTCCATACGATCTTAAAATCTGCAAATACACGGCTGATCTTTGAAATCTCAGGGTCTTAAAGAAGTTTTTCTTTTTTTTTTTTTTTCATCAGGGAGGCTTTAGGAGCTTTGACGTGCTAATGATCCGAGTTGTCTGGCTAGATGATAAATCTCAGATGAGAGAAGTAGATGGTGAGTTAAGACTTCTTTCTCACCTCAGGCTGGAAGCTATGGCACATCTTAGTAACTTCCTTAATAAATAGCGTGTGCGTTCAAGGGATTGGGCGTAATGTTAATTGCAGCTCAGTAGGAAACTGTTTTCCTATTTTATGAAAGCTCTCTTGATTCTTCAAAATGTTCTCATGCCCCGTGGAGTGAAATTGTACCAGCCTTACAACCCTTCCAGCAGAAAGCCCAGAGTTTAAGGCTCTGAGATTATAATGTCGTGTCCTTGTTCTGTGTCAGGCAGAGCAGGAGACTTAGATTCTGTCTTCCAGATCATTCTGAAAGAGTTGGGCTGGGGATTTTGGATTGTTCCCTAACAAAGTCCATCCCCTTCTTGTTTTGAATAGCAACTCGATCCTGGACCCCGAAGCTTCCCTGGGGAAACTGGCCAATGCTTTCTGGTGAAAATGTCACGTCTCACGATTTGATATTTCTTGGCAGACACCTTCCTTCCCAAACAGTAAAATATTTTGCCAGAAAATTCATGACCAAGTGCACTAGCAATGATTGCAAACAAAGCTACACTGGGATGGAGAGAGAGATCGCTTAAAGCTGTGATGCTTTAAGAATCTCAAAAGCTTTGTGGACCACCAGAGATAGTAAATCATAGCAACTGTGAAGGCCAAAACGAAAACACTATCAAATAGAATACAAATTGTGTCTTCTTCCTAAAGTGTTCAGGAGGGCTTATTTTAATGAAAATCTTTGCATACCTTTAAATCAGATTTTTCTGTTAATGCTAGTGTGTATATAAGAGGGAAAAAAAAAGAACAAAACTTTTTCTTCTCAAAATCAGATTTATTAAGTGTAAACAAAAGTCCTTCCCAGTCTGTCTGAAACCAACAGTGCTACATTTTACCTTTGTAGAAAGTATTTAACATAATGTGTGTAAATATTATGTTAAAGGTTTCATGTCCTGTTTTAAACAGTGGCAAAAAAATTTCCTTTCAGGCTTTAGGTTTTCCACTAATTTATTTCATATTAAATCAGAGCAGACTAAAAAAACTGCTGATCAGATCTTTACTGAGCTTTACTGTAACGTTGTTTAAGTGGATGCAGACGGCTGGTTTTTCTTTTTCTTTATTTCTTCATTTTTTCCCTCCATGTCTGAAATATTATACAGGAGACTGAAGTTCTTGTGGCATTAACATGAGAGTCTCAAAATGAGCCAAAAAATAAATATTGCAAAAATATGCCATCCAAATCAAATAGTGTGTGAATAAGGGAAACTGGAGAGGTTACAATTGTGGTTCAAGGTTTTACATGCAAGGTACCTCAAAAGTTAGCTAAACACATTTCAGATGGATGTAAAATGC
This sequence comes from Sclerurus mexicanus, assembly GCA_013396755.1. Lineage (NCBI taxonomy): Eukaryota > Metazoa > Chordata > Aves > Passeriformes > Furnariidae > Sclerurus > Sclerurus mexicanus. The sequence goes on along the minus strand of VWZF01006438.1, from coordinate 435,985 downwards.
AGAGGAATTGTGTTAAGTATCTTCCCTTGGTGAGCTCTCGAGCTTGGCTCAAATAACAACCTCGGAGGTCAAGTTCCTATGTGGTTACCTATGGGGTGAGGGAAACAGGCTCTGATCCCGCTCTCCCTTCAACAGCAGCATCCCCCTGGTAAACAGGCAGAGGATCGGCTATGCCCTGACAGTGCCCCCTGGACATCTTTATGCTCATCAGCAATCAAAACCCCAAGGGTGCCCAGAAACAGTGTATGAAAGCTTTAGATTTCTTTGGGCAAAATCTTTGGCTACTCACTGCTCATGGTGCTTAACTGTATAATTGTCTTAATTATGCTAAATTGCACTGTGGAGTCCCTTAACAATTATGTGGGTTGGCAACAGTATTAAATGACAAAAATGACATTAATGCAGTCATAGCAATGCCTAACAGAAGCATGAAAGTCAGTGAGTACCAGAGTCTGCACAGGTTTCCCGTGGGGGACCACTCTCACCGCTGCACACTCTGGCAGCTGCAGGAGACTTTAGTACAGGGGGTGATCATAATATCACCGATTATGTAAAAAAATCTTTGCTTATGGCAAAATTCTTCCTTTGAAATGCTCACTAAATAGGGAATGTTTGGGGCAAACGATTTTCACCCAGTGGTTCGCATCAAAGGGCTGGTGTTGGCTATCAGAACTGGACTGAAGGTTTTTCAGCTGGTTTGGAGCACAGCTGTGAAATCCTACCATGGCTATCACAGAGCTGGTCCAATCCAATATTCCAGGACAGTTTCCACGAGCCGATTGTTTTCAGGGTGCAGTTCTGGTCAGCTGTTTGGCCATACAGCTTTGCCTGGAAGCCAGGGACACGGATCCCTGAAACAAGTCTCAGCAGTGAAAATTGAGGAAGAGCTTGCTCAGGAATTCTGGGCACTAGAATCTCAAGATTTTTCTGCCGGTGTCTAGTTTGTGACTCTGCTAAGGCCTTCCCACTGGCTCAGGTGCTGCAGACCAGTTTCCTTCCTCTCCCATCCAAGGTAACAGAGCTCTCTGTGCAGCCCCCTGTACAGGTGGGCTCTTGCTCTCAGGAAAGGTGCAATTCCTCCTTCTTTTCCAGAAAGATCAACCTGCTGCAATAACTCCAGTGTAGCAAAGAGGTTCCTTCCCTCTTGCACTATTTGCAGTATTGTCTATTTTAATATAAACATAGCAATCATGTTTAATAATTTAAATATTTCAGATTTACTGTTTTTACAGATTTAATAATAATATATATTACATTTGTGCAGCAAGCTGTGAACTACGAATGTGGCTCCTCTGCCACCCACTGTTTTTCACAGGACTTATCAGAGACCTGCATTGTTTCAGCCCCTGTGGCTGGCAACAATAAAGACAGTAGCTCAGAGAAGCAACGAGACATGAGTAGGAGCTTCAGGGAGCCCCAGGAAGTTACAGAACCAAGTGCCATCTCTTGTGCTGAACTGTTTGAAAGGAAAAAAAAAAAGCTGTACATGGATTATTTAAATATTTGACCAGCCTCACTGTGAAATAACATCAGGAATGAACAGAAAGGAGTCTGTTTATCCTGATAGAGTTTTTATGTTAGGGCTTTCAAGGGGTTACGTAGGATCCTCTGCAGCTACACGCTTATTATGTGCCTGTTTTCAAAAATATGGTCAGAAGGTATGAGCATGGAATAGCATGGCCACATCAAGGAATCCCATCCTAAATATTAGTGAAGCCTTTATGCTGCTTGTCCTAGAGTGCTGCTGAAATCCAGAGCAAGGCCCTTAAGATAAGCTACTCGATTGACTGTCTCTGCCAGTGAACCCATTTGTAGAATCCACAAGTAATTTATATTATCTCAAAGCAATAACAACTTGTGGAGAAATATTTTCTCATATAACCATCTGTGGAAAAATCAGTGCATTCCTCTTTTCATACTCTGGGCTAACCTATAAATTAAATCCTCAGGTATTTATAAGGATAGCTCAGTGTGTGGGATTTGCTAATAAGCCCTCCTGAGTTCTAGTTTGGGTTTCCTCTGGTGAGGTGACCACGTATATCCCCAAGGAAGCCATCTGGACAGACCCTGTTCAGTCGGAAGAATCTGACACTCCTGTAAGGTTTAAGCATTCCTAGAAATTTTTGGATTCCCTTACAAATTGTATTTACATTTTTTAATAGTGTGAGTGAAGCCAAGACGGACTCTATCTGGAAGAGGTCGGCTATTTATCATCTGAATACCTGCTCTTTGAGCAGTGAAGAGGGCAAACCTTAGAAAAGCAAAGAAAATCCCTTTGAAAAGAGGAAAGAGAGGTATTTTCTTAAGCTGCATGCCTTCGTGCATTTGAAGTCAGATCTTATAAAATATATGGCCACAGCTCAACATGATGTGGTTTGAGCTTGGCTTCCTTTAGTAAATAAAAGTATATATTCAATGGATGAATCTTTAATTTCAAATTCAGACCCAAACTCCCTCCACATTTTGGGGAATTGTGCTCCCAGGTTTATGGCCAATAAGATGGAAAAAACAAGAGCTCTGTGCAAAGCTCTGGGATCTGAGATTTTGGCTTGAGGACATCTCTGTCATTGACAAATCCTTCCATGTACAATTTTCCCCACAAGCAATTAACTAATAGCCTACCAAAAGTTACCAAATTGTATTGAAAAATGAATACCCTGTTTGTATCGAGATATCAGCATTCTAAAAATAACCCCAGTCTCTCCTCCTGAACTTGCACTCAGCAGTGCTTCTAAAAGCACTTAAATAAAACTTTCCAGTTAAAGGATTGCTTTATCAGCTAAAATTATCTATAAGAAACTTCAGGAATTTTCTAGTGAATAAAATATTACACTGCAAATATTTGCTCTGCTTTAACCTGGCACTGTTCCTGCTCCGAATCCATTGACAATATGGGTGAAAGACACATTATCATTTTGAGCTGTGCCTCTGTATTCCTGATCCAGTTTCTTTACTGAATATGTTACAACAGCAAGTATCTAAAAAATGACATTTGATCCCTTGATACAAGTTTAACAGTGTCTCAGACCCATTTCTTTGCAAAATACCTTTGATGTGGACAGAGAACTCAGCAAACGAAGCTCAACTAAAGTCAGAAAGTTTTCTCTGGTCCCAGCGTTACTCAGTTTCCACATTTAACGTGTCTATCAGTTGCACACTTGACAATTATTCCTGTCCAAAAAGAAATTATAGCAAGAAGGTTAACTTACTTGTTGAAATAATGATTTAAATCAAAGAACACATTCTTACAGTGCGTTGTAGGTATAGCTGGGGAGGGATTAGGAGCCTTGGGTTAGGAGCCTTGCCAAGGTCCCAAACAGAGCAGGTCCCTGCCTCATCTCACCTGCAGTTTTATCTATTTTTGTCCCCCGTTTTGGGTGTCTGCTGGAGGCTGTGGGTCCCTCTGGGCTTGTGGCAGCTTCAGAGGGATCATGGTCAGACTCAACACCTGGGCCAGCTGGTAGTGAGGTGCACTTCGCTTTTTCCCTCTGGAAGACACAATTTCTAGCCTGAAGGAGAGGAGAGCTTTACAGTCCATACTCCCTCTTGCCCTACCACTGTCAAAACTTAATTTTAAAGGGTTCCTGGGTTAATTTATTTGTTTACTAGAGATGTTCTCTTGAGAGAATGGAGTGGGTTCATATCTCACACCCATGCAAATCTGGAGTAATGGCTTTCGTCTTGGAAATCACTTCAGTTTACGCTGCTGCAATAAACCAGGAGTTGGCTACTGTGTTCTTTCCTGTCATCATTTTAATTCCAGCACATACTTGTATGTGCTCTGCTGTAAAATTAGAGAAAGAAACATCTGGCAAACAAAATGATTACCAAATAAATGTTGCCCATTGGCCCTGATTTCACACTCAGGATATTGAAAACGAATGTTCTGGTGCTATTGAGATCTTGACATGTTTGTGTTTAGCTTGTTGGGTCAGCTGAAACTGCCTGTGTTCACAGTGATCCCTGATGAGAGATGTTTTGAGTCACAGATTATTTAGACTATTCTCAGTATGGGGTACAACTCAAAGCTCCTTAGCAGCAGGACTCTCATAACAGTGATATAACCCAACAGCAGGTCCTCTGACCTGCCAACACAACCACCACTTCCAGGGAATCTGTGTAGCTAAACAAAATATTTGTGAACTAGTGGGAAAACAGGGGTCACCTGCTATGAATCTATCTTTATTTTAAGGAAAGACAGCACTCTGTGGCCTGTTCTGATTTCCTGGAATATTGTACCAGGGTTCTGTGTGGAAATGGGCACATGTCAAGAGATGCCAACTGTTTTCTTTTCCTCTTGTCTCCTCCTCCTTTGGGGAAGAGCCTATACACAGTTTGGTACCTTTTGTTCCAGTGCAGCATTTTAAAGGTAGAATGAAGCCAGACTCTCTGCTAAGATGTTAATTAAACAGTGATGGATTAGGCTATAAAGCCCGTAGAAGAGACTCACAGGTATTCCAAATTGGCCTTTTTCCTGCCTAAAGTCAACAACCTCTGCGTACAGGGAAATGGGAGGGAGAAGGAAAGGGGCATGTCTTTGGGTCAGGCAAAAACTGAAGACCAGTGACTTTACCAGGAATATGCACACATGTGTTCTCCAACCTGTCTTACCCTCATCCCTTGTTGCTAAACTTGTTTCTCACTCCATCCCTTCCTTTCTTCCTCTTGTAGCACAAAACCTCTCAGGCAAATCCGGCTTCCCCAAACAGGACCACCCTTTCATCCCAACACAGCGCAGAGAGCTGCTCTTCCCTCTTGCCTAGACTGAGATCAGCTTGCCCTTGTTAACACAGACAGAAGCAGGGAGTTGGTATGTCCTGCAGAACATGCTTGGCTTTTCCATGCTGATTCACAGAATATCGCAAAATATGCTGAGTTGAAAGGGACACACAAGCATCATCAAGTCCAACTCTTTGCCCTGCACAGGACCCTCCCCAAGAGTCACACCATGTGCCTGGGAGTACCCTCCAAATGCTTGTTGAACTCTGTCAGGCTTGGTGCTGTGACCACTTCCCTGGGGAGCCTGTTCCAGGGGCCAACCACCCTCTCGGTAAACAATTCCCACTCAGAAGATTCTGTGATTCTGTGAACCTTTTTCTGATATCCAGCCTAAACCTTCCCTGACACAACTTCAAGCCATTCCCTCAGGTCCTGTCTCTGGTCGCCACAGAGAAGAGATCAGTGTCTGCCCCTCCTCTGCCCCTCACAAGGAAGTTCTAACTGCAGTGAGGTCTCCTCTCAGTCTCCTCTTGTCCAGGCTGAACAGACCAAGTGCCCTCAGCTGCTCCTCACATGCTTCCCCTCAAGGCCCTTCACCATCTTCATTGCCCTCCTTTGGATGCTCTCTAATGGCTTAATGTAATTCTTATGTTGTGGTGCCCAAAACTGCACACTATCCAAGGTGAGGCCGCCCCAGTGAGAGCAGAGCAGGACAATCCCCTCCCTTGCCTGGCTGGTGATGCTTTGCCTGATGCCCCCCAGCCCTCCTGGTTGCCAGGGCACTGCTGACTCATATCCAACTGGCCATCCACCAGGATCCGCAGGTCCCTTTCCTGGCACTGCTTTCCAGCATCTCATTCCACAGTCTGTACGAACATCCAGGGTTGTCCCATCCCAGGTGCAGAATCCAGCACTTCCCTTGTTGAACTTCATATGGTTGGTGATTGCCCACCCCTCTGATCTGTCGAGGTCTCTCTGCAGGGTCTCCCTGCCTTTGAGGGAGTCAACAGCTCCTCCCAGTTTTGTGTCATCTGTGTACTTGCTTAATATCCATTCCAGTCCTGCATCCCAGTAATTTATGGAGATGTTGAAGAGCACAGGGTCCAAGATGGAAACCCCACTAAATGACAGATCACCAGTCTGATGTTACCCCATTCACTATCACCCTCTGTGCTCCACCTTTCCCCCCTTTTTTATCCTTTTTGCAGTGCTTTGGAGAATGCCAAGCACGCTGTCTAGGATAGGCTGTACCCATCAACTTCTGACTTTGTAACATGTTCTTACCAGAAAACTCTCACTCTTCTGGATGAAAGTCACAGCAATTTTGGGTGTTGTTTGTTTTGGGCTTTCTGTCTTTATTGGAATAATTTCTCTGTTCAGGAAAGACTAAGTCAATTTCGGTAGACTTGGAGGGACCTTAACCCAAAAGAAGCAAAGCATTCAGCCTCAGCCACTCATAATCACTTTAGTGGATCCATTATTCTGCCACTACATGCAAATTTGGTCAAAATGAAACACTTCAGAAAATGTACTGATTTTGTCAGCACTTTGGTTAAAGAAAATAAGAAGGAGGAAGAATTTCAGTCCTGCTGAAATGTGCTGGTTTTAAAATACTGCTGGTTTAGGTTTACTTTTGTTTCAGAGAAACTTTTCTTTGGCATGTTAACATTGTGCTATTGTTTGGGGTTTTTTAAAATAATAAAGTAAAAATCAGAAAAGAAATTGCCTTCTTGTTGAATTCTGAAGCCAGAAGGTTTAATTTTAGAAGAAAATAAAATGCATATCTAGATCAACAGCCATCAGAACTTGTTTCAGCAGAGATGTGCACTGAGCTAAAAAAGCTTAGGCAATGTCCTTAGCATCTCCTATCATCCAGCTCCATCTGGGGAAAGTGGGACTGCAGGGGACTCAAATAACAAATTAACATGGAATCATTACAAGTAATTTAACATCTGAAATGGGATATTTCTGCATGAACAATAGATACAGCTTGAACCCCCTTCTTTCCCACAACTGTCAAACATGCTTGTTTTTATAAGGCCTGGGATATAACATAGTTTGACTTCTTGATAACATTTTCTTTGTATCCATGCAAGTGAATGTGGCATAGATTCTGAAAAAATCCTATATACATGTAAAATCCAAACTGACTTTTACGTCAGCTTCTATTCTTTCTGAATTTCTCTCCACTTCGCTTTTTATATAAAGATTTGAAGACTCTTCCAGTTTAAAAATTTTTTATGAAAAACACCTACTGAAGAAAACATGGTTTTATTTATGAAAATCGGCTTATGTTGACAATATTTGATGATTTCTGAGCGATTAATTTTAAGTGATCAGTTGTAAATGAAGCATTTGATCATATTTTCAGACTTTACAGGGGAAAAGTAGACACAGTCATACCAGTAACAATGGAAAGCACATATCTAATTCTTCTCATGCCATCACAGTAAAATCAGTCCTTAATTATAACATTACAGCCAGATAGTTTTATTATTCTTAGCAACATGGCAGAGCACGGGAGGACAAAAAAAGTTGATTGAATCTGAGAAATGTCTGGTGACCTTAGAGTTCAAAAATGCCATCATTAGGGAAGTCCAACAAGAACAAGGTGGTTGTGTGTCATCCCATTAAGTCTGCCTGTATTAATGAGCAATTAAAGTGTAGTCACATGGATGTAAGTGAAAATGATTAGGAGTGAAAACTCACCCTGCCCCAGAAGGAGTTTTGTTTCAATTCATAAAAGGAGCTGGTTGTTTAATTATGAACACACAGAGGATCAGAGTTACAATCAGATTCACTATGTATTTTAATTCATGAATCGAGCTTTTGTGTAACTGAAAAAAAAAGAAAGTTGTGATTTAATTAGCAGCATGAGAGTTGGACAACCCAATCTCATTAGGACTAATCACTTTCCAGGAAGCGCTGAGTGCCCTGTCTCACACAGCATCTCCCAGAAATGATCACTATTTTGCAGGGCTGAGCTCAGTGTTTAATACAGCTGTTGCAAGAAGCTGTCATTAGCTGTGTTAGGGGGGGCAAAATGGGGACAGAAGGCTCTTATTCTTGAAATGAGTGTGGCAATCCAGGCTGTCCTAGCTTCGTCTTGCTCATTAAATCCACAGTTTACCATCTCCCCCCAGCATAGGTTCGAAGAGCAAACTAGATTTTATTACAAGGGAAAATAACACAGGATAACTCCAAATAAACAGGGAAGTTGGGCAGGAAGAGTTTAGATTTGGAGAAGATGATGTGCAGATGTTTTCAGGAGTTAACACATCCTAGTGGGAGCAGCCACCAAAGGAATCACACAGGGCAATAGAGGGTGCCATTGTGCCACTGTGCTAATGTGTCAGCCTTGACAACGATGGTTTCCCTCTGAGATTTAGTAGATAAAACACAATCATATATATATATATTTATAAATCTTGGAGAATTGCTTTGCATGGCAGTACTGACAATGCAGGCAGGAGGGCATTGCACATGCTTTCATGTATATAAATATATATATATGTATATATATAAACATATTGTTGAGGGAGTGAATAAATACAAAAAAGCACACCTCCTAGGGAGGGTGTGATAAGTGACTTCAGCACACATTCTTTCCTAGCTTCATCTGAAATCCATCCACTAATTTCTTGATCTGGCAACTTATAGGCTCCAAGTTAAGCCCTGTCTCTTTCCCGCTCCCCAGTGCTTTGGCACTGGAATATTTCCCTACAAATCTACTCCGGCTCGTGGTCTAGCAGATCAAAGTACTCAGTCATTGACAACATTTGTTTATAGTAAAAGATGCCATAGCTTCATGTCCAGATTTAGCCCTCTCCTCTCAGTGCTGTAGAAAAGGGACATTTTTAGATGTCAATGTTCATTCCTGGCTCTCAAGTTATCAGAATTTACAGTTGTAACGTTCTTATGAACATAGTGGGCTATTTTTGCTCACGTGATGGACCAAAGATATTAAGGCCCCTTAACTTACTAACAGGATGGTGAAAAAATAGTACTAATTAAATATTTTTCAGCTCTCCCAAACATTCCTAAAATAGCCTGCTGTCCAAGGGAAGGGGCATAAGCAGAGGGCGTGACAGGGCAGTGCGGCTCTCGTGGCACTCCTTTGGCTGCCTGCATAATTCATACCACTTGTTATGTGCCCAGCCCAACATTCATCTGACAAAAACCTCTCCCCCCTGTGCCATGTGCTCCTTATCTGTGTCACAGACAGGCACTTGCACACTTCATGCTGCATTTACTTCATGCAGCAGAAGACACTTAGTGAATAAAATCACTGATGCCCTTTAAATCACTGCAAAGCGGGTCAAGGTCTTAAAAGCTTAAGAAGAGAAGCTGAGCAGTACAAATGTTGGTGTAAAAGCTCCGTTGTACAAACAAGAGCCGCGTTCCAAGGATGCTGCCACCTTGGATTTCACTAAAAACAGCACCCCCCCCTTACAAGTGCGGAAGTGTTTAGACTGTGAAACCTCAGGACGGGCAACTTTTATTATGAACTTGGTATTCTACAGTCCTGCAGGCTCACAAATCCCTTCTCCCACAGGAGCACAGACTTAGGTACATGTCGTGTTGTTGCAAGACCAATTTGAACACAAGTTTTGGTTTTTCTCTGTGTTTGAAGGACAGTAAAGACCCAACTAATTACAGGTCCCACTTGCTATCTGTGGAATATGTATATTCCATATAGTTTCTTGGGCATTCAGAGAGAACAGGAGTGAGACCAGCTAAGCTCCTAACTAGTTTAGGAGCATTGAATCCTTGACCCTGGAAGATTGTTTTTTGAGCAGAAGGGTGTGTTTAAGGAACAAAACCAAGTGCCATACAAGCTATTCCTGCTATAATCATCATCACAGTGCCATCAATTACAATGGACTGAAAACTGTGCATAGTGTTTCAGTGAAAACCAACAAGAAAAGAGATGTATGTCAGAAAGTAACGTGGCTCTTTTTGTGTAGACTCATCTTGAACTACTGTTTTCCCTTGAGTTTTAATTTGAAAGTGAAGAGGATCAGGTCTGTAATGAAAATGCCTCATGGAGAGAGAAGTAGAATCATTCAGGGTGAAAAGGTCCAAAATATACACAAGAAGGACACTGAACTGTCAATGGCTTGGAGGTAGAGGGGCATACTTCTGTTTCTATGGTGAGTGTCCCAAAGGAGAGTGAAAACCATTCAAACTTGAAAAAAACAGATTTTGTTTGAGCACAGATTAGAGTGACTAATCCCTAAGCAGTGAAAACTCAATGTGGTTAGGGAAGTCAGACGAAAAAGATCAAGGTTCCTGTGTCCGCCATATGCTAAGCACCAGTACATGTATGTGGACGATGAGCTGTAAACCCAATCCATAAGCTCCTCTGGGACAGTCTCTAATGGCCAGTACAAATGAGAAAGCAGTATTTGGTTCCAGTGACCTTCCTGGAAGTGTTCAAGGCTGGGTTGGATGGGGCTTTGAGCAAACCAATCTAGTGGAAGATGTTCCTGTCTGTGGCAAGGGGGCGTGAAGTGAATGGTCTTTAAGGTCCCTTCCAACCCAAACCATTCTGTGATTCTATGAACTGCTGTGTTGGGCCAGCTAACAAACCATCCAGCTGAGCACTGCCACAACACCACTGGGCTGCCAACATAACCCACTGAGGGAAGGAACAACCACGTTGTTTTCTGTTGATCGTCTTGAATAAAACTTGTGTTAGTGCAGGGGAGCTGTGAACTTCCACCTATTGTAAATTCATAGAAGCTGTCATGATCAGCCAGATTTGTCTTTGGAACAGAGGAAACTCCCCCTGTCGGACCTTCAAAAGTTAGCCTGGTGTCTAATGTTGCCAACCTCACCTTCCTGTCCCCTCCTCACCTATTTCGATGGTAAGACAGGAAATGTTTTTGTGGCTTCTACACCCAGGTCTGTTTCTTCACCACTGAAATGCCATCAACTACAATGGATCAGCTCCTTCGTTACCTGAGCACATTGTATGTGTGAGGACTGATCATTTCAGTTGTTTTCCATAAATTCCATGGAATTTATGTTCACAGGTGCTACCTGAAAATGCTGCAGTAGCAAAAAGTCACCACGGTCCCTCTGAGCCCAGCAGCAGGGACAATCAGTGCAAGAGGAAAAAGTGGCCTCCTCTTGGATACGCACCCTTGAAAGAGACCCGAGCACCTCTACGGCTTCCCCTTGCACCTACAAATTTCTTGAGGTTTGAAGTGCCTGGATTTATCCTTTACAAGTGTTTACATTCTGTTTTGCTATAACTTTTCATCTTAATTTCTGACCTACTACTGAGTCAAAACTGGAGTTTCTATCCTGTGGAAAATTCTGGCATTTCAGATCTGTTTCTCCTCTCAGTCACAATTAAAAGAATATGTTTAGAAATTCCAGCTTGGAACAAATGCCCCACCTCTACTGCCCATCACCTGAGTCATCTCCATTTAAAAATAGTTGAAATGTTTCTGCAGAACTGTTTTTTTCCCCCCTATTTCTGTCACGATAGATTTTTAAAGGGTTTTAAAGAGTTTTTTAAAGAGTTTTAAAAGTTTCTTAAAATTTTAAGTTAAAATTGTCAGAAGGATTTTGTTTTGACAAAACACTCTTATTCTAATAAAGAGGTTATTAGCTCTATAATTTATAAGTTAGATAAATATAAGTTATAATTCAAGTCTAGTCTTTTTCTTCCTTAACTTCTGCCAGGTTCATGAATGCAGAGATACAGAGGAGAACCACACTCTTCTTCTAAAGATCAGTTAAACCTTTTGCCATAAAACCCCTTTGCTGTGAATGAGGCCATTCGCTGATTTGAGACATCGGCACTCTCTGCCCCGGTGACAATGCAGAGAGTTGTTCCCAATCAGAGGGGTTTGTATAGTTTGGCTGACAGGTGGCTGTGGCCAGGATGCTCAGACTCTCTCACCGACACAATTGCACCTTAACTTGAAACTCTAGCACTTAACACTACACTTAGCCTGCCTTGTTACATTCATCCTATGATCTGGAATACCACAAAACCCCAAACAAAATGGTGTATTGCCTCTCCTGTAAAAAAATGCTGTATAATCATTTCCCAGAAAGGGCTGTTGTCATTTTGTGCAAAAGCACAGTCAGGGTTGTTTTCTTAATCCCAGAGGTACCCTTGTCCTTGCCCTCCCAAGAACGTTTGGAGGGGAAGAGTGGTCAGGGAAAACAGCACTATAATTACTATAATTTGCAAATATGATAACAGTAAAAGACATGAACAACATGCTAAAACTGCAAGCCTGCAAACAGTCACCACTTGGTTTTTTATTGGCATATTCTACCCCTGCACATATATCTGAAATATACCCAGACCATGACGCTACTTCCCACTAGCACAGTGATTTGGCCTTTTGCTCCTAGAATTGAGAGAGAAGGCTCTAACCCATCTAAAAGGGAGAAGATCCAGATAGTTTTTCTAAAGTAAAAGATATTTAGGAAATTATCTACAAGTCATCATGAACTTCCTCCAGGACGTTCAGGTTAAATACGAGACAACTGCCATCATTATTGAATAGGAAAAGAAAAACCGTACTTAACCTCGATGTATCCGTGTGTGCTGTTCCTACTGAAAAACCTGGAGGTGGAAGGGTGGTGAAGTGATCCCTCTGTGCCATGCTGCGTGTTCCCCTGGCAAGGGGCCTGCGCTGGTGAACCTTACAGCCCAAACCCCTATCACACTCACTTAGCCAAAGTGCCAGGGACACGCATTGGTGTGACCAGAGCCTGAAAGGGAAAAGCATCTCCATGAGTCAGACGGTCCTTTAGCTAATTATTTGTTAGATGTTGAAACTCCCAAACCCTCTGGGGCTGGCACACAACAGGAAGGTGGTACCCTTCCCATCCCATCTTTCAGCAGGGGATCCGTGTACTTTCTTTGCAAGATTATCCACATGCCATTATTCATCCGTGCATTAATCACGTGCCATTATTTGGCTGCCATTGGTTGGAGTCCTGTCTCCAGGATCTTTGGTGGAAAAGGCCTCAAATGACCTGGGTCAGAACCTGACCATTTAAGTAAAGAGCTTCTCTCAATTCTTCTCTCAGGTGTTGTCCCTCACTAGACACACGTGGAAGGAATATTTTATTAGTAATTATCTCCTGAAGCCAGAGATTGCTTTATCAATTTCTCTAAACCAGCTTTTTAGCACACCATCTCTATATATTTGTGTCCACACGCAGTTACACGTAGCATGGGGTTGCACACCATCTAAACAACAGTGTGCTCGGATTTTGTCAGAGCCCAGCCACAATACAGTAAGAGTTAATCTCATCATTCAAACCCCAGCACTCCATCCATCTTTCTGTCCTGCACAGTGGCTATGCCACCTCCTGAGCTGTGCGGGGTGGGTGATCAGCCACATCATTACACCCCGAGCTGCCAGGTACGAACCGCAGGGACGCCTGGCGTGGAGGGAGTTACTGCCTGCCCTGTGGCATCTGTCAGCATAGGGCCATGAGCTTTCACTCTAGATCTATGACAAGGTACTGAGGCACAGCAGGCATTATGCACGATCTCCAGCATGAAAAAGGATCATGCCCTTATCAGTTTTCTGCAGTAATTCGCTAAATGTCTTTGCTGTTGCCCAGGTGTCAGTGCAGAGCCCTGGCACGCTGTGGTCCCCCTAAAACGCGCTGCTGTCCTCGCACCGTGTGAGCGTTTGCTCTGTCATGGAATCTTCTGAATGCTGGATGTTTGATAGGCCAGTTGGCTGCCTGAATAAATATTTTCACTTTCTCTTAGTCAACGCTAAAGCCAGTATTTCAAGTGAAAATAGCTTGGGGTAAGTATTGGGGTTTTTTTAAAATAAATTTTATAATAGATTGTGTTTGTGGAATCACTGATTAATGTTCCTGTGCTGGCTTTTGAAGTGCAGCATAGAATATTGCAGAGAAATAACATTTTTACCACTAGAAGCATTATATTTTAGTTGTGTCTATTTTTGGAAGGCTATCCTAAACTGTTCATGGAAAACTAAAGCAAAACATTCTAGATCAAAAGCAGAGATAAATGTCTACCTCTAACAGAGATCTGATTGTTTTACCTTTTTGGCTCATTGTAGTTACTACCTACTTTTTCTGAAGCTTAAAGACATAGTAAATGAAAAAAAATTAAACTTCACCAGCTGCAGATTTAAGGAGACTATTTAAAACCTCAGTAAGAGTTCTAAAAATAAATAACAAAAAGGTAAGATCCTAGTTTGAACAGTGAGCTATTTTTCACATTATTTGATACAAGAACTCAACATGAATATTTTTGAGGTATGGTTCTTATTAACATTTGGATAGAGTACATTTCCTTTTCTTGATTCAATCACGAAAATATTCCACTTACAGATAGTCCATACAATAGTGCAACCTCTTTCACACATTACTACATCATAACCCAGTTGGCTGCACTTGCTTCAAACAGGTCCACTCTACCCATATGGCCTTTAGCATTTCTTGCTCCCATCTGGTTTAAGTTATCTTCTTTGGGCCAGGTTTCACTGAGAGATGCTCTTCAGCTACACACAGAAAGGCAGTTTCTGAGAGAAAACATGAACAAGAGAGGACCTTTATGCTCTTGCATCTCTGAGAGTTCATTGGAGTTGACTGATCCTACTGCTGTAGATTTGGGCTCTTCAGAGTCTGTTAAACCCCATTTTGCCTGCATGGTCTTAGTTTACATTACAAAACCCTTAAGGTCTGGTTTGGAAATCCTTGATTCATGTGAATATTCCTGCTGGAGAGGGGTGTCTTGCAAAAAGATGTCTCTTATTTTCATTTTCCTAATCATGTCTTTCCCTCCTTGCCTCTCCCTTTGGGTCAGTGAGTACTGACCACATCCTCCACCCTGGAGAAGTAAAACAACAGTCCTTGCCTCAAGACTTTTCCATTCTTGTCAGACAGGTTAAGTCAAAATCTAGAAGAGATTTCTGCTGTCTTCCCCAACCTTTTGATGAGTTTCAGGATGGACTGGGAACCCAGGAGAAGCAAACCCAGCTCACAAGACCTTCTCCTACCATCTAGCTTCACTCCTTGCCCACGAAGTGGTTGGACCATTGAAGTCACTGCCTTGTTAGGAAGTCCACAATCTTCTCCTTTCTCGTTCTGTCCTGAAACTTGATGTTCCCAACATAGTGATGCCACTTGACATTACTGATCCCTCCTAAACACCTGCTATCAAATGCATCAAATCTTTTCTTGTCAGCTTGCGTAATGCCCCAGGTCTTTGCAGCATCGAGCAAAACTGATACCACACAGCTGTCGTAGAGTCTTATTTTTTGTTTTGCGGACATGTCACTGCCCCATGCTTTTGCCCTTGATTTTATTTACATTGATATTCACCTTGCACTGGTAAAGCTTAAAATGGCATCGAATAAAATCCAGGCAGAGTGGTCCAGAGTGCTGGGAATGGGAATAAAACATGAACGTGGTCTTGATTGCAAGTGACCTCAAAGAAGAAGGACAAAGTCGCTATTTCTTTTCCTCAATAGACCCAAAGCCATTATTTAATCTCAAGCTTTGATGTTTGTTTCTACTGAAAGTTTTAATTTTTAAGAATTTTGTTCTAAGGTGACCACTGGCCTTTGGACCCACCAAAGATGAGCCAGAGCACTTTCAATCCTTATTGATAGCTGGACATACTGAACTTATGAATCCCCTTAGAATGGAGGGACAGAAGGCAACGGATATTAAACAACGTACTAAGAACGAAGGATAGATTTCCTTTTTCAGAAGGGAAAACTTGTGAGGTTACTGAATTTATTGATGAAGTTCTGCACAAAAATTTGAAAAGAAAATGACAGAGAAAAAAAAATAGAAGAGCTCTGTGAATAATTGTTTTCATTTTTCCAGGGGTAGAAACACCATTTATCACAATTTTTAAAACAGCTTCTAACTTTTTTTTAAGTTACATAAAGCACGTAAAAGAAAACAGACATAGCTTGATCCTCTTCATTTTTAAATTAACCTTTCCTGATTTGTTTTGGCTTCTGTTAAAACTTCCTTTGTCTCTGTCAGTATGAAAAAATAGAAAAGGGTGTGTGTGTATTTTTCCATAATTTGGAAATAATTTGTAATAAATGTAAAAAAAAAAAATTCTGAAAAAAGCTATAGCTATGTGGAATATATTTTTCTTAAAAGCAAATTCCAGAAAACATCCACATGGCACACAATCAGACTATGCCAGCCCGTACAGTGCAACACATCTATTCAGTAAAGGTAACATTATGTCACAAAAGAAGGAAAGATTTCTTCCTAGAATTATAGAATTTTATGGATAAAAATATTAATGCTGCGTGACCTAGACATAGAAGCTTATAGTAAGCATAGGCCATTAAAAAATTAACCTAGTCCCTAATATTGGACATTAGTTATAAAAAAAGGGCTAAAATAATATTCAAAATATAATTATTGAATATGGAAAATATTTTAAAATAATATGCAAATTAAATGCTATTATGTACTTACGTTATATTATATATAACATGTACACCATAAATATAATAGGTTTTATCATAATATTAATCAATATATTATTATAAGCATAAACATAATACATCAATAATATAATCTTAAAATTACTGAAACAAATATATAAAAATAATTTTCAGGTAAGTTGTTCCATATTACTAATTTTTAATTATATTTTTTTTTACATAGTATAGTGCTGCATATGTTATACATAACATTGTTAGCTATTACATGTCGGAATAAACACTGCAGTTGGCAATACCACATTTCAGGTGATTAACATGCTGGATAAAGTTTGGATGCATTTTAATTTTTTTCCTGCTTATTAAAAGCCATGTGAACATAAAACTGCCCTTTATCAGGTTGTAATTTTGTAACTTTCATGCAACTTTTATCAACCTAGACCAGGCTCACCTTTTATAAGAATAATGAGATATTTTTATCTTCCACGGGAATAACATTAACATGGAATTAAGGCACAAAACAATTACTCCATTCAACAGTTCAACATGTGAACCTTCACTGTGACCATTTTTACATTGCTTGTTTCAAAGATTTCTTATATATTTTATATATTTAAATACATATAAATATAAATGTAAATAAATATAAATGTAAATATAAAATGCATAACATCTGTGTGCCATTAAAAAGCACATTTGAGAAGCTATTCCTTAATTACAAGATAGTTGAATGAGTTTAAGTTGAAAAGAATTCCAGTCTGATCTACAAAGTCTCTGTAGAGAAAAGACTTCCATCCACAGGAACAGATGGAACTTTTAGGGTTGCTTTTAGATTTTGGTCCCGATGAAAACAGTAGAAATAGACTCATCATTACTATAGGAATAAAATCTGACCATAAACAGATATCATAAGAGTTCTCTTTTTTTTTTTCCTGGAAAAGTATCTTTGCTATCCAAGATTCAAAAGATCTATTCTTTTGACATTAATATCAAGAATAATCTTGATCAGAACTTAAAGAAAATGTTCAGACATTTGAGTTGCAATTTTAAATAGGAATTATTTAGGGGGCAAATATTAATTTCGGTGCAAGTAATAACAGGAGTTACCACTACTGCAACTCTGATTTGCAAGTAAATATACAGTCTTTCTCTATGAAAAGTGTACTTTTTTATAAAAGTGACATTAATTTTTCAACTCCACCGTGTTTTCTTTACAAAATGAGACTTCTGTCTGTTAGAATCTTAAATCCCACTTCAGCTGAATTTGCTTTGAACCAAACAGTAGCACTGTATTGACAAAGAACATTTTAAAAGCTTTAAAACGTGGGCTGGACACTGTACAGAACGACTCCTTTAATAGCAACAGTGACAGGAGATAGAGGTGCCTTTCAACTGTCTTTTCATTTTGCCAAGACCACGTCAAATGAACTAAAAAGAGCCCAAGTGACAATGAGCCTGTGTCTCAAGTCACCATTTCTGGGCAATGAGCAAACCAATCCTGAGCAGCAGATACCTGCAGAAAGATAAACCAGGTGATTTTAACTGGAGCGTCACTAACATGCAATATAATCTTTCTTTAGTGAGGGTTTGGATTTTTTCCCCCTTCTGCTTAATTTTTTTTTAAGTTGAGGACTGTTTGGAGGTTGCCAAAAAGGTCAGCATATCCCAGTCCCAGCCCAAATGCCACGACAGGCTGCAAACAACCTTAGCGTGGAAGGGGGTCCTGGCATCTGACAGGGCTGAGGACTAATTCAGCCTGGAAAAGGCTACAGAGTAAGAAGATAAATCCCATCCCAAAAGGAGGCAGCAGCACAGTGGAGGTGATACAGAAGGTCAGTGGAAAGACACATCAGTATCCAGCTCTGAAGGATGACTGAACTGAAGTACCTGCTCTACCAGCAGGATGAAGACACTGGACCTGGCAACATGAGGCTCCATGAGCCCAAGCATGGGCAGACTTGACCAGCACCAGAAAAACTTGGATTTCTTGCAGAAATGAGTTTGGAAGCAAATACACATAAGGGCACTGTGCCCAGAGTGGAAGATTTTATCTAGAACAGCGCTAAAATAATATCTCTGGCTACGGAATGCAATGTTGTCCAGTTGAATTGTTTCCCAGGGCACAGGCAGGGTGGGCAGGGGTCCTCTGCAGAGGCTGATGACCACAAGGGTGGTTGGCTGAATCCCTGTCCTCCTCATGGGATGCCCTGCCAGCTTTGCTCTCTGGAGCCAATGCCCCTCTGGCTGAGCAGCTCCTTGCAAGGGATTTTCCAGGAGGGCTCCTTGGCCCTTCTGAGCTCATTTGCCCCTCTTGGCCTGAAGGAGACAAGCCCCAGTGACATTTACTGCTGGATGAAAAACCCACCCGTTACTTGTCTCTCTCTAGTGGAGGATGAAATTAAGAAATTCATAGCATAATACAGCCATGTAGTGACTTTGGATAGCCAGCTGGAGTCATTTGGGGAATAACACCATATGTATTAATTTTGAATTGTACTTTGCACAAGAAGTGTGGTGATCTACAGGCTATGTGGTAATCAGCTATGACACCAAAACTTGGGGCCTAAAGCTGTTATTTTTTCATGTGTATAATGCCAGAACCTGTGTTCAGGTAGGTATCACCCACAAAAGCAAAATACAAAGCTTTCCTATCTGTCAAATGGCTCAAACTCTGCCTTCTTTCTATCTCAAATAGGAGTATTGTTCTTTCTATTTATTTACCTGTGAGCCCCATAGAGACCTACTATGAAACCTCCGCCACAAGTGAGCAGGGTTGATGGTTTGCAAAGAAACGCATTAACAATTAGTCCTAAGAGACTGCAGCAGGTGGAAGAGGAGTGAACATTTAACTGGAGCAAATGGAACAGAAGTTGCCAATGCACAAAATAAAAGGCCATCGGGATAAAGCAGCTCAATGCACCTTTACTCACAGCTACACCACAGATTAAACAACACAGGTATAGAGAGCTCCAGCTCAGCATACAAACTCTCCTTTCCCTATTCAGTATCCCAAAGCCCTGTACCCACCAGTGTCCTCTCCCTGCGCCAAAGATGTTGACAAGACTGAACCTTGGCATTACTCCGCTCCAGAAACCCCATGGGACTGGCATTGAGAGAGGAACAGAAATTGGCTGCTGTCCTGGATCGAAAAGAAAGCTCTGAGGTCTGAAGGAGCAGATTTGGTGCGATTGCTTTTAAATGCAAGAGACACCAGGGTCAGCGGGGTGGACTCTGGAGACATTGTGGGGGAATTATGTCCAGTGAGTTCTGCCCTGCAGAGCTTACTCAGGTGGACAGACTCATTAGCAACAATTAACATCCCATTTCCAGGCAAGGCTTGTGAAAGTACAAGGGTAAGCACTGACTCGAAGCAGAAGTAACATGTAAAAGTCAGTTTTCCTGCACATCCAAGTCAAACAAACCAAACCTGAGTTTCTGCAGACACTCGGTAGTCTCATGTGCTGTTTCTGGGCAACAGGGAGGGTGTTACACAAACAGCCTCGCTACAGCTTCCAGCGGGCTGAAAACAGGCTTTATTCAAACCATCGCTGAGTGCTGCCTAATTGCATTCTGCCTCCCTGCCTATTTATTGGTTTGCATTAGGGCACCCTTTAGTGGTGCAGCTTCGCATGGAGAACATTTTAAGGAGGGTCAGAAGTTATCACAGCTTTCTTATCTCGTAGCCAACATGATTTCCCCATCGGCACACATCTGCCTTGCATTTTGTAAATTTTAGCTCGTTGAAATAACTGTGGCTCAGAAAAGCTTTCCTAGAGCCTGCTTGGTTGGTTTGCACTGAAATCACTGCTGCTTCACGTCCTGCTCTCCGCATGCCCAAGTACTTGAGTTACTTTTCACATCTGAGTAGTCCCATTGACCCAGTGGGAATGTCTGAGTGGGTAAGTGCAAGACCCAGACCCTAAGTCTGAAGTGATGCTGAAAAGCATGCACAAAAAGGGGTCAGAGAGAACGAAGGACATGATAAAACACAGTAAGTAGTGAACAAGCTCGGGCTGTGAAATCAGGTGTTACTATTTAATTTCTCATAATAAAACAATTAGAAACTTCACAGCACAGGTGAGATAAGCTGAGAAATTACAGAGGCAAATACTAGCTCTGAATCAAGTCACGTATTTCTCTCTTGATCACAAAAATTCATGCTGGAAATTAATCACAACTGCAATAAGAGAACTATTGTACTTCTTCCTAGCTATGGAGTATGGATACATACATTGGATGTTCAAGCAAGAAAAAGATATTGTGACAATAATGGGACATTTCCACAGCACAGACTGGAAGATGTTGCTAAACTGATTGACACTGATTTCAGACACTAGCTAACACCTATCATAGGTTAAAAATAAAACATTACAGATTTTGGTTGTTGACTGAGGGAGAACTGTGGCAGCCGACACAGAAGTTTGTACACGTAACGCTGAAAAGCAGTTGGGGGCAGGAATTTGTGTTGTGAAACATTTCTACACCTGCAACCTATTACCAAAAAGCATTATTAAGCCATAAAAAGCTGGTTAAAAAAAAATAAACTCAATTTTTGGTAAATAATACTGTTGAAGACCTGCATGCTCAGGAGTATTGTGGCTCATTCAAGGTTTAAACTGAGTTTCCAGGATTAGAGACACAGCAAAATAAGCCTTTCCATTACCCCGGACAGCCCGCTGCGAGACACAGGGTGACTTGCTCTTGACCTGCTGGTATCGATTTTGGAGTCATGCCCTGATTTGAGTAAATGTGACTCATTAGCGTTCTACAGAATTACAGTCTCCTGGTTGTTGGGTTATTAACTATTTGTCCCTGTTCACATTTACAGTGTTTTAGGAGGGATGAACTGTAAATTTGCTGGAACAGCAACACCAGCAAACCCAGCCCCAGCACCCTGTGACTTGCATATCCTAAAACCACAGCATGCTTTAATTTAAATCTTTCTGCCTCAATCTGAGTGAGGGCCACAATAGAGACACGGAGGAGTTAATGTCGAATGTGGCTTTGGGTGCTGTCAGAGCCTTTGATACCCCATCGTTTGTCAGTGTGCTGGTTTTGCCAGGGTGTCCCCGCACTCGGGAGCCCGTGGGGCTGGAGCTGGTGAGCAGAGCCGGTTCCTGGCACTGGAAAATGCAGTGGGAAACACAGATAGACGGGAACACGGAGAGCAGCAGCCTTTCAGCGGGGGAAAAAATGCCTGTTTGTCCCAGCTGAAACGCTTCGCAGAAGCTTTCAGGCTTTGACAACCATGTGGGGAAGCGTGGAGAGAGTTTCGGGGGGGATCCAACCACTTCACCTCCCTTCTGACCCCAAAGAGTAACTGATGTGTTTGTGCAAGGCGGCCAAGACGAGCCGACTGCAATTTTTTAAGGTTTTTTTTTTTCCAAGAGGAGAAGTAATCTGCGTGGCTCCATGCTCTGGGGAACACGTCTGGTTGCCCCGAGGGACTGAACATCAAATCTTTGAGTAATCGGGGCTCAGGAGATCCAAGCAAATGCAAATCCTTTCGCTTATTTGTTTTGGAAATGCTTGGAGGAGTCCCCGTTAACTCAGATCCATGGCACCAGGTTTTGGGGAGAAATTGCCAGTTTCTGTGCATCTACACACGTCTTCAAAAACCTTATCAACACACCCAAAATTAACTATTTTCTCATTATATCTTCTTTTCTTTCCACCATGTGTTTTGGGTTTTTTTAATTAGGATTTTGCTTCTGAAGATCATACTGTCATTTAACTATTTAAAACTGATGCTTCCCCATGTATACAAATTTCTCTTATCTATTTCCACATTGTCTGAGATATATCCTAATTTTATAAACTTCAACACACCATCTCAGACATGACTGAGTAGCTGAAATAGAGCATTTTAAAGTTAGGACATCTCAGGGCTTTTTTTACCCCACCCTTGAGCTCTTCTACTTCTTTAGGTAAAGTTCTGTGCATCTTTTTACACCTTTTTTTTTTTTCCGTTTAAATAATCCATTTTGTAGAGCTCCAATAATTTATTTCTCAAAATGTTAGTGTGCAACTAAATTCATTAACTTCCTTTTGGATGATGGAACACAAACTGTGATCACTTATTGAGCCTGGTAATCAAAGATAATTTGAATATAATGTTGCCTTAAAATTAATAGCCCCGAAACAAGTAAGAATAACAGACTCTAAGGAAAATTAGCAGAATAGGAGCACAGCAGGCTTTCTTTAAATGTGTCTTTAAAAATAAATTACATACTAATAATCCTATTATTCAATGGGAAAAAAGAATATCTTTCTGTTTATTAGATGCCCTGGAAAAGCCACAGCCTTTTGTAATACTGCTTCTCACAAATCAGTTTAATGACAAATTACTGTACATTTCATCTCACATTTAAATAAATACGTTTATTTCATCCTGGAGAAAGATTTTCTTTTAACTTCAAGATTATAGTTTCTTAGAAGCGTGTCACAGAACCACATGAGCACTGCCAAATGGAAAGACATACCACCACCCCCCAGTATGTTTAAAAATTAAGGTTTTTTTTTTCCTCCAGCACAGAAAAATACTTATTTATTCTGACAAAGAAACAAAGAACAGTGATCAGGGACACCAAAGTTAACTGCTGCCTGAAGTCATAAACATCTGGTGGCTATTTTAATTGCATTGTGAACTAACCACAAAATCCTCCGCTAAAGAATAAAAATATTTCCCCTGTGCAATACTGTATTTTAGAATTCCTCTCTTCTGAATCAATGTCAGACGTGATTACAGCACAATGAAGTCTGTGTTTCATGCCTGCATCTTCTTGAAAAAGCCACATACCCTTACAACAATTGCAAGGTTACTCAAAGATTCACATAAGGACAAATTTTTCAGGTTATTGCTGTAAACACTCAAAGATAAATATTGTTTACAACCTTGTCATTTGTTTGAAAGCAAGTTCAATGGATTAGTATGTCTGCATAGAAATGCCGGACATTAGAAAGCACACTGACAATCACACAAGCTCACAAATTCGTGTATATGACTGTATGTGCATATATATATATACACATACGCACAAAAATGCAGATATTCAGACATATATATGCATATACATGTATATACAAGATGCATTTAGTAAGTAGTAACACAACCTACCTAAATGTGAATAGAAATTGTTGTTAATAAAATACTTGCTTGAGTTGTACAGGGACCTTCTAAATGTCTGTGCTTCCTGGGGAGACCAAATGACCTCTTTTTTACAGATACCAAGATCAAAGCTCTTGGTTTAGATACTCCAGCTGTCCCTCTCGTTGGCATTTGACATGCAACCCAGTCCATTTAAAATCAGGGGGCATGTAAACATTTTAACCCTTGGCAGCAGTATCTGAGAAAGATGTTAGCAATAAATGGTCATAACTGCCTGGGCCAATTCACATTTGGTGTCCTTCCTTTGAAGTCCATGCAGGCACCGTACCCTATGGTTTTGACAAAGAGCCAAGTCCAAAAAAAGGATGTAGGCTCTTGAAGCTGTCCGGATGTGGACTTTGGGATCCAGAGTGGCTCCGTGCAGCTGAACAGTTGCCTCCAAGCTCGCTGCAGGCCTCGCTGCCTGACCTTGGAAGGGTTTTGCCAACAGCTCTGCCTTGGTGCACTCCCTACATCGCCCTGGCACTCAAGTGCCAATGTTTCTGCGTAAGCAGAGGGGGCACCTTCATCCCTTGCGAAACCTCCTTTAGTGGGTCCACACAAGGGTAACGCGTGCTGATAGGATTAGACCCTGCTCTTAATTTAGTCCCAGCTAGTTTCTTTTTTTAAACCATTGCCACAGGAGGGTGCCATTTTTCTGCTTAAGCCTCAGTGGGTCAGGTCCCTTGACCAGAACCAAGTCACGGGGTTCAAATACTTGAGGTCCATCATGCCCCAGGAAAACAG
Organism: Sclerurus mexicanus; assembly: GCA_013396755.1. NCBI lineage: Eukaryota > Metazoa > Chordata > Aves > Passeriformes > Furnariidae > Sclerurus > Sclerurus mexicanus. Next base: position 411,934 of record VWZF01006438.1, on the reverse strand, counting down.
GAGTTGACAGATGTGAGTCCAGGACAGGTGTCCTTGCATGCCCACAGCCTTCCCACCAAAGTCAAACCAGGTGCCTAGATATGAGTAAACAAACATCATCAACAATATCCTGCGGATAAAAGTGTTACTTCTGGTTCTCACTGCCAGGTTGCTTTCTGTCACATTTTTAGAAGAGAGATAGCAATGGAAAACCAGCACCCTTCTCTTCTGCAGCCATGCTTCTAAAAGACTGAGTCTTCTCTCTCTCTTTCCAGTCTTTGAAGAAACAGTGGTGAACCCCATCTGATTTGACTCATGAGGGTACTTGGCTTCTGCACTAGGTACCCATGGTCTGAAGAAAGGATGAGCTACATGCCCAAATAAATTATGTTCCATGGGCTTGTGTGTGGCCTGAATGCTGTTCTCCCAGGCAGAGTCCAGCGACTTAACCCACCTTCATTTTGGGTTCAGGTGCTTAAATACGTTTTCCCTTAAAATGCCAAAGTGCTGGCAGCGCCCAAGGGCACCTATGCAGAAGCCAGCTGTGGTGCAGGCTGAAGCAGGCTGGTGTGCCACTGGTTATCAGAGGGGCAGAGCAGACCTGTGGCACAGCTGCCTCCTAAGGTCTTGCGGGACTTGTTCAACAGCATGTATTGCCATGGGGAAGAGCAAGAGGACACTGCAGGCCTGTGTACATCCTTCCCAGTGATGCCTTTGTGGTAAGGTGGGTGCTACTCTGGTGGCTATTGTCTGGCAGTGGAGTGGGGAGCTGGATGAGGTGACAGGAACTGGTTCTCAGGGGGACACCTGAGAGCCCATTTCCTTCTTGGAGCTCAGTTGATGTAGTCAGCTGAAATGGCAAAAGTAACCCCAGTGGCAGAACCCCAGGAATTTCCCTTCTCCAGCTCCCAAAGAGTTTCTGCCTCAGTCACCAATTTGGCTTCTCCAGACATCTGAGTTTTAGGCTTGTCCCCCTCCTTGCTCCTCCTGGTTCCTTTTTCTTTTTGGACAGCCAATTCCATGAAGGATTTGTCTCTCCCATGCCAGGACAGGGAGCAGCCCTGTGACCTGCCACCTGTCTCTGTGGGTAGCAGTGAGGCATCCGCGTGAGCGTCCCTGTGCCCAAGGCCCTCTGTTTATGGGAAATTCAGGAACGACCCCAAATCTCAGACCAAATAGTGCCAGCTGCTTTGTGCCCGTGCTGCTCTCCTTCCTGTTCTTACTCTAAGGGATTCATTCATCCAAGGTGGAAGTTCCTTTAGCCCTTCCTGTGGCTCCCCATGGCACACTCACAACTGCTCAGGCTGTGATGGCTCCTCCATTAGTAAGTTCATGAGAACACAAAACTACACTCAGAGGTGAATTAGTAATATTTAATTCCAATTAACTGAAATTGACTTTCAGCACATTTGAGTATTTAAAGGCAATGGCAGTCACTATCCACTGCAAATAAAGCTATTAATGGCATTGTGAGTACTGGAGAATGTATTCTCATTCAACCTCTTACTGACACGATTGTCAGTAATCGTGTGTTTTATACCATCAAAGATCTCAGCAAACATGATCTAAGGGGGTCATTGAAAGGGGAAATTATAAAATATTGCTAACCTCTGAAGTTTTTTTCCCTATTATTTTTTCTTTTAGAACAGCAGCTATTAAAGTGTCTTGTTAAATATGTGGCTTTTAAATAAGTGCCCACTTACACTAAAATTTACTGTGGCTTAATATTCCTTTAAAAATTAGGCTTCTACAAAGAGATAAAACAATCGAACTACACCATTTCAGAGTTTAAACAAATACACTTGGAGTTGCAGTGGAAAGATTTTGTTGTTATTAACTGATTCAAGTTGTATCAGTGCATTTATTTACACTTCCAGATGTTGCAGAAAACTCTCGGGGAGGGGTTTCCTAATGGCGCAAGCATAGGTGGAAATATTAAGAGAAACAACGTGAAGAATTTCTCTAATTAATACAGAGTTGACTATAGGTGTTTGTAGTCAAGAAATTGAAGAAATTAGCATACCATCTTCCATATTGGTGCTGTTTGAGAACTGCTACCTAACCAGAAAGGCTGAAACCTGGATTCCAAGCGTACCAACCCCGCTCTCCCTATGAGTTGCTGATATGGATCACTGGTCACAGCTCTAATTGACTGATTACACAAAAGCTCTTCGCAAAATCAAGACTAAGCTTCTACAGAGTAGGAGCTGCAGTTCCTACTGACTGACTCCAGCAGAGCTTCAAAGTTTGCCTGGAGTCACCAAAACTGAATTTGCTGTCCAAAAAGCAGAACTTGGGGTATTTGTCCTGTGCATTTAGAGTCTGGAGGAATACTGAATAGAACTGAAACAGCCAGATGAAACAGTAATAGCCAGGGTGTAAATTGAGCAGCAGTGTTTAAAAACATATTTTGTGTCTGACTTTAAATAAATAAATAGATTAGAATTGGTGTTAAAGTTGGGGTATCAGCTCTTGATCTGCTGATAGCAAAATTCAGATGAATTTCAGGGAAAAATGATAGCACAAACTAGCACGCTTCTGGAATATGGTTTCAGTGAGGGGGCTGTGAGCTTGTTTTCTTTTTACCTATTTCAAAACTAATTTAATTAACTGGTACTGTGTCTACCTATTTACACTGTAATCTCAAATCTAATTCTGCAGATGGCCTTGAGACATCTTTTCATCTGTTGCCTCAAAAACAGGAAGAAAAGTAAACGCAGAGAAAGGGAAGTGTAATGAAAATTCCTGGTAGCAACTGAAGATCTGAGCATCGAACTGCTTCGTTGTGACAATTATTTAGAAACAAGCCATCTCACTTTCAGTGTGCGCTCTGATCTCACATGGCAAATGTGGAATACCAGATCAGGAGTGCAGAATTTATGTAATAAATTAGTCACATCAAGCCTAATAAGATTTTGTGGTCTATTTCTGCAGCATCACACTTTCCATTTCATGAGGGCTAGAGTATGTTCTAAAAGACCCTCAGAGTTTTCATGGACATTTCAGCACCCCAAGAACAGAAATAAGTACTCCATTACATAGTAATAAATTCTACCAAACCACTGGGTTTCTTCTCTCTTCTTCCTTCTTTCTTCCTTCTTCTTTGTTCTCCTCCTCCTCCTCCTCCTCCTCCTTCTCCTTCTCCTTCTCCTTCTCCTTCTCCTTCTCCTTCTCCTTCTCCTTCTCCTCTTCCTTCTCCTTCTCCTTCCTCTTCTTCTCTTAAAATACAAGAGAAGATAAATGAGTTAAAATAACAGGGAAGAAAATTACCTTCCTGTAAATCTTTGGTGACTTCTACTTTACAAAAGAAGACAAATGTAATTTGGGACAGCAGATTTGTGTTAAAACACGACCCTTTACAACTGGAATGTCCATAATGGGTGGCAGTTGAAAGATCTGTTTTATAACCCAGTCACTTCTTTAACGGCCTCACATGCAATAATTTCTGCATTCAATTTCCTGTACATGTGTACAACAGCTTGCCCAAGGGAATTGGGTTCCCCTACAATCCTCCTTTTCCTGAGCATTTGCAATTTCGAGCCACTGGAGAAAAAAAAAAAAAGGAAGAAAAAGAATCCCATTAAAAAGCCTCACAATAACACTTACTGTAATTATGAAGCAGTGAGCAAGTTTGCATTACTTACTTCCAGGGAAATGGGAAAGGTCATGACCTGATCCCACCAGGCTGTGCCACAGCTCCAGTGCATGGAGAACAAGCCCTCCTCACTGTGAGAGCAATGCTGACCCTCGTGGCAGCAATCAGAACTGGATGTGAAGTGTTGTATTCTCCTTTCCCCTTTCATCTCTTCCAGTTGAGAAGGGAAGAGAAAGGGGAAGGAGAAGAGTTAAACTCAATCTTTCACCTACTGGGGATAGCCCTGAGCCAGTTATGACAATACATGGTGAAGATGTTACTCAATTTTAAAGTTAATCTTCTGCACAGTAGCCCTGGACTGTCATGGCACACACTGTATAATTGAGAATTTATTATTTGGCATGGGAAATCATAAGGAAATCCTTTACTTAACAATGGAAAGTGTTTTCAGCCCATTTAATAACTGACACTTCCTTGTCTATTGTTGTTGGGTTTGATGTGGGAACTGCTGGAGGGAATCAGTAGCCCAGGCTATGCCCAGAGGACTGACGAGACAACTGATAAATCTCCTCTGGCCGTGCAGTTCATTCAGAGCAATAAAAATAAAGCAGCTACTGAACTACATAAGGAAATTTTATACACTTGGTTATCTCTGCTAACTAAAGCTGCAGGCTTTTGGAGCTGGCTTTTGGCAGATAAGGAGCCTTAGTTCTCTCAGGAAAACCATTTATGCCCTGCACTAGGCATGAGCGTCAGTGCTTGTGGGCTTGAGATCATCTAACTTGGATGATAGTACTTCCACCCAACCACTGCCAGCAGATGAAATGGTAGTCATTCCACGAACATAGGTCATCTATATTTAAATTCAGAGTGTGCATATAGCTCCCTATCTAATGTTTGAAGTCCACAATATTTAACAGATCCTCAGCATAAAGTGTAATACTGGTGTTACGGCTTTGAACTAATACTAGATCCGGTTTTGGTTTTTTTTAACAGAGGTCAGGCCTGGTTTTGGCACAGTCACATTTTCCTGGAGCAATTTAAAGACTCTTTGCCCTTTTGGGAATGAGGGTTGTCTCTTGCATGGCTGCAAGGAACTTGAAGGTCTAATCAGAAGATAGATAAGTGGTAATAACTCCAGAAAACTAACGACACCTTTTTTTTTTTTTTTGCTTTTCTTCCTATTCTTTCAACAATAACCTTAGAAATCATTTGGCCAAGCAACGCTGCTCACTGTACCCAAATACAGTAAGAAATCCAACAAAGCAGTCCAAATATTAATCAATTTTTCCAATTCCTCTAAAAAACCATTGAGTGATATGGCAAAATAAACTCCTACCTGGATAACTTTTGCTGATACAAGCCGCCTTCTTTGATTTGTTTCAACCAGCAACAGGGTAAATGGGTCTTAGCTCTCCAGCTACACTGTCAGGGAGAGCATTAGCATGACTGCTGTGCCATTTATCTCCTGTGCTTCCTGACACGTCCTTCGTCCTGCTGTCACAACAGATACTTCTGCAGTTGCAGACACTCTGCAGTGAGCGTAGAAGCCCAAAGCAGGCACCTCTACAGCAACAGTGAAGCAGGAGGCCTAGCACATCCTGAAAAACAAACATTATTGTTTCACCTTTACCTCTTAGGAGGGCAAGAGTGGGCTGAAAGCAGCCTTTATATCACAGGAGCTACTGGTGCACCCAGGGAGTGCATTGCTCAAACACCCCTCGGTGGTCTGAACCAGAAGATGAGGAGCAGTATTATGTATGAATTTTTTTTTTTCAGTACTTTTAGCAGCTGTAAAACCACATAAGCCTTCTAGCTGACCAGTCACAGAATCACAAACTGATTGAGGTTGGAAAGTAGCTCATCTTATCTGACCTCCTTGCTTCAGCAGGGGCGCCTAGAGCTGGTTGCTCAGGATTGTGTCCAGACAACTCTTGAGTATCTCCAAGGATGGAGACTCCACAGTCTCTCTGGGAAACCTGTGCCAGTGCTCAGTTACCCTCACAGTAAAAAAGTGTTTCCTGACGTTCAGAAGAGGCCCGCTGTGTTTCAGTTTGTGCCTGTTGCCTCTGACCCTGTTAATAATAAAAAGTCCCCAGCTCTGTCTTCTCTGCACCGTCCCTTCAGGTATACATTTACATACATTGATTAGATCCCCATAGCTTTCACCAGGCTGAGCACTCCCAGCTCTGTCAGCCTTTCCTTAGGAGAGATGCTCCAGTCCTTTCAGTATTCTCATGGCCCTTTGTTTGACCATCTCCAGTATGTCCCTGTCTCTGTGGTACTGAGGAGCCCAGAACTGGACCCAGCGTGCCAGGGGGGAGCTCAGCAGTGCTGAATAGAGGAAAGGACCTTTAAGAACCGGATGGTCTTTTCTTTCCTTTCTTTATACAAGTTTTCGTTTGGTGCAGTGCAATAATGTAGAGGCTCTAGAATGCCAAAAACTTCTCCTTTCACCTCTGTCCTTAACACTTGGAAGCTGTTTGTCGCCTTGCTATGAGCTTGTTTTTCTTGTCAAGGACAGCGCTGACCACTTGTGCTGGCTAAAGAACTGCAGCACTCAGTGCCAGAGGCAAACCTCCAACTGGATTAGTTATAGCTGTGAGCCTTAAAAACCAAAAATCTCCATTTCCAGAGGCACTGGCATGCAGCCCACACGTCCCTTTATGCTGCCCTATCCATTACCATCACACAGGTGTGCATTTCCATGGTGCTTTCAATGCAATGTTAGTCCCCTGTATCATTGGGCTCAGCATCACCCAAACCCCTCCAAAGCCCCCACAGCAAGGACAGAATCCAAACCTGGGCAAGACAGACAATTTTTGCCATTTTTTTTCCTATCCAAATCGTGCTGATTGAAAGCTGCATTCAGATGATCAACAGATTCTCCAGGATGGACAAGAGTAGGTGGTACTGCTGTCTCTCCAGCAGACCTGGTGTCACCAAAACACAACGTGGCTGGTCTGAGGCTGCCATTCCATGAGGATTCAGCTGCTCTCTCCAAAGTTTTCACAGTCATGGATTAAAGTGCACAGACTTTTTATGTAACCATACAGATGGAAGATAGCAAGGTTCATGTCACCAGTCAGGTGGTGTAACACAGATAGAGATCGGACACATATTTACAGGCAGGTTCCAGATAGATAAAAAAAATCCCCAACAAACAAACAAGAAAGTCTTTATTTCTGACTTGTAAGACCTGGATCCTGAGAACTATGAATACATTGAGTAGTCTAGGTCCTGTTTAGGAAAGCAGCAGGGATTAAAATACCTGATAAGTGACAGACACGTTTTGCTCCTAGGCCTAAAATGTTATTGTTACAAGGGATTGTCATCAGACTTATTCTGGGAAACAATTTATTCAGTCATTCTGAAGTCCTACATTTTGTTCTGGTTGTGGATGCACCAGTGAAATCAGAAGGGACAACCTGCCCTTTCCACAATGAATTAAGCCCTAATGTGCTTTGCAAAGAAATAGGGAAGGATGGTGTGGGGTTTAGCACAGTTGTGTTTATTTCACATTTGTTCTCCAATTCTTTATATATTTATGGACAAATAATCTTATTAGTATCAGTCTTTATTGCCTAAATTATAAAAATATTTCCTTTCTCTGCAATCCTTTTTGACTCTTGTCTGTTCAGCTGTCAAATTTTCTCTGTAAATGCAGTGTGCAGTACCATTAGCAGGACTCCAACATTACATGTCAGTTCTAACACTATTGCAACAGCAACTGTAGCCGTCTCCCACTAAATCACCGTGTGTTTGATGCAGCAGTGACAGTTTCAGTGGAATTAGGCAAGGGAGAAATTTATACAAATCTTTAGCAACGGTTTAGACGTGAATGCCCTTTTTATGTAAAGTAATAGCTGGAAGGATTAAGATGGGGAGGTTGATCTTTCCTAACGGCTAACTCATTGTTTTCTCATGATTCCAAAATTCTTTGGTAACAGACATGGTCTGGACAGCTCACCATTAGCAATTTTGGAATGGAAAGTTAACCGCAAAACAGTCAGAGCTGGATATCTTGCAAAACTCGCTGAAACACTGATTTCCTTCTGAGTCTTTCTCCTGAAGATGCCAGACGCATTCCTATCCATGTCCAACAACTCTGTTTTCTGAGGCAGGAAAGCTTCCATATACACACATATCCGCACAGAGACACAGGCACACTCAGAAGAGGCAACTTAAAGCTTCTGCCAAGGAACACGTATGCTGGAAAATATACTGATTAAATAACTTGTTTTCTTATCACAGGCTAAGAATGCTTATCCTTTGTAAGAAAGGGTGCTGCTCATATGGGAGGTTAATTATCAAAGGTTAATATCACAGTTAATATTGACTAATTAGAAGTTTTAGTGATTTTTTTCCTTTGGTTTCTGAAATTGCAGGTCATTCCAACAAATATTTGGGACAGAAAGGAATTGCGTTGCTAGTTCTTCCCAGAAGGAGAAATACTTTCTGTCAAAGAACTGGTGGAAAGAAAAGAGGGAAGGTGCCATGAATAGTTTTTGACTTAAATCCCAACGCCTGGAATTTAAAATGAGACCTCTTGGTGTTCTGCTAATACATACCCAGTTCATATTTGTTTCCAAACTCTGTTTTTAAATGTTTTCCTTAAATCCAGCTATGGAACAAGTTAATAAACCTTTCTATTTCAAACAGATTTCTCCTTGGTCCTTCTGAAACAAGTCTGTGGTTCAGTTTTGCATCCATCAGACATCACGTCCATCTACCTTCCCTCTGGGACACTTTCATTATGGTCTTGCCATTTGGTGGTTGCATGGCTGTGAACTCAAGGGACCCTGGTCTTGCCAGGATAAACCTTCTCCATGAAGATTCAAGCATTTATAGGCAAACTTAAAGAAGTCTGTGGTTTTTTAGGTTATGTCTTTCATATATTGAGGGTTTGATCAATTCTGGGCATCTTGTGTTCAGTATAGGGCATGCTGCTCACCCTTTCACATAATAACCTCAAGCCATATGCAGAATGTATTTAGGGGTAGGATTTACCAAACAGCTTTGTATTAGGCAAGATCTGCTCCCATGGTGGTATCCAGGTGATCCATACACATAAATGGAACAATGCTAGGCCAGTGAAGGGCGTTCTTGGAAAACCTCCAGGCTACGGAGTTGTGGGATGACATTTCTCAGTCATGCTCTCAATTCTTATATTCTTCCATCCCGGTAGAAGTGAAAGCCCCGTTACTTGGAAACTGTTAGCTAGGCTTCCAGATCCTAAATAAGTATTTAAAAATGAGTTATCTTGGGTGATTTATGACACGGCTGCCATTAGAAAAAAATGGCTGTAAAAGTGCCATGGTGGGTATCTGGTTCAGGAGCAGCTCTCTTCACTCTGTTTACAGGGGAGTTGCAGCTTCACCAACTCAGTCAGGGAGCTGAGATTTAAAAGGGGCAATTTCTGGCTCAGTAATCTTTAGCACTACTGAATTTTCCAGCAGACAGAGTCCTCCATCTAGGCACAGATTTATACTGGTAGGATCCGAACCTCCAGCATATGAATACTTTTGAGGCCAGTACTGCATATATTTATGTCTTTAAAGTATCTCACTGAAAGGGGCCTCAGAGCCATATTATATTGGAATTAAATGTTATTTTTAAATCAATGTGTTCCTGAGTCTTTTACGCCGTTTTGGCCAACCCCAGGCATTACTGTTGCTAGAAAAACAATAATTTAATTTTACTGGCTAAATCATTCCAGACACCTTTAGATGAGGCAGTGACCTGGTGTCCTCTGAGACTGGTGGAGAGTCAGAGAAAATACAGCAGCAAAAAATGTTTGAAGCTTCAACTAGGAAGTCTAAATTTGGAGGAACAGATTTTGTGCTATACAAATTTGGTTATTGCAAGTTTGGGACTGAACTGTATCATTATTTTTTATAGTGCTATAAAATGAAAAACTGTTTTTAACGAATACAGTTCTAGCTGTCCCTTTTGGCTTGTCAAGTCCAAGTGTGCTGTGCACAGGATATAATTAGCCTGATGCACAAACTAGTGAAAAAAATGGGCTTTTAATGAAGCTCAGGGTGCTCAAAGAAAAGTGTAACCAAAGCAAAAAAAAAAAAAAAAAAAGGCAATCGATCTGGAAGTGAAATAAAATGACTGTTTTTTCCTTTTCTCATTTTGTCAGTGGATGTTTCTTCTTGCCTTTTGTAGTTGTTTGTTTGGGTTTTTTTTCCCTTTTTCCTTGATTGCATTATTCTTCATAATTTCCAGGAAGGGAAACCTGCTGCAGGCACAAGCTTTCCTGACTAGGTGATCTTCCCATCATGTCCCAGAGAGCTGCCATTTCCCTTGTTCCCTCAAAAGAACCAGCCTTACCAGCTCTCCCTGGCCCACTGACTTGTTCCCAGGACTGCTTGGTGAGGGTACCCCTGGGCCAAGTGGGCTCCGGGCTGAGCAGGCTAAGCCTCAGCAGAGGTGAAAGTCAGGACTCCTGAGCTGCTCCCTCTTCACTCTGTAATAATGTCACCCAGTTTTTTTGCCTGCCTTTTCCCTTGGAAGTGAAAAAACTCTTCTGGATCCTGCCGACTTCTGTTTCTGTCTCTTTATCTTCAAGAAAGTGCAGTCCTGAACTTCACGAGCCATTTGCTCAGGAGCTGTCATTTTAAGAGGAACTTGCCTGTCTTTAAGTGACTTCAGTTCTTCAGTGCATATAATTTGTAAAGAAAATAAGTCACATGCTAGCTATACACATGCTGTGAATGTTCGTATTGAAAGGCCTTTGTTCTTCCACAGTGTACTGGAAAAGGAAATGAATCACCAAACACAAGTATGCCTGAGTTGGACAGAATGCAAGAGTCCCCCCCAATGTTGGTTCAAAGAAACTTCTTGCTCCGAGCCCTAGATCCATTTGAGCTGGTCACAACCTTTCCACTGCCTCCAGAGGCACTGAATTTGGACATTTATGTTGTTACATGGAGCTAAGAGTCCTGGGTGAGCCAGGAGAAGTGTCCTCTCCAGCCCACAGGGTCATGGAGTCAGATTCTCACTTAACACCAAACAACAGCATCAAAAGCTCATAACAGAGGCAAAGATTGGAGGCTAACAGAACTGTCTTCCTGCCTCACAGAAATCCAAAAGCAGCTGAGCAACAAACACATTAAAGTGTGAGTCACCCCAGCATTTGGAGGGAAAACATATCCCGTGGTGTAGAGATACAGTGAGTAGATGGACCACATGGCCCACTGCCATCCTCAACTCTTGCCATTTTGCGTCTCTTACAGCAGGTCATTTGCAAAACAACACTTTCAAACAAACTTCTGTGCCATGGAGTGGGGTGTAACTTCCCTGTAGGTTGGGGTTTGGCCCCAGATCTCATTATTTCTCCTGTTATACTCACAGTTTTTCACTTTTCTATGAATCTGCTCCGTTTTTTATGGATGCTGCCGTCTTTTCCTCTTTTAAGCTGCCTCTTCCTCCCTGCTCACACCTCCTTAATCTCAATGTTTGCAGTTACTCTCTTGTTACTTTTCCACCAGCTGGTATCCTTCTGACCAGTCAAATAAGTTATTTAGGAGCAATGTTTAAGTGCTGCTTTCTTCTCACCTGATCCCACATTCTATGCTTTCCTTGATTCTGTGTCAATATTTGTCCTCAATTATTTGTGTTATTAACTGGTCTATTATGTGTCCATATTTATGCTAGTTTTTTTCCAGTTCAATCACTACCCTCACCTACCCAGTATGATGGACTCTACCTTTGTTCTTCAAAGGAGCATCTTCCTGAAATGCTCTTTTCCTTAATGCATTTGTGGAAAATCCATCCTGGTGGAAGCTCTGTTGTTAAAAATCTGGTCTCTTCACCAGAAAAAGTGAAGGTAAGTCAAGCCACAGCTGCAAGATTGCTTTGTAGGAAGTATTTGGCTGGTTACCTTCTACTAGCAGGTGAAGTCAGCATCCCCTTGCTCACCTGGTCACATAGCTGTAAACCTCCTGCAGCTTGTGACAACGCCTACAGCGGTCAGAATACGATTTCAGCTCTAAAACTTTACACACTGCTGTTATGAACTGTGAAACTATGGCAGGTTTCCATCCGGAAACAGCTGGACTTGTCTGTGGATGAAGTAAGCCCTGTATTTTACATCTGTACTTGTCTTATCTGCCGTAAGGTAAGGATTTCTGGAAAATGAATCAGTCACTCCATTAATACACAAAAGCATATTGCTATCCTCACAATAAGTGTCATAGAAAGTCATGAAGTTATCACACATATCCCATGATCAGTTTGCCTGTAGATTTTCAAACCTAGCTTGGCATGTTCTCTTGGAAAATGTGAGGTTTCAGGTGAACAAGCCATTTAGTTATTAAAATACTGCCTTTTTGCAGAGCATGATCAAATGTGTCTTGGATGCCAATCACCTTGCTCTGTGCAGATAAAGAAAATACAAAGCTCTTGGAGTGTTAAAAAGCTCCTTAGCTTCTATCCACCTTCCTGATTTTCCTTAGGACAGCTGGCTTTTCTCTCCTTGCAGAAACACTCGGGCATGTGCAGTGCAAGGCTCGAGCAAAGCAGCTTTCAGCAGAAGCAGGTCGCTTTTTACCTAGGAGCATGACTAAATGCAGTGGAGACAGAAATTAAAAATGAAAGGTTAATATTTTGGCTCCAAGGACCTTCTGGCAGACTTGAGATGATCTTTGGATGTGTCAAGAAAATTTTCAGGGCAGCCTCCAGAGCCAAACATTTTCTGAAGTGACGAGCGGTTTTGGGAAAATGCAGCTGTGCTTGAACTTCCCTTGGGAAAGAGGGATCTGATAACTCACCTTGTGAGAAATCAGGTCCCTTTGCAGGGATGGAAGGAGTTAACTCAGTCCCCCACTCTCAGTAACGCATAAAAGCAATGAGTGAATCCTTCCCAAAGGTGCATTCGTTTCTCCTCGGTAAAACATCCCTGAAAGATAAATCTCATTTCAGTGTGAATGTCTGGGCCACATTATCTTTTGAGATGTTTGTGTATTTCTGTTACTGAGGTCTAATTGCTTTCAGTGAAATCACTCCTGGTGGAAAATCAGTGCAACTCTTGTCACTTACTTCAATTGCACCGAGGTTTCTCTCAAGTGAGAGCTTACATGCCAGCATGCCTCCTCAGAAAAGCCTGGTAAACCACTGATTTGAGGACACACCGTACTTGTTCATTAGTCAAACCTCAAAGTTGTCTTTGTGAAGGAAAAAAAATATTGCCCCTTCCCCACCAGGTAAATGAGGAGTTCCTTGCTGAAATCAGTGTAGCAAAAATAGTATAACTGAAGAGAAAGCCTGTCTAAAAAAATCAGCCTTTAAAGCACATTCTGATTTTATATAGTTCAGATCTGGAGTGTGTCTGAGACAAAGACTATGCAGCTTGAAACTTGCACTTAAAAGTGAAAGGAGATCTTGGTATTATGGGAGATAAAACTAAAAAAGCAAATTAAACATTGCTGTGCAATTAGGTAGTAACTCAGCTTTGAATCCTCTGCTACTGTAAGGTCTTCAAGGCTGGTCTGCCTTTCCGCCTTTCCTGCAACTCTCTTAGACAGCCATAGGGAGAAAACACACACCTGAAATGCAGCAGACTGAATCCAAGAAGTGCAAACAAAATTCCTCCTGCAGCTCATCTCTCCCTTCCTCCCCTGACCTGGTGGATATTTGACTGTGTAGAGAAAGTGATAGAACTTCAATAGGGTGTATCTCTTAAGTAACCTAAAGGCTATCTGACCTTGCAAACAAAGCATGAACTGACAGCCCAGCCTTAGATGAGCTGGAGGTGAGATTCTCTGCATGGCCACATGAGTCATGCAGCTGATCTCAAAAGGCCATGTCCCTGCATTATCTGAAAATCCCTTGCATTTTGGTCCATAGGCAGAAGAAAGAGAGGAACGGCTGGTATAGAAACCCTTGAGGTTCATGCATGTCTCCAGGCATCTTAGCTCTGCCAGGTCTTGGCAGGTTTGCTTAGATTTTATGACAATAAATTAGGCACCTACTGTGTCAAGTTGCAGCTGAGATGAAGTTTGGAGCATCTCAGTGGAGCCTTTGTGCTGAATTCAGGCACCTCATCATCCAGACAATTTCCCATGGTCTATCTGGACCTTAATTCCTTCATTTCACTGAAATGCTGCTCTGAGTTCAGACTTGCAAAGAGGCAGAGCTCAGATTCAGATGGTAAAACCCCAGGGAATTCTGCTGCACCACCACTTCTCCAAACGCTATGTTCCAGAGGTGTCCAGCATCCAGATGTGCAAGATGCACACCTCTTCAAACTGGTTGTGGTCTTCCCAGCACTGTACTAGCTAATTATGTGTCTTTTACTGGAAAACATTCCTTCCACCAGCTAATCAGGGCAGGGATAGCTGCATCTGTCAATTAAGGAGAAACCTTCCATTATTGATCCTTTGTGGATGGATTGGAACAATAACAACTCAGTTGTTGCAGCAACACACAAGCTTCAGACTCCAAGCTGGCTACCTCCCACTTCTACTATACCCTCGACACTCAGCCTGTGTGAGGCTTTTTTCACCCCCAGACATTGGCAGGAGAGCAGTGGAAAACAGAACATGTTCAGCATGTAGGAGTGTTTACTCTTGTCATGACACAATTTGGGATTTTCCATTTAAGCTTGAAAAACAAACCGTAAACAGAATTTATTAGGAAAATAGTAGCTATGAGGTAAACTTGCATCAATGAATGCCAAGAGGTCAAACAGACGACGCATGAATATTTTGGTTGAATATTCTGTGTGTTCCTAGAAGCAGTGTGAAATCTGGCTCACGATGTATTTGCTGGAGAGTTATAGTGACCGGGGAATAGGGCAAGTCCAGAAAGTTCCTAAAAGCAAAGCCTCATTCTGCTCGGTTATTACAGAGGTCTTTTCGTTATACCCCAAAAGTGAGTGCTCCACGTGCCAAGGCTGGGGAACGGCAGGGAATGCAGACACCGGCATGGCCACATCACCAGCAGGAACCAGAGGACGCAGGGCAAGCCGGTGCTGCAGACATCCCTGCTCCAGCCTGAGTGGAGAATAACTCTGGTTTTGTCCCACGCTGCTCCCAAATTAAGCAGTCATAATTTCTCCCAAAAGTACTCCTAACCACCGAACCAGAGTGAGAGATTTGCAGTCGCTTCTGGTGAAGGTGCTCTGCTCTCACTAATGGAGGCAGAAATCCACTCAGCCAGCAAGAGGGGAAGCAAGACTGGTGGTGAAAGCTGAATATGAAGAAAAGGAGAGCAACCATCCATCCCTGCTTGAAGTAAGGTTCATATCACAGAATCACAGGATTGCTAAGGTTGGAAAAGACCTTTAAGATCATCAAGTTCAAGCGTTAAACAGTTAACTGTTTGCCCTTAATAGTTATGAACCTGCCTGATGTACGCCCTCATTTTTACATCATACTCATTTTTACTTGTTTGTTTTTTAACTCCATGAGTTTTGTTTTTAGGAAGAATTCACATGTCGTGAGATTGATAATGAATATCATGGATCAGACCACTCCTTTCTTTAGGCAGCAGCTGGAGATTGGCTAAATCCTATGTTGTTAGAGCTCTACATTCTTGGGTTACTAGTTGTCTACCAAAATCTTACCCTTGCCTGTCTACAGGATGCCTTGGCATCATCTGAATAGAAATATCGAATGCAGAAAATATCACAAGTAAATATATGTTTTAATAGTTATTCTGATTTAACATATTCTGATAACTCTGCAAAATTAATGTTTATTCATTATGTCCCCTTTCTTCCTGTTCTGCTTATTGTTCCAATGTTAGTAATGTCATTTCCAGGTCTGCATTTCCAGAAATTTTTCTCCCTGGTTTACATTGCATCACACAGTGTTTGCAGATGATGAATGAAAGATACTGGGGTTATTAGAGGGGCATTAGAAGAAAGTCACCAAACGAGACAAACAGGGCAAATTATCATCTCTCTTATCACTAGCGCACTCCAAAGAAGTTAAGGCTTAAGTGTTGTCTGGAAGTAT
Organism: Sclerurus mexicanus; assembly: GCA_013396755.1. Taxonomy (NCBI): domain Eukaryota; kingdom Metazoa; phylum Chordata; class Aves; order Passeriformes; family Furnariidae; genus Sclerurus; species Sclerurus mexicanus. The sequence continues at coordinate 396,391 of VWZF01006438.1, read as the reverse complement.
TTTGCAGAGAGAGAAAATACTCCAAAATGCCCTCTCCCCTCTGTAAACAGGGAAAATACTCAGACAGGCACATGCTGTTCATAGACTATGGGTTGAAACCCAGAGAGTTAGGAGAGCTCACACACCACAAATAGGTGTGCTAATTTTCATGGCTGTGATAACCACACTGGGAAGGGCTTATCCCAACGGGTCTCCTGTAAGCTGCAAATACTACATGACACTACAGCAGGCACAGGGGCCTCTGGAAGAGGCCACGATGCAATTCAACATTTTTCTGCATATCTCTCATTTGATTTTTAAATTCACATCATTTATGAGACTTAATATACAGTGCTGGGAAAGTGGAAAATGAAAAGAAGGAGAAAGGTGGAACATATAAGGTGTTTCAGAGGATTTCCAGGTGTATCTGTGTGACCTTGGAGGGTAAAGCCACAACTATAGCAGCACGCTTCCATGGACAAGGCCATAAAGAGAAGACTGGATGTACAGACTGTGGTCCATGTCATGATGGCTGACTGTGTGACAGGTAACCCCAGCTGCTTTGATTGACCTCACACAATATCATAGGTAAGAACAAGTATTTATCCAGAGTCAGAGGTGAGTCTTTCCCTGGCTCACTCTGCCATAATCTATTTGTGCAGCCCTAAATCTCAAGTCACAAAGCTCAAGCTAACTTTGAAAAATAGGACTTTCGATAATTTATAGTCAATTGTTGGGGGATTTTTTGCAACATCTGTGGTACCTTAAGATGCCCAGTACAATTTCAAAGTTGAAATCCTACTAGAATCATGGTATATTTGAGCTTCCAACCTCCAAAGGAATACAAATGTCTCAGGTGGGCCTATGTGCAAAAATTTAGGTGTACCGAGCCCTTCAGCTGTAACTCTAAAGGTTTCCCCTAAACATTTTGGCTGATACTGTCAACTCCATTTCCAACAACAGCCTTTCTGCCAGGCAACTAATTCAAACTTAAACCTGGTATGGGTTAACGCTGCGCTGAGCAGAGGTCCAGGGGCAAGACCCCACTCAGACTCACTGGGATGTGAAGATACAGCTTCCTCTGGTATCCCAGTGTCTGGGGAATAAACTTTTACAACAGAAAGAAAAAGTTTAAATCCTGGGCTCTAGTAATATTTTACACGTATGTATGTCATACATATTGACATGTAAAGATCCCCGTACTTTGGATGAGATGCTTTAGTTACCAGGCCATCACTATCCCAAGTTTCAGGAGATGCAGGACTGCAAACACAGAGCTATATTTAGCCTTTCCTTGGGGTTAATTAAGATGGTCCCCACTGTGTTGACTGGTCCACACCCTTTCTTAAGTGATCTGTGAAGTACATAAGCCACAGTCCCCAGTTCACAGGTCTGGATCTGTCTGTAGCAGCTATGCAACTAAGTCAGGTCCTCAAGCCTCTGACATTTTTCAATCCAAATCCTTTATAAGGTCTAGCTAAGATCCTCAAAATACACCTGAAAATTTGGTAATTAGAGTCAGGGAAAATCTTATTCCATCTCTGTGAAGAGCTGCATCCTCATCTCTGCAACACCAGCACATCTTTCTTGCAGAGATAGAGTGTCTGGTTGAGGCATCTGTTGGTGGCAGAATCTGACACACAGATGTTAGACATTTCTGATGAGGTCTCAGTTTTAACTACAGGGCATCTAGGGCTTGAAAATGTCAATTTTGAACAACTAGGTCTAGCCACAGCTGACATGGGATAACATGGAGCTCTAGGACTGAGATGAATGGGATAGCAGAATCCCCTCCAACACAAGGGAACAGAGAGCTTCCAGCAAAGCCCAAACCCTGCCTTGGGCATCCTGGCCAGATCTGACTGGTGTGTGGAGGCATTCCTAACAATCCCACAGCAGGTCCCAACAAAAAGACAAATGGAGGTCAATGCAGTTCCCCACCCTCCCATTCTTTGATGCTAAAACCCCCCTCCTCCATTCACCCACACCAATCCTTGATGCAAATGGGTCAAGACTCACTCGCCATATGGGGCAGTGACTGCTATTTTTAATTTTTGAAAGTTAAACCATCTCTGAAGCTGGATTAGTGATGGCAGATCCCCCTAAACTATAGGCACGTAAACTGAGGGTGGACAGCTGCTCCGACGTTCCTGGCTGGGAACCCAACCCTTAAACACACTAGATGCACATACATGGCTTCTTGGCTGCCCCTTTTATGCCCATCTGTTACGATGGCACCCTGCCTGCTTAGAAGTTGGTCAGATCTCTGCCCTTGGGTGATATACCAGGCAATGATGGATGTATAAGGACAGCCTGCATACGGTGGCAAGAGATCTCTTCCCCAGGAAGTGCCTTCTCCCGCTCTGCCTGAACCTTGCACAGGTTGGTGTGGTGGTACATCCTTGCATTCGAGGCACACTTGTTCCATTACTGCCCTCCTAATAAGTAAGGAAGCTGAGGAGAAGGAAAGGAGCCTGTGGACTTCATGGAAAGTTCTGGCTGTCAACAATGAGCCAGGTTGTATTACAGAACATTCCCGAAATACATGCAGTCACCAATGGGGCCATCAACATGACAGTCCCACCCACTGGCACTCTGAATAACAGGCAACAGGACCAGGGAACAAATCAGATTTCAAAGGATTGCTCACATCTGAGCCCAAGATACCACTTGCACATTTGCCTCAAGAAGAGAGCCAAGGGGCACAATCCTTCCTGATCTTTAGTAGGGTACGTGGTACCCTTTCACAGGGTAAATTTGAAGACTAAGTGTTTATGGGCATCTCTTTCTCCTCACCCCAAAGATATATTTTTTTTACAGAAGCAAAGATCTTGAGTAATATTTGAATTGATGCTGAAGAGGCCATGCAGTGATCTACCTTTTTGCAGTAGCACAGACCTCATCTGAGACTGAAGTCCTAGTCATTCTTCAGGACAGCTTCTGTCCTAGGAAGTATAAAATACAAGCACATAATATGGAAGAAGGCAAAGGAATAATATTATCCTACAGCTGACTATCAAGAATTGGATAAAATGACTTACCTGTGCTCACAAAGGAAAGTTTTATTTTAGTAAAGCCCCTATAAATTCTTCCCTCACACTTTATCAGTGAGATAAATCCTCCTATGTTAGAATCATTTCAAATACATTTGCAGTACTTCCAGTTGGTAGCAGTGACACTTTTGATGCTGTTCTCTCTAAACCTTTCCCACCACCTCATGATTATGTTTCAAGTTGATTTACTTATTTCAGTAAAAGCTTGAGTAAAAGAAAACTATGTGGATGTCACCTTGGAAGCTGTTGTTGGGAAAACTATGCCCCAAGATCCAAGATCCTGACTCAGGAGACCAGGAGCACCCTGGATTCAATGCATGGTGCCAGTGAGGATGCTACAACTCTCTCACCTATTCTACTCTCCCAGTAAATCTGCAGCTATTCCTACAGTCTGCAAAGCAGTTCCAAGCCCTGTGTGTGAGCCCTGGTGTGCCCAAGTGACCGCAGCAGGTCAGTGCGCTCTGGCTCCACCACCTCGTGGACAGGCAGTTGGCAGCCCTTCAGAGGCCATTCTTGCACGATGATACACATGTCCCCAAGGGTAGGGCTTGGAAGGGTAAATGAATGTCCAGATCCCACTGAAATCCTATAGTCTCCTTGTCCCCCAGGCCTCCACATAAATTGAGAATAACAGGAAATCTCTAGCTTAGAGGAGTGCTATGAAGCACTTAGATACTGATGTAATTACATCTATTTATGTACTTCAGGTGGTTGGATCTGATGTATTACCCGCGATGGCCCCATTGCCGTCCAAACCAGCCTCCAGCCTGTGTGCACTTCGCTGCAACACTCTGGCCCCTGTCCCACCGCTGACAGCTATTTAGAGTGCGCTTTGAGACTTTCTCGTGAAACCTCGATCCTTCCGTCACCAGGATGAGACAACATTCTAATGAAAGTCCACAGTTTTCTCACCACCAGCAGTGAGAAGACCTTGGTGTGAACTCCTGCCTCTGGGACTGCAGTTCAGGGTGCTGTCCTACTGACCTCCAGGTCTGGCTCAGCCCCAGAAGCCAGCAGTGGACAATGTGTGCAGTTTCTGACCGTAGGCCATTTCTCTCACTCTAATTAAGTCTGACAAGCCTAGTTTCTCCTTACACATTGAGCTCACATGTTCCCATATGAGAAAACTTTATTCCAGCTGCCATTGTATAATCAGAAGTATTATAGGTTTTGGTTCTTTCTTGCCAGACAGTGTTTTTTCTCTAATTGGATCCATAAGAATGCCCTTACCTCTGAGATGAGTCAGACTTTTGCCAAGTCTAATGTCTGCAGAGGGGACCTAACCTCATTTATACCTTACAAAGTCATGCTTTTAATCCAAGAAAATAATTTTAACATTGTGATACTTGGATGAGTGATATGGGGTGGAAGCCACCTTCGTGACCTCATAACTCTTAAGTAGTTAATGACATAAATTCTTCTTCCTAGAAGAATCTTCCTTTGGTTTTGTGTCTTCTGGCTGCATTTTGCAAAAGGACAGCCCTAACCGTTGCCTAAGCAGCAGTGGGTGCACACCTTGCTGGTGAAACAGCTAGAGAAATGCCTCTTGTATGTAGTCTGGCAGGAGTTAGCTGTCAGTGAGATGTGTTGGTGCCCAGCCTGTTCAAAATTTAGCTGCATGTGTTCAGGTTGCACTTGTTGTGTATGTGTATATATATATCCAGACACTTCAGTATTCGGCAAACCATCCTTCACTTTTGACAAAATATGTTCCAGGTAGTTCACAATAGATGTCCCAGCTTTCCAGTCTCTCAGTGCTTTAGAAACAAGAAATATTCATGTGAAGGACCCTTCCTTCCCCGTGGTGGTACCTGTCTGTATGTCTGTACCAATATGCAACTTGTACCATGAGGTGAAATACAAGGTTGTTCACACACACCGAACACCTAAAGGTCCAGGTCTCCATGCAGATGACGTCCTGAGACTTCAGTAGTACACAGAGACAGGAGCTGAGCCAGGGCTGGAGAATCTCAGTTTCGCACTTAGGACCACAGGGAGTTTCCTGTTCGTTTTGCAGAGCTAAGTTGAAAACACAGATGCTTCTTTTTCAAAATGCTACTCCTACTTGTTAAATTATATTTCTGTTGGCAAATGAGGGCCTTTGACCTCTCCAAGCAGCATGTTCTTTCCAGAAGAAAGTTTATACGTAGACTGGCTAGTTCATTACCACAAAAAGATCACTTCATTGTTGAAAATAGACAGGACTTACTTGAGCATGGTCAAAAACAAGAGCATAAAGGAAACTAGTCCTTTTCAGGTAGGAAATTATGGAAATTAGCTCTGAGTGAAGTCACTGAGCTGCTGCTCTTTACAGTGACATGAGACAGGAAAGGCATGATACAAAGCTGCAATGTGATGCTGCCAGGTAATTGGTAGGGTGGAATTCACTCCTGAACCAAAGACCACAAAATCAAAGGCTGAGGACTACCCCTGTTGTCTGAACCATTTCTCAAAGATTTAAATGCCATGCAGATCTAGCAAAGCTTTTTGAGTTAATGTAGGTTTGTGAAACTCTACTGTACAGAATACTTGAATACAGCAATGTTACAACTTCAGGCTCGCTGTAGGGATGATGTAGAAGGGAAGGGGGGAAACACAAAGATATGTCCAGGATGTCTGCCTTACACAATACCTTCCAGAAGAAAGGCCAAGATTTCTAACTTCTTGGATGTACTCACCCAAAAACTTGCCAAAGCTTTTCATTCTCTGTGCCGTGAACAGGAATAAGGTAATGGTAACGGGAGGTGAAATTCAATTAGGTGGAACAAAAGGGACCTTTTATGGATTTTCCATCATAAATCCTTTACTCAGTTTTTTTTTTTTTTTTGGGAGGGGGGTAATCATACTGTTTAAAGAAATGAGGCGTGACATATAAAGCAGTAATGGTGATTAAATAAACATAAATCAGCACTTAGTGAAAACTTGGTGTAAACGCAGTAGTGGCACAATATGCCATTGTCCTTTTGCCAGGAAGATTGTTTAAAAGTAGAGGGTAAAAAACTGCTCGTATTTAGGCATCATCTAGGCACCAGATCGATGCCAAAATAGCATTTGGGATTTTAAATCACAGTCTATGCACTAAGGTCAATGAATCTCAAGCAAGGTACCGCTTCTATTCCTTAGGACCTCTACGCTTAATTCATGCTGACTTCCATCTTTTCCTGTCCCAATAGGATGAGGAATTACAAGGCATAAATCTGGGCTTTGTCCACTGACACTGAGGGGATGGACTTAAATCCTACATCCTACTGATGTCAGGACAGCTGCTGTAAATTTGGACCCTGAATACCCTCTTCATTATATTATCCTGAATTTTTCTCTGGCCCATCTCAAAACCATCTAATGATATAAATTTTGTCACACTGATGTTTTTATGCCACTGTATAAATCCGCAGTGCTTCTACATCACACAAACTGTTCTCCCTCACCCTCAAAAAACCCAAATAGTAAAATGCAGAAAGTGAGCATGCAGGATCTTTTTTTTTTTTCCCCCTCCTTTCCTCATCCTACTACCATAGGTCCAGGAAGAACAGCATCATAATCCCACCAAAGACTTCTGGCATGTGACCTCACCTGGCAATGTGTCCAAAGGCAATTTGGGATGTCCGGGGGCTTTGGGGCTGTCAGTACTGGAGAGTTTTTTGCCCCTCTCTACTGGACCAGGGAGGATGATGACACTATCATCTCCTATATCCAACCATCCAGTTTTACATCAGTCCAAGAGCAATTATGCTTCTCCAAGAAAATTTTGTCAGAGCCATGGTCTCCATGCCCCCCTCTGGAACCTTCTTGGCCTTTGAGTCATAGATTTTCCACTTCAGCTCCAGTCAAAAAAATGGTTCACTGCTCAGGATCTTTTTCACAAACAATGCCTGCCACATCCCCTGGCATGCAGTCAGACATAGAGGTGACATGAACACCGGATCTGTTTCTTCAGGTGGTGGATGAGCCAGAGCATTGGTCTCCAAGAAGCGTGGTGGTGGTGGTCCAGGAGGTGGAGGCATCCAGCCATGGTGAGGGTGACAGTGTCAGCTCCATCACTGTCAACTGCTCTTCGGCAAGCTTTGCAGAGTCAGGTAGATCTAGAGTTTGCAGGTGTATCCCAGTGTCATTGGCACCTAATGAAACATTGAACAGTGCTGTCAGGGAAGGCTGTTTGAATGCTTAGTGCTCTGTGTCATGGGCTTGACCTCCCTTCAGTGATCTTCCAGTTTTCCTCTGGGAGAGTGGTTGTCAGCAGGGCAGAAGAAGGTATCTTGGCATTAATGAGGAAGAGCGCAGGTCAGTGTTGTGTGGATACGGTGAAGTGCCTTTGAGTCCATCAATATCAGAAACCGGCCCAAGGAGCTCTTTTACTCATTAGAGTTCAGTTGTCTTTGCTATGCATTGCTAGAACAGCCGCTGCCATGGTGTTGTTCAGGGCCAGCATTGCCACAGACAATTTCTGGGCACAGGTCAGGAGTCAGCAATTCCCAGTGATCCAGATACTGTGGAGGAGGAAGAGCTCTCCATGCTGTCTCTGCTTTTAGTCATAAGATTCAGTTATAGGTAGTCCTGAGAGGAGCAGGGAGTTGGAACTGATGATTCTTATGCTCCTTTCCAACTTGAGATATTCTATGATTCATAGCACCCTTACTGCCATGCTGGGCCATGATAATTCCTACCTATCTCAGGGGAAAATACAATAGGTCCTGCATTGATTATTTAGTTTAAATTTCTCTTCCCTAAAGAAGCAAATATTGCAACAAGAATGACTGTCTTCTTGTAGGGTCCAAATCCCTTAGGTAGAGCAGATTTCATACACAAAAATAGCACATACTCTTCATTACAGAAAATCACACCCCGCAGGCATCAGAAGAGGGAACCACATATTTTGCCTCTCCTCCAGAAGCCCACAGCAACCCAGGGCTTGGACGGAGAGGATGTGGCCACACCAGTCACCCATCATCAGGCAGCATTTACTGGTCCTGCCCACAGACATGTTGGGCACATGTACACAAGAGCTCGGAGAGTGGCCCATGCTGAAGTGTACAATTTAAAACCCATCCAGTTACATTCTTGGAAACATTCTCTCCCAAGTCAAACCAAGGAAAGTGTCTATTCCAAACACGAACAATAGGCACAAGAAATTGCATCACTTTCCTGCAACTCCAGGGTTGCACCGTGGGCAAAGGGGGCACTGGAAGGGCAGGATGAAAAAATTCAGCCCTTATTGTTACCTTGTAGGAGGCTTGAGGGTCCTTGGGTTCAAGGAGGAGAGGTCACAGCACCGGAGCTCTGCTCAGTATAGCACCCATAAAGATGGCAAGATGATTTCGTACAGAACTCAGTCTTGCTTTTAAGTGAAATCAGTGTCAAGACTTCTCCTGACTTAGTGAATTGAGGGCTAATGCAGTGATGCCTGAGTACAACTGGACTTCAGTGTGTCCACTGTGTTCACCTGTCCTCACAGCAGCACACCCGTACACTGGTGACACAGTGAGCCCACCACAGACATGCAGTTTTACATCCCCAGATTCACACATTTACAGGTGTTACATCTGTGAATAATCTGCTTTTAAACATGATGATGGAAATGAGCTGTGCATCTTTACAAAGGTGGGGGCTTCTTTTAGAGAAACAATGATTTTTTTTTTCATCTTTTCAAAGTATGAACAAAAGGGTGGAAGTTTGAATTAATGTTTTTTTTTTTTTTTTTTTTTTTTTTGCAAGGGTCATTATGTGCAATTTCAAGAATAGAGAGAATAGAGGACTTAAAACAAAATCAGATTCAACCTGTTCTTTAATCGGTCTTTCTTTGAATCTCTCCTTTCTTTGTAGACATGTCCACTAGTCCTTAACCTGATTTATGTGATTGGGCAATTGTGAGTTAATGAAGGGGATAAAATGTTTTCTGGAATGCTAGGATAATCGACAAATAGTAATGACCAGTAACTGGACCACATCCAAGACAGGAACTTAATCCCCTGAAGTCCAAGGGTATTGTGAAGTTGCACTGAAGTGGGAACTGAAAGAAACCAGTTACATCATTCCATTTGTTTCTTTAGATTGGGACAAACGCACTCACTCCAGAAAGCATATTTGAAGACTAATTATGTAGGGAGAAAACAAGTCAGGAAGGAATTTCTGTACTTCTAGGCATATGTGGTTTCAAGTGCAGTTTAAGGGTTTTAATCCTCTTCATTCCTGGCAACATTTTGCTGTTTGATGCATTCAGTGCGGGCTGTTTCTCTCAGAGGTCACACACTCTCGTCCTGTACCTCTGCCTCCCTTAATGATGCTGAGCAGCTCCTTTGCCCTCTGTCAAACATTTTGCCTGAATTCTCAGTGGCAACACAACAGCTGAATGGTTCAGCTGCAAGGATTAAAAAGGTGGGTTTAAAATGTGTGTGTATCTTTCGAGTGTGAAATTTAAATTAGAACAGAGACCCCCTTGCTTGCTCTGCTGTGGATTTCTTGTAAAGGTCAGAATTCATCACTGCTGGAGCCCCACTGAATTAAGCAGGGATGAGCCTGGGGATATTCAGTCAAGCCAAGGCCTCTCAGCGTGGATCTTTCTGGTTGTGAACACACACCTCAGGACACCTTGTGGGGGAGAAGGGGGAGACAACATTTTTAGGAGGTTGGTACACAGTCATTGAATTTAAAAGTTGAAACTATGCACAGGAAGCCCTGATCAAAGCTCACAAGTTCACCACATACACAGGAACTGAAGCACAGCACCTCTAAGATGACCAAGAAGTGAGTTATCACACCTTTATATGTGTCTGTACAAAGAGATTCATTAACTCAGACCTTAGACTATGCAACACATCTCCCAAAGAGGATTTTGGGGACACTGCAGGATGAGCCTTGCAGTATCTAGTAAACAGTCATGTTGTTTCAATTACACATCATTTCCTCAGACCTTAGGTCTTGCTGGAATGAAAAAAAACCCTACAAACAAACTGAAGTGACAGAAACTCTTCAGGCACTTCCAAGCTAACACCCTCCCATGTGTTTCTGTGGTGCTTAGGCTCTCTTTTCTTTCGATGAGTGGTTAATTTTTGTAGCATTTTAAGGATATTTTTCCAGCAAGAGTCCCTGGAGAGCCCATGTTGCTCAGGCAGGTGGATTGTAAGTTCACTTGGGAGACAACCGAGGTTTATTTGCCTCATTTGCACCTCAGACAGTGGGTCCTGATTTCACTGCTATGCCTAATTCATATAATTGATGGACAAATAATTGAACAGCTTAAAATGCCTAGGAAGGCCCAGGAGAAGGTTCATATGGAACCATTGCTTTCCTTACAGGAACAGTTTGGGTCTGTAATGATGTGAGCTTTGAAGGGAGGAGGAGATGATGTTTGTGGTAATGAGATTTCCAGAGACAGAGGTCCACAGGGAATAGTAAAGGAGAGAGTGAAGTGAGAGATGAGGAGTGAGGAGAGATTAATTAGTGGTAAGAAACACCCTCTTCGTACACTTTAATAAGCCAAAACACTCATACATGTAAGAACTGTGTTAATAGCCCATGGCGAAGCACCGGATGGGGCAGCACCAAGGTTCTACATCCAAATGTAGAAGCTCTTGGTCAGTCCTGCTGGTCCTCTCCCCATCTGGCTCTGATCCAAATTGGTGGACTACTCACCACTCTGAGAAGATTTACTATGATGGAGTCAGATTCCTCTTTTACCTTCCCATGGCTCCTCAGCACCAGTTTCTTTATGTCCTGCTCTGCGCATTGCTTCAGCAATTTGCCTCTTCATTAGCATTTCAGCAAGCTAATTGCTGTTCTCCCTTGAGCTGGCTGGAGAATTGTATCCACCAGGCAGCTGCATCTCTCCTGTGTTTAGGGATTTGTTGATTAAAACAGTTACCTCATCCAGTGTGACCCTACAAGCTCCAGCTTCCCTTGCTGCTGATGAGAAGCACATGTTGGTGGGTCTGGAGCATCTCACAGCAGAGCTCATCCACAAAACAAGGGGGTGGACAACAAGCAGGTGGGCTCTGGCAGAGCAAATCCCTCTTTGCCATGGGTTCAGGACAGATGCACAGAGACTGATGGTGATCAACAGCATAGAAAACACTGCCAATAGCCCAGGATCTCATTTAAGACAAAATTTAGCAGTAGGCAGCTTTAGAAGACAAGGTCCTTCAGGAGAAAGACTGAAAAAGGTGGCATTGGTTGGGTGAGGTCTGGGAGAAGGGAGAAGGGAGGCATTTAAGGGAGAAGAAGTGGCATTTAGCTTTAATTTGGTAAGAAGGACTTGCAAGAATTATTGCAGAAATGCCTTGGGAAGAAATAGAAATAAAAATTCTTCTCATCAAGTTGTGTATGGTGTACTAAGGACATCTACTAATATGTTGCATAAATTCAGAAAAGCTCTGTTCGGTGTGTCAGAGGTTTCAGAGGAAGCTTTTGTTACTTGTCAGCTTTCCAAAGCTCTGAACAAAGCTAGAACTGATCTGGTTACAGCCCAAGGTGCTAAAGCTCATCTCCACACAATTTTAATCACTGAAAAGGCTTGGAGGAGAAATCCAGAAAGGTTTCAATTATTTGTTTGCCTTCAATCCTTAAATGCCATAATAAGGTACAAACTATTAAGGTCTAATCTGAATTGAGTTTGACTCAGGAAGACAATTGGCCTCAATTATGCCAGGGGAGGTTTAGATTAGGTTTTAGTAAAAATCTATTCATGGAGAGCATTATCAAGCATTGGAACACGCTGCCCAGAGAAACAGGGGAGTCACCATCCCTGGAAGTGTTCAAAAACCATGTGGATGTGCCACCTGGGGACATGGTTTAGTGGTGGACTTGGCAGTATTAGGTTAATGGTTGAACTCAATGAACTTAGAGGTTTTCTCCAACCTGAACGATTCTATGGTTCTCTTAATTCCTCTTAAAGACAATAAGAAAAAGCTGTCTAGCAATGTGCGTCTGCAATAGCTCAGTTCGAGGCTGATTCACCTATTTCAGGTCTCTTAAAAACCTCCCATCCATGATTTTTCCACCTATTTTCTCTCCTGTGATTTGGATCTCCTGGGTCTGGAGTAAATATTACTTAGGCTGAAGGGCCTGAAGCTGAACAAAACACTCCACATGTCTCAGATATGCCTCTCTCAATTAATCATAAACTAGAACTGCCAAGTAATGACTTAATAACAGATCTGTTAACAGTGACTGTTATCAGGGAAATTGGAAGAACAGCAGACAGATAGAAGGAGAAAAACAGCATCAAATGAGACATTTCTCTGAAAATACACTCCAATGTAATGACAAAATATAGTCAGATAACCTACAGAGTTATGGCTACGGTTACATGGGTGATAGGACTCCCTTCAATTTTTGCACAGGAAACTGTGTTTCAGATTAACTTTTCAGAAAGGATAACGGAAGTGATTTATTCCTACATGCACAAAACCCCACACTAACATGTTTATGCATCGCCATGGGCAAAGCGCCTTCCAAACACTCAAGATTATTGTCTTCTCTAAGCAGTGTGCAAATCAAAGGCTGTTTTTGTTGCTTACTGGGCTATAGCAGCGCTGACAATTAAGTTTCAAACAAAATCTCAGGTGACATAAACATTTAGAAACAGCAATCCAGAGGGATTAAACCAACACAGAGGCTGATTCTGACAGGATTTACCTGGTGTTGTTATTCAGCTTGCAGAGATAGGAAAACTAGACTCTGTAGAGCTGTATTAATTACTGCCAAAGACTAAATGCCCGTACGTATGGTAGTAGGTTCACTGGAAGGATTTAGGAATCAGTATTAGACCCTATTCCTAAATCCTAATTAGGCAATTCTCAAAGAAGGGAGTTCACCAACTGCAGTGCCCTGAGCATGACTCTGCCTAGGGCCTCTAGAAAAAAAAAGCAAAATCCTGAAGGAGATAAATTTCATGTGGGATTAACATCTGGAGGTTTTTTTGTTAAATCTAAGCAGTGAATCAGGTCAGTAATTCCTCTCCCTTCCCTCCAAGAATACTAGAATAGAAGTTTCTTGTGCAGAGCTCTCCTGCCCCAAGTAGTAGTAGCCTATACATCTCTGACATGAGAGAGCCCTTCAATGTCCACTCCCTTTGCTGAAGACCATCTTATAGTTGGATCGTTACATCTTATGGTGTAATTATTGAGGGCTTTTCATGCAGAGGGGATGGGCTTTTGGTGTGGTGAGGAGTGCAGGGAGAGGGGAACAGACTCTCTGCAATAACCCGTGGAATACGCCCTTCATGTCTCGTATGCTTCTCCCATCCATGCCCTGAGGAAAACCTCAAACCCAGCTCAGAGTGGGGGGAGGCAGCTTTACGTGGTGAGCCACTGGGTTTATACACAATGAAGCCTGTTTTGGATGGAAAAGATTCAGCTCTAGCTCCAAAAACATCCTAGCACCAGGGGACTGACCAAGTTATAATTGAATCTCTTTGTGCTCTTGGTCCTTGGCCTCCCTAAGCTGAAGCAAGCTACATTTGATTTCTTTGGCATCGTCTCCCATGTGTTCTGCCAGCACTTTGCCCTTGGTGCCTTGTGTACGCCAAACTGGCCACTTCTGTGACCTCTTGTTCCTTCTATACATGGAACATATTTCAATTAATTTATAACTCCTCAAATAAGGCCTCTTTTATTCTAATCTGAATGCCCTGTTAACTTGGGGTTGGATTCTCTCCCAGTCTCCAGAATACCTGATGCTTTATATTTTGGATATACCGGATTGCCTGTTCCTCCAGATTGTGACAGAGGGTGTCTGGTTCATATACTTCTACCTTTATATGTTAGACTGTTTATTCCAGTTCCTCAACAATGCTTTAAAAAAACAATGAGGAGGGGAGATGGGGGAAGAGCATGAAGTCCCTGCAAAACCTGCCCACCAGCTCACATATGTTGCCTCATCACCCAGCAAAGCAAAAACTCCCTCTTGTTGGTCAGTTTGTCTCGTCCAGCCCATGCAAGTAGATAGATTTTGAATCAAGAAACTTCAGTGTGACTTGCTTCCACACAGATCTAAGGGCAGTGTCTCAGGCACGGGGTTACAGGGATGAGGATCTCCCAAGCAGTGCAGGAAACTGGCATGAGAAAAGCCACATTTCCTGGAAACTGGTTTGTCAGAAGCCAACCTGCTTGCAGGAACATTTGGGGATAGAGGGAAGAATCTCCAGACTAAACATTTTAAAAATATACTTTTCAACTTGCCATAATACTCTCTCCTTTTTTTTTTTTTTTGCTTAAATGAAGAATTTCTTTGATTTTAAAATACCTTTGAAACTGCAGTACATTTAAAAAGTTTTTCATTATCTTTAGATATTGAATTGAAATAAACTGGAATCATATGTTTCAGATTAAAAATTGCAGTGGAACAAATCTGAAATTGGAGGGGGAAAGTTTGGCGCTCAGAGTTTTACTCGTTCTTCTTATTTATTACCGAAGGGGAAAAATGAAAGCTCTGAAACCTCTCACAGGATGGGGAGCAAGTTTCCAACTCACTTGTGGGGGCCAAGTTCTCCAGGCAGAGCGTCTCTCACAGCAAACCAGCTCCGGTGAAGGTTTCTTTCTATCAAAAGATGGAGAGAAAACACTCTCCTCTCAACTGAAAAATAGTCATGGAGGGTACAAAGAAAATTGTAGGGTAGATTAAGCCAAATGATAGACCCTCATTCTCAACTCAGCTTCATCCTATCCTTCTAAATTAATTTGGGGGTTTCTGTACATCTCCTGCTTAATATTAAGCATGAAAACTGTAGCTCCTATGGTGGTCAAAGAGAAGAGTGCAGTTATAGTGAATTATAGCAATTGACCCCAAACTTCCCCTGCTTTTTGTGTTCTTATGGTTCCTTTTGACTTCTCCCACTGTCCCTGGCCTTGGCCATTTATTTCTTGAACTTCACCCTAAAAAGGCCTCTCAATTCCTGAAACATCTTCTTGTGACTCCCTCATCTGTAGATTTTCCAGCTGAAGTACCCCAGACCATGCCAAAGTGGATGTTTTAGAAAAGCCTCCCAGAGGGATGATTCGAGTGCTTCCCCATGCTCTCCCCCTCCACTCTTATTCACACCTTTTTTTTTTATGGTTTGAACTCTGGGCTGTATCATCTCTGCAGCCAGTAAATTATCCAGGAATTCAGTATAAATGCATTCAGCATGTGAGGTCCTATTCGTTTCTGTGTCATGCTCTACCACACCAGCAGAAAAGAGGAGAAAAGAGTGATTTCAGCAGAAAAAAAGCAAGATGAGCAGCACTGAGTGGCTTGCTAGTCCTCTTCTCCTGTGATGTTGGGAGGTGCTTTAGCAAAAGCTACTGGACGTTCAAGCCTTCAGCTTCATCATGGACATGACTGATGAGTTTCCAAAGGGTCATGAGGTCTTAGAAATGCGAACAAGACTGTCTGCCACCCTCGCAAGCTTTTACAAAACCAGTGCCAGCCTCTTCAGGTTTTACCAAGAAAATACATGGTTACTTTAGTAATTTCTTGTCCCTCGTGAACTTCTTTTTGCACTCAGATTACTACAATATGTTTTTTTTCTTCTTATTGTCTGTCATAACCTTTCTGTCAGGAAGAAAGTGACTCCTTGGGAGCAAAGGACACATTGCCAAGAGATCACACCATTCACCAGCCCAGAGACAGCAGCTGAGGCAAAATGGAGCCCAGGCTGATTGTCTCCACCTCTGCCAGGACGGTAAACAGGGGAAATTTCTCCAGGTAAGCAGATATGACTGGACAACTCCAGGCTGTGCTCCAAAAGTCATGTCATATTGTTAGAGGAGGACTCAGTGCCATGTAAAGTGCCATCCAGTGCACTGAAAGCAGGTGCTGCTCGCAGAAAGTCCGGGATTGACATTCATCATCAGCCAAAATTACAGCAATAAAGAATGTTCAATGACCAGGACAGGTCAGGGAAGACTTCAGCAAGTAGTACTATGAACAGCAGGAAAATATTTGTAAAGGTACCTCTAAAATCCAACTTGCCTTCTAAAATTCAACACCCTTCTCTTTTCAGAGAGGGAACGTTCCTGGGCACTTTTGCAAGGACAATCCCAAAGGGGCAGGGAAGGGTGAAAGGTTAAGAGGAGGTCAAGGACAGAAAGAAATGACAAATCAGGACTGGTCTGGACCAGAAACACAAGAAAACTTGGAATGGGAACTGTACCTTAATCTCTCAGGTAAGGATAATATCCAGGTTTTCCAAGTAATCTCCATTCAGAAATAAGAAAAAGATAGACTTTTGCCATCAGTCTATCTCTACATGGCACTGATGTTCTGGATTAAAATAATAGACTGCAATTCCCATTGAGGAAGCAATTAGTAATTATGAAAGTAATACAGAAAACATGTTTAAAAAGAAATCTCAGTTCCTCTCTTCTTTGCTCACAAATCATTCTTTGACTTTTGTACAAGAGGTTTCTACTCATAAACCTTCAATAAAGATTTTGAGTAATAACTCTCAGGCAGGGGGATACCTGTGAATTGCTCTGTTAGATTAGTATAAATCATTTCACAGCAAGAGATGGCCATGCTGCCTTTTGCAATGTCAGAGTGGCTGCAAAACCTCCCAGCGATATCCGCACAGGAGTACAGAGTGCTGCTGTAAAATGTACTGCGGCCAGAGGTGTGCTAAAGGCTGAATGAAATTATTCTCAGAAATGAGTGGTTAAGGAGATTTAAATATTTTAAGAAATCCCCAGTGGCTGCCCCATGTTTTTGCAGATATGATATTTAATTATTCAATGGGCTCTGGGTTGCTATGGGAGCTTGATGAACTTGGAGAGAAACAACAAAAGAAGGTACTTCCACTTGGGCCTATGATGTCTTTGGTCCCAAACACTTCACGGTGCATTGAATGCCAGCAGAGCTGTGATATCGTGCTAAGACATGACAGATCACACTTTGCTCATATTAGGAGAGGGGGCTGGAACATGTGAGTATGTGTACAGGAGTCTGTTTGTAATGAAACTGCCATTATGGGGCCCCTGTGTGCTTGCAGTCTCATTTCATCGAGTTAAGAATGCTCACTTTTCCTAATGCTTGTTTAATGTGTTTACTTAGATATATTTAATAGCCCATTGAGTCAATTTCCATTTACTGCTGGAGCTCTTTCAGAGCATCGTAGTGGCAAGGCTGAATAAGATACCTGTAAAGGACAGAAGAAATGAAAACATATTGAAAGTGCTGAGAAGTGCAGGTTTCAGGATGTAAGAGGGCAATGTTCAGTTTTGTAATGAAAATGAGTAAATGAGGACAACGGTGGGGGCATATTAAAACAGAGCAACCAGACAGGAAAATAACAAATTACTCTGTGTACTCAAAGCGAAACAGTGAAGAAGTCCAATTTCTTTTTTATTTTATTTTTTTTTTTCTGATGCTGCTCATTATGGAAATAATAGATGCCCAGTTTGGAAAAAAATATAATAATAGTACAAGATATTGCTCTCTGTGCTCCCAGTTTGCCATCTGACCTCATCACTGTTGCATTCCAGGCTGCAAAACAGCTCAGCTTCAAGGAAAAGCCTGCACAGCTCTCAAGAAACCCTATGACCTGATGGCAAGGTCACACTCTTAATCTGAAGCAAAGGAAGGTTTAGTGACCCTTGATCTCAAGAATCACCTAAAACCTCCCCTTTCTGCCTAGATGAAGAGAGTAGCATCCAAACAGCAGCCACTACAAGAGCAAAGGTAGTGGCTGTGCTGGCCACGCTCCGGGAGCTTCTCTAGGAAGCCTTGGGTTGGCACGACCGACTGGCTGAGACTGCAGTGGAGCTCTGGCTGGTAGGTCATCCCCCGGTTTTACTGTAACAGGTTCTTCTGGCCCTGTCTGAGAACTAAGGATGAGCTTCTAAGGAAATTTTTGGTGAAGTTCCTGCAGCCATTCTCTCTTCCAGGTCATTATACAGGACACTCCCTGCTCAGTGACCTGCGGGAAGAGAGGCAGTAGAAAGAGGATAAAAATCATGAGGCAGAGGCACCAAGAAATTGAGAATACACCTTTAAATTACAGGAATGATAAGGGGATTTTGCACTCACCCCCTCCTGTGTTTCTGCACTGGGAGTCCTGGTATTTCTGCTAGAGACATCTCTATGTTGGAAAAGCAGGCTGTGGTGGCAAGGGACACAATGATCTCTTCAGAAGTGTCCCAGCTGCCTTTCCCTGCTCAGTGTCACTCATACCGCTGGGCCTGGGGAGCCAGTGCTCATGCATGTAAAATCGCCCTTTTTAATTTTCTGTTTCTGTAACATGACCTATTACTGTACTACATCTTCATGAGGCAGAGCTGTCTGGAGAACATCTGTTGCAGTCCCAGCTGTTCGCGTACTTCCTCTGTCTGATGTTTCAGCCCTGATATGTGCAAATCACTGGCAGTAATACACCCCCCAGTTCCTCCTACAAATCCTATTTTCTCTGTTCTCACAGGGAGAGTGGGGCAAGAAAAGAAAAAGACACTTTGCATGGTTAAATATAGGATAGACTCTTTATTCTCACCAAATCGCACCAGTAGGGTCATTGTGGACTGACTCATACCAGACAGACAGTAAAAACCATCCCAGTGTTTATTCCCTTTGGAGCCTATATAATTAAAGCTGCCCACCTGCTGCTGAATTTTGCTGTCATTTTTTGATGCTATGGGCAATGTGATACTCAGTTATTATCATAAACTATGTTAAGCTCTACCCACTATGGGGTTTATGACAACAATCCTTGAGAAAACTGTAATCCTCTGTGCTCAAGTATATCTCCTTGTTATAATGCTTATGATTCTTGGCTTGAGATGATGGCAGATGATGGCCATGAAAGACTTCCAAATATGGGTCCTGGCAACTTGCTCTGTCCCCAGCATGCCTGTGTTAGATATGTTAGATGAAGCCATTTCCAGCCCATCTCTTCCAGCCCTACAGCACAGCCGTCATTCCTGCTCCAGGATGCATGACTGAGATGTGACAGCCTGCCCCAGGCTAATAGTGCCCCTCTCACCTCCAAAGCCACCCCACACATATCTGTTGAGGGTTCAGGGGGGAATCGAGGTGGATGCAAGGTGCTGAGTGTCATCTGAACAGCCCTCATGCAGCTTCACCCTGGACTTGCCTCCTTTCCCTGCCTGGTCCACAACTCTTGTTTTTATTCCCATGCAAGAGGCAGTCTCAGGATGCCTAGGTGAGTGTGCTCAGAAAGTCAAGATTTGGGGCAATTTACAGGTCTTCGACTGGACAATTCGTAAGGACTGCAAAGGACTTGCCAAGGACTTCTTCCACACCTTGAGTGAGAGTTACAACCACATGACTGTCACATTAAAGGGTGAAAAATCCTCTAGATGTGTCTTGAAAGAAAACACCGACTGAATTTTGAGAAAAGGGTTGTACAAAAGAGCACTCCAAGCTGTAGGTCCCATGCAGACTGATGCACTCTAGGTGCTCCCAGTTTTGATATTTTGCCTTGGAAAAATGGGAATTATTGACTAGTCCTCTTGTATTCTGCACGGGCATTGCCAGAGGCAAAGATGAAAATATGTCTCCAATGCTAAACATTTAATCTGCTACGTTAAAAAAAAAAAAAGAAAATCCAACTTCTGAGTTCCAAATACTGTGAAACAACCAAGGGACATCAACTCACAGTATTAAAAATACTACCGTGAGACAGCTCAAATATCCAACAACGTCTTGGAAACAATAAAATCCCTTTCCCTATTGACCAATACTGGTGACATATATATTAACCATCACAAAATGATAACTGTAACTTCATTATTGACCACAGCAGTAATATGTTTTGTCTCTGTAAACTCTCCTTACTGCTTTCTGGAAAATGAAACAAGAATAAGAACATATCTTCATATTAAGTCTTTTTTTAATGGCACACACACTAGAGGTTTTGGAAATTCATATTTTTGTGACCATTTTTCAAAATTCTGAATAACAAAACATTCAAAATTGAACGCTGCATGGTTATAAAAAATCCACACCTGGTATAGTTTTCCCTGTACTGATGTCTTCAGCTTCAATCTCAACAACAAAAAACTATCAAGAATAACAATCCAAACATGCTTCCTAGACAGCCTGGTCATCCATAACAGTTGGGAGCAGCCATTTCTCTTAAATAATTTGAACATGCTTGGTAAAGTTTCCAGTTAGTGCGAGTAGAAATGTGAATTATTTATAATGATTTTTCCCCCTCAGCTTTCTTAAGGACAACACATCATCTTTGATAGAAGCTTTGGAATCCTTGACATGCCTGAGCTGGAACCACACGTAACTAATTTTCTGTAGTAGCTACAGAACAAAGGTTTGATGTTGACACATCTTGCACAGTTCCTCCAGGATGGTACCAAGTTTACCCTCACATTTCTCTTGCACATGCTTTTCCAGAAAAAAAAGAGGAAAAATAAGACTTTGCTCATTGTGATGACAATAGTTGTCAGAAAGCTGCCACCTTTTTAAGAGAAATGAGCTCTTCTCCCAGGAAGTCCAGCAGAAGGCTCTCAAAGACTTCCATGAAGCCAAGTTCAACCCAGAACAATCTGATGGCCTTAGCAGCTGGGTAAACAGCTTCATTTTTTAGACAATGTTTTTGGAGAAAAAAGGACAAGTCATGATCCAGCTGTGCCTTCCACTGACTGAGAAACTGAGCTCAGAACTGGGACACAGACACCCCAGTAGGGCCTTCAGTAATCCCATTCTGCCACCAGCTCTGGTTTGGGAAATAATTGGTCTTGGTCTGCTACCCCTGATGCTCTGAAAGACAGCAAAAGAGAATCATAGAATTGTTAAGGTTGGAAAAGACCTTTGAGATCAATGAGTCCAACCCTTAACCCAGCACTGTCAAGACCACCACTAAACCATGTCCATGAGTGCCACATCTACATGTCCTTTGAACACTTCCAGGGATGGTCACTCCACCACTGCCATGGGCAGACCATTCCAATGCCTGACCACCCTTTCGGTGAAGAACTTTTTCTTAATACCCAATCTAAACCTCCCATGGAGAAACCCGAGGTCATTTCCTCCTGTTCTGTCACTTGTTACCTGGAGAACAGACCAGAAATGTCCAGTGATTTCCCTGTACCAAAGAAGCACTGCTAATAAAATGAGGAAGGTGGTGGCTTTGGGCAGACATTAATTTGGTGCATGGATCCAAGTCCAAAAGTCTGCTCTTCCTGCTTTATGAAAATCTTTTCACTTATCTACATTTCAGTGTTCCTTCTGTACAGTGAGAGTAATTATTGCTGTGATTCACAGGGAGTAAGTGGTTAAATGTGTCTGGAGTGCAGACCCTCTGGAAATGGAGAGAGGTCCTCAGTCATTTATGCACACAATGTATATCTTATTTTATCATAAAATTATTTACCAAGTAGGTTATTTTTAAGTACTTTTTTGACCTTGATTTGCCCATGTGATTTTCTGCCTTTTGGTTTCTAGGTCCTAGTTCCAGCAAGAATGGCAAATCAGAGCAGATGCTGCAGGGATCAGCACTTTGAACGCTGACTGCAGAGTCATGTTTGTACAGAGGCCCCAGCAGAACTGTCAAGGAACCAAAAAACAAGTGCAAACAGAGCTGTACTGACTTTATGGCCCCTTACAAATCTTCTCTGGCATATGGGAGTATTAGGCCTTAAGAACCAAAATGAGAGGAAAGTGTTTTATCACCTCTCTGTGATAGCGCGTTGAACCTGTCCTTACATGCAGCCTCTATCACGCACGTACATTTGGAAGGGAGTTTCAGATAAACATCAAAATGCCTCTTCTGATGTCAAGTGGGAGAGCTCTTTGCTTTTATTGAACCATGGCAGAGGGCAGCTCGGGTTCCCCTGGCAGCCCAGGGCTGGGGCCAGCAAACAGCAGCTGGAGCCGAGCGATGAAAGCTGGTTCTTGCACCAGCAGGCAATCCCACCCTGCAGGCCTCTCCCCTCTCTTCCTCTCATTTTGTTTCCTATTCCTATGGGCAGGGAGAGTTCAGGAGACCACCAGCCTCCCAGGCCCAGGGGGATGCTGGAGTACACAGCTCCATAAGGAAAGTTACCACTATTTGATGAGGTCTCTACCAGATCTGGGCAAACGTAATGTAGATGGACACTTCACCTATTTGCTGCATATTTCTGTATTTTTCTGGTGTTGGATTTCACTGCCAAAGCCGGGTTCATCCTTTTGTTTGATGGTACCTGAATAACCAATTCAGCCGGTCTTGTTGGCCGCAACACTGGGAGTCTTTCTCTCCATCCAGAAACCAAACCACCTTCTGGAAGTGCCAGTTTCTCATCCCTATTTAAGGAAACTCATGATGAGTCTGTCCCTAATTTTGCTAACTTTTTTAAGAAAGATGAATCTAGACCTTAAAACATTCCTATTTGTCTTTGAAAGGCAGGCAAGACCTGAACACATTTTGAATGATATTCTGCAGTGATTTGCTCAAGGGAAATTGCCTGCTATACAGGGGGCACTGAGTGCTCTGGTTTGTCCTGTGTCTAGGGAAGTCCCCCAAGGCTGCTCTCACTGTCTCAGGGGCTCCAACACATGCAGAGTGGCCAAAACAATGACTTGATTTTACCCTGGAGACCTCTGGCGACATGACACCACTCTCTCTCCTTTTTAATTATCATTCCCAACTCTTTTTCACATTCATCTCCTGTCATAGACAGCATTAGTGAATATATAAGTATTTTCAAATTTCAATATTAATAACATTAATATTACTATTGGCTTGAACCTGTCCTTACATGCAGCATAACATCAGTATTAACTCACCAAAACCTGCCTTAAACCCTTTCCCAGGTCCTCAACAATATTTGAGACCCCAGCTTCCACTTGTTTCAGCATCTGGACCTCCATCCTTATCTCTTTGATTAAATCATTAGCTTTAAAATCCTTCACCGTTTTCAACCCCACAATAAAGCACAGGAAAAGGTGGCTGCAAGCTTCACGAATATTTATTTTTTCAGCAATGAAGGAGCAAGTTTACCTAACAGCTTTTCTAACTGATTGTCTGCAGAAGAAGGAAGTTATGGCCACGTTAACGCAAGCAGTAGTAGTTTATTGTTTTAGTAGACACTTCTTTTTCCTTCCTTTTGAATAAATACACCATAGGGTCTGGGGGGATGTGTGCCAGGAGCTTTACTGAGCACAGCAACAGCCGAACAAAGCGCAATCCTAATCATAACAGAGCAAGCAAGTATTGTTACAAATGTTCTCTTTAGTATGGAAATGAGCCAGGGGTAATAAAAACACCATAAAAACGTCAAAATGACCGATCACCATGAAGCACTGGCCTCTTTATAACCAAAACTTGCAATGAACTTAGAAAAATTCCTGTATTAAGAGAAATGCCATTTTTACTTAACATTATTGTTTGACTTATCCTCACTCGGCTGCACAGTTAAATGACTGCAGAGGAGAACAACTCCAGAAGGGCATCAGTAAAGACCTGATTGATGTTAAATGGAATTC
Source organism: Sclerurus mexicanus (assembly GCA_013396755.1). Classification (NCBI taxonomy): domain Eukaryota; kingdom Metazoa; phylum Chordata; class Aves; order Passeriformes; family Furnariidae; genus Sclerurus; species Sclerurus mexicanus. The sequence goes on along the minus strand of VWZF01006438.1, from coordinate 372,956 downwards.
GAGCATGATGGTGGACTCTGGATGGAAACAAACTGTTAACCAGGGCATTAGCATTAACACTGCTACTGCCTCTTTATGACAATATGGGGCATATTTAGGTACTAACTGTTTGAACAGCATCAATAAAACACAATGCTTAATAAGACACAAATGAAGTGCTGTGTAACTCATGTAATTCCATCAGAAAAGGCTCAGGAACAGCAGTTTGACTTTAATTACTCAGATCAAAAGAAAAAAGGCATTTTGAAGTCTGATTTAAAGTGTTATTTATTACTCCTTTCACTACAGCATAGATCAGCTCAGATAGAAATAGCACTTTGGATTGAATTTGGTTAGTGAAAACGGGAAAAAAAGAAAATTCATTGCTTTGCTGCTGTCCACGTATATTGGAGGATATGTTAAATCCTAATTACAGCAGACTGGCAGAAAGGAAAAGAGAAAAGTGTATAAGCTAAAATAAGGACAAGTAAAAGTCATAGCTCTGTGTGTTGCTTTCAAAGACCTGAAGCTGTGAACACACACAAAGGTGCCTTGGCTAAACAAAATGTAAAATGGGCATCCTCTCTCTTCCAGCCTGCACTCTATACAAAGACAATATGGGTGACTTAACAGTCACTGTAACACCAGCATTTTAAATGTGTGTTTTTTGCAGCAATTACTTTCTATTTTTGACTACAATAATCCACATTTTTGTTGCACACAATGTAAAGTTTCCAGTTTGTTGCTGGTAAGATAAGGTGAGGAGAAAGGCTGCAATAGCTACAGCCTCCTAATTATTAGCATTTTCTGCTAGGTCCAGAATACAGAACTGAACTGGCAGGTGGCCTGGATGCATCTCAGAATATTTGGATCATAGAATCACAGAATTGGATTGGATTGGAACGGACCTTTAAAGGTCACCTAGTCTCACCCACCTGCAAGAAGGAGTGACATTTTCAACTAGATCAGGTTACTTAGAGACCCATCCAACCTGGCCTTCAATGTTTTCAAGGCATGGGGTATCTTCCACCTCTCTGGGCAACTGTTCCAGGGTTTCCCCACCTTCATCATCAATGAATTTCTTACTTATATCTGGTCTGAGATTTAAAGATTCAAAGGGTAATTCACCCTCTCAGTGAATTGTTTTGTTTTTTTTTCAAATACCTAATCTGAATTTCCACTGGTGCAGTTTAAGGCCATTTCCTCTCATCCCTTCGCTTGAGACCGAACCCCCCTCAATACCACCTCCTTTCGGGGAGTTGTAGAGAGCAATGAGGCCCTCCCAAGCCTCCTCTTCTCCAGACTAAACCCTGTTCCTTCAGCTGCTCCTCAAAGGACATGTAGGATGACAGATCCTAACCCATTTCAGCACATTGGATGACAGACCTTAACCCATCCCAGCATATTTGAACGACAGACTCTAACCCTGGCCAGTCTCTTCATGCTTCATCTCTTCCTCTGTGAAATCATTGCTGAGGTTTGTAAGTGAAGTTCAGTGCTTTTTTTTGACTATGCCCCTCACACCCTCACCACACCCTTTAATCCACAAGCAGAGAAAGGCACACGAGCGCTCCCTCTGTGGGCTGTCACCCACGGGGATCTCACGCACACAGGAAACTTGCAGGGTCACTTTGGCCAACGTGTACAACCCAACACACAACCCACCATGTCTGGATGTGTGGAAGGAGCTGTGCCCACCCTTGGGAGAGGGTGACCCTGGCTGGCTCCCATGCATGGCAAAAAGGGAATAGAAGATATTTACACCGGTTACAAGTTTGTGCAACTGAGCAGGTCATTAAGCACGTGTGCTTACACTCAAATTCCAGGTTAAATCCTTCGTGGCACTAACTGTGGCCAATGCAGTGAGATTCTCTGCAGTGCTGATCGTGCAGAGGAGAGGTGTGAGTACACCCCTCTGTTTACACAACGCGGCTCTAAATGTCGATGCAGAGCCCCAGTTTACATAAACAACGCCAGTACTGCAGCAATAAGGTGGGAAGTGCTGAGACCATATGGTCTGGTGGCAGGCAGAGCTGGGCGTGCAGCTGGAGTGAGGCAGCCGTGTGCCCTGTGTTGCTGTAAGGTCTGCAGTGCAGCTACGGCGCTTGCCAGGAGCAGGGACATGCTCTTCTGTCTCCTTTTCTCTGCATCCCAACTGCATTTCTTTAGGGCTAGAAGGGACCTCCATATGGGCTAGATATATCCCTTTATCCTAACAGCATTCCCAGGATCTTCCATTCAACCAAATGCGCCGTTCACAAAGCACTCACTCTTGTTTTGGAGATTTTGATGTGCATTGTCTACCTCTTCCTATGATAGCTCCTTCCAAAACATGTGCATTTCCCATTTATATGTGCCTGGATTCATATTCAGGCCATTAACGCCTGTCGCATCTTTCTCTGCCAATGGGTCAGCCAGCATAAAGATGTAAAAACTTTGCAATGACTCCATAAGTCTGATTGATTTCCCAAGGGACACAGGAGGGATATTTTCCCAATGGCATCTGCAAGATCTGGAACAAGCTCTGCATGGGGAATAATTCAATGACCTTAGGATTCTTTTCCAACATAAGTAATTCCATGGTAACCATTGACTTTCGGTGATTTGGAGTCCTAGGCATGCTCAACATACCTCGTGTAGGCAGAGGTGCTGCCCAGATAGGAAAGCCATGATAAATTCCCCATTAATCTCCCATAACCTCCTAGGTTTAGCTCACTACTACATCTTCTCCAGGTCTTTATTCCAGTATTTCAAAACTCTGAAGAGCTTCAGACAGTCACAGAAATGGAGTCACCAGAGAAATATTTCCTCTTTCCTACCCCAAGCGTGCAATTTCTGCACAGGGCTCTTTGGGCCAGAGGTCAGCTCAAGATGAAGTTTGTGTCAGGGCTAGCTTTTCTGAACTTCAGATGTCACAACTTGGACATCTGCTGCCTCTGGAGTGAGTGGTGAGACACTCAGAGGTTTGCCCCGAATGTGGTGGAGGTGCTGAGCTTGACCTTGAAATCCCTGCTCTGCTCTGGGTACCCTAAAATTTAATCTTGCTAATTGCAGTTTGGTGCAGCTACAGCATTTGGCTCTGGAAGTGATGAAAAAGTGCCCTTTTACACTAAAAACCAGAAACCTTTTCTGAACCATTCAAAAAATGAGACCTCTGCTAGTTTCACAGAACCCACACAGAGTACCAGACCAAGTTATGGTACCAAGGTAATTCTGTAATATTGTCCACTTTGTCCTGCCAGCAGGTACTCCTGATGTGTGCTATCCCACATACCCCCTCACAAGCACAGAGCCATCCTTGCCTCCCAAACACAGCAAGTTTTCAGAACTCTAGCATCTATTAACACAATTCCAGGCTTTTATTCCTTTTCTACTGTAACTTTTATTACAAAGCCACAGACACAGACATGCTGTGCCATTCTGTCTCCTTTTGATGTGTTCAGTTACTGTATCTGTCACCGACTGAAAATCACAGAGCACTTCAACACTTTTTATGTTCAGTGTCTGATAAGTTTTCAGTTTGAAAGGGGCCGACCATAGAAAGATTGCCCATACAAAGTTTAAAACAGCCACACACAGACTGGCAGGTAAGGCCATGTTTGATCTGTAATGCAAATAAAATTAACAAAGATAGTGAGTTTTAAGCCTAAAATTCCTTTGATCTTTGAAGCTCCATGGGTTTAAAAGAACAACTGCCTTCTGTATCACAGCCTGGCACATACATCTATACATCTATATGCTTATGTATACAAATATATGAAATAAAAAACCTTTGTGTTCAAAATAGGGTCAGTTACTTATGACAAGGCTATGGTTTTCCTTAAACACCCTCTATTCAGGAATGAAGATGCATCCAAACCTTTTGCCACCAAAAAAAAAAATAAATAAAAATCATACACAAGCACAACCTGGTTGAATTTATTTAAACCAAGGAAGACTATGCAAGGCACAATCAAGTCCTAAAAATCAGTGGCATGCAGTAGGGCATGGGACAGAATGAGAGCCCTTACAGGTACCCTGTGGAGGCAAAATAATTCCTCAAAAACACAAAACCCACCCAGGCACAGCAAGCCAGCAAAAGGCCCACGCAATACATACAGCCCCTCTTAAACAGGGCACACGGTATTCTCCTGGGGGGACATTTCACACCATTTTTGGTGCACAACACGAGATGCTCATGAGGGAGCAGATACCCAAGGCAGGATGAAGTCCCTATGCTTTCTGCAAATCAAGACTGTTACAGCATCTCTCACAGCACACCCAAAACCAGAGCTGCCTTCTCGGTGCCGCAGCTGAGAACTGCATCTGTGCTGAGCTCATCCATCACCCACTCGGGGCAGTTTACTGCAGCTTTGCCTTTGTAGACCTCTGCCAGCATCACTAGGGATTTATCTCTCACGCAAGAGCTTTAAAGGGCAGGAAGAAGCCACTCCTTCCACTTGAGCCACGTGGCAAAATGTAAAGTTTCGGACTGCATGATATGACATTATGGAGCTGGATCACAAAGGGCAGAAGGCACTGGTGAAGAGTGCTCCACACAGCCTGGAAGACTGTGCCGTAGGGGAAAGGCAGGATTGCTTCTCTTAACCCACTAACCCCCTCTCTGAGGGTCAGATATAGCTGCCATCTGAAAAGGTGCTGGAAGATAATCTCTCAGGGTTTGCTCAGCTGAACCATACAAGCCCAGCGCTCACCTCAACCTCTGAAGCTGGCATCAGTACCACTAACAAGGCACGTGTTAGAAGTGTCTTCTCGTTGAATCAGTGGCCCAGATTGCAGAGAAGGGCCGCGGGCTTGCAGGGGAATCCTGCCCTTCGCCGTGCCCCTAGTGCTGCTGGAATGTGTGGTAGCTGGGGATGTACTATGGTGCAGTAAGGAGCTTCCCATAGGCAGGACATGTGAGATATAGTCCTTAATATCTCTCATAGAAACATACACCTACTGTCTTCTTGAAATAAAAGTGATGCAATGAGCGTATAATGGTGTTGGGGTTTTGTTGGTGGTGTTTGTTTGTTTTTTAATAATGAAATGACTCATTATACTACAGCCATTAAGAACTCCTGACTAAATCATGCCTTATACCCAAACAGAGCCCTCAGTGCTCAAGTCTCCCTGAAGCTGAAAGCATGCATATGGAGACACCCTTAATCTGAATTTAGCTTTTAGGGACCTTGTAAATTTGTGTTAACAAAGTTTAACTGAACCCTCCCACTGAAAAAGAAATAATAGTTAGCAATGGGTTGCTTTATTACAACCTCTAAAGGAGGACCATTGTGAGGAGTGGTCTTCCTGTAGGGATTATTACATGGATATCCTACTGCCAAGGCAAAAGAGGGACCTTTTGGAGCAGCACGTATCGGTGAAGGAAAGCAGGAGCTGATGTGTTTCACTGAGTTGGGGCCCCATCTCACAGCACTGCGGCTGAGCAAACAGGGAACTGTTTGGTTTGCTGGTGATTCAAACAAACCACCAGAAAAAAATCACTGCAGGTCAATACAGAGCAAATACCTTCAGAAATGTTCAGAGAAAAGCAAAGCCTAAAGTACTGCCTTTGTTTCAGATTAAATAAAGTGTTTCACTTTTAAATAGAGCAGCTGGTTTGGTGAGGATCTCTTTCAGAGAACAGGCTTGAGAAGGAAGTCATTTCAAACTTAAAAATTGTCATATTTCAAATTTTCAGGGTTTTTTCACCACCGAACTTTAAATGAAGCTCAAGAGAAGAGCAAAGAGTTGCAGCATTACTGAAGCTGCCTTCTCTAAGGAAAATTTTGGCCACTGAGGAGTTGGGTGCTCTCAGTGGTGTGCAGAAGGATGAAGGCTCAAGCCCCAGTGGAGGGGAGCAGCTCCTGCTCTTCTCTCACTGCTCCCAGCTCACCCTCCGCTGGCTCCTGCAGCAGCTGCAGTTACAAACTGAGCGTTTCACCTACATTTCACAACTTCCCCTTCCAAGCACCCCGAGGCCAAAGTTCCTTTTACAGCCTCACAAGTTGTTATGTTTTGATTTACAAAATCTTCTTTTAAGAAGAAAACCCACTGCAGGTTTGGTGCTTAAAAAGCTAATGAAACCTCCTTCCCAAGCCCCTCCAAAACACACAGCGAAACAGCTTTCCCTGTGAGCGCAGAACTCTGCTACTGGACGGGGTCCGTGAGAAGTGGTGTGGCCACTGCTGACCCTCACAGTCAGAATACAAGCAGTGAAGAAGTTTCTGATGGAAAGGATGGCACCAGCAGTACGTGAGGTGACAGGAGATTACACATGGTTAATGTGAAAAGGCATAGAGACAGGTGACCTCCAGGTTAGGAGAAGCACAGTTGGTCACGAGCTACATCGAGCATATTGTGAGCATCTACAGAACCTGAAAAAAAAAATCTTTATTTTCTTTGATCAAAAATATGTATAGAAATGCCTGTTTTGAGGAAAATATCATACATTTTTCTTCTTGTTTAACAAAATAAATTAAATATACATGACTTCTGTTTAAACTCTATATAGAATTACAAACGTTTTATATTTTGCAATTGGATTCATTCCCAGTCCATACAGGTATTTAATATGGTCCTAATTTATTTTCTTTTCTGTTTTTTTCTGTTGAACTGCAATGAAGTTTTATCATTTCCAAAATGATATCTGAGGGGAGGGGACAACCACACACAACCTAGGTGAGTTTTTCTCAAATGCATTTTTTCCTACAAGATTATTATTTCATTCTCTTTGTTTCTTACACTTTTTTTCTAATGCTTTCATGTATTTTGCATTGATGTAAAAAATCCAGTAGCTTGTCACTGTAAGCCATCAGAGAAGGACAGTGTGTTTTGCTTTCTTCACCATCAGCAGTTCAATTATTATTATTATTTATTTATTATTATTTCTTAAATATAAATATAAAGGTGTTCTGTACAATGTTCCTCATTCCTTCTTTGCTTTTTCCTGGCAGTGGCACTGAGTCCTAGGACCAGGGGACTGGAGTCCTTGTGGCTTGATCTGCAGAACATCCCATGGGAAACATGATGTCTTCACCTTGCAGAAATCAAACCGACCAGTTTGGTTAGCTGCTTATGCTGACTGTGACTGAGAAGCAATTGGCATTTCACCCTGCGAATGAACAGAAATTAGTTTTTCCAGACCCTCTTGTGTTATTTTTTACCCCCTGGAAGAGATGAATTGGTTATGTCACCTGGTGCTTTGGCACTAAACCTCCAGTACTTCAGAGCTCGAGTCACTCAGAGCGGGACAGGTCAGGGGGCTCCCCAACAAAACAAGTGATGTACAGCTGGCACAGGAACAGCAATGCCCATCCAGAACAGTACCACACACACTCCTTGCTCTGCTTATCCTTTTAGTGACACCAGGAAGGAGGTGGTGCTTCACATCCCCGTGTCCTGCCTCGCTTGTTGCCACCTTAAATAAAACATCCAGGAATATCCGCTGTTGGAGATGGCTGCCTCTCTGCTGTGATCTGGAGTTCCTTCATTATTCCTCGGCTACATCCTGATTGCGATAATTAAAAAAACCCAAAAACCTCTTTTCTCTCTCTGTCTTTCTCTATTATATATATATTTATATAGATAGATATAGATATATACACATATATATATACACACATACACACACGCATATACAATTATATATATATGTATATATATATATTTAAAATTATATATATAATCTTTTCTGTCTGCTTTGCCTATTGCTGGCAGTGAGAGCTGACTTGGAGCAGTCTCTTCTGAGGTACCACGAGGAAAAGCCCAAACGAGCTACTGTACAGGGCCAGCTCTTAGCACTGGTACTGAATGTGTTGGTGCTGGTGGACTTTGCCTTCCACGTGCGAGTGGGTGTGGGTGTGGATGTCCGTGTAAATCTTTGGGTACATTTTGGACGCCATGGCCGGGGCGAGCCCAGGCCCTTGGGACAGTAAATGCTGCTGCTGGGCGACATATTCCTCATAGTTTATGGAGGAGATGCAGTCTTTGTCCGGCACCTGGGAGACGCAGATCCTGTCCCGGGGCTGCGGCCGGTGCACGGGGGCAGCAGCTGGAGGGGAGCAGGGCTTCTTCTTGGACTGGCAGAGCCACAGGAGGATCGTCCCGAAGATGAAGACGGCTCCGGCAGGGATGCCGATGATCACGGGCCAGGGCAGGCTGCTGGCCGAGGAAGGGGGCACAGGTGCACTCGGAGGCTTGGGATCTGGGCATGACGGCAGGAGAGAGACAGAAAGAGTTAATTAAATGCAGGCAAAGTGGATTCGAAACAGATGTCGCACTTGGGCTGGCTGTTGTACAGGCTGTCTGGCAACCCTGCCAGACCAAGTAACAAGGGAGAAATCAAGCCAGCACATGATGTTTGGTAACTGCTTCGCTTTTCAGTGCTCCTGGAAGGACAAGCAACTCATTTTCTCTGGTTTAGGGGTCAGGAGGGGAGCCTTTAGGGGATTTTTTAACTTTCTTATCCAAGCTTTAATGGATGCACTAGAGCCAGCCTGAAACAGTTTCCTAACACTCTCACTCTGCGATGGAGTGAGCTTTGCTGCCCAGACTGGAGGACACAACACAGGATATGTCAGTAATACCTCCATGTACCCCATGGGCAGCCCAGGGGGGCACGATGGGGTTGCACAGAGACACAGCACACTGCCCACCTGCCCCTGCCAGGGGCACACACTTCTGTCTGCTGGGCTTTAGATACTCTTTGGTAACCCGGTCTAGCAATGCTGCAGCTACTCAGCAATGCTCTGCCATGGTAGGGAGCGTGGATGTGAGGTTTTGGAGGTGTTGTCATGAGTTTCTTGTGTGGCTGGGAGGAAAGCTGAAGGATGGGGAAAATGTAGGTGAGACGGTGTCCCCTCACTGGTGCCCAAGCCATGGAGAACTGAAAGTTCACACAGCACCAAAGGGTGTCCACAGCTCCCAACACCAAATGGGCTCTACCTCCACCAGTCTGTTTGGAGCTGCTGCTGGCTTTTCAAAGGCAGTAAATTCAGCTACTGTGGAGGAGACAAGATGCTACAGACATCATCTTTCACATGTACCTCACCTTTCCCCTCTCTGCTGTTGGTAGTCCGTAGATCCCTGGGTAGCCACTCCAGTTTCTTAGCCTGATCTCTTGTTTTATAGACCCAAAAGGAGCCCTGGGGTAGGATTCTAGCTATGAAAATACTTCCCTAGATAGCTACCAGCTGGGGTTTCCAAAGCCTTGAAATATACCTAGGCACCGAATTCAGCTTGCAGAGACACTCAAGAAATTTCAAAAACCACAGGCTATCTAAATTGCTCAATAAGTTATATTCAAACATATATCACTTAACTTTCAAGCCAAACTTCTTATATGACACTAATGTCTTTTTCTCTCCTTGACAAATAATCCTACGGCTGGTTTGAAATGTTAAATATATACCATGTGGTCTCTTTGAAGTTAGAAGGACCTACACCGTTGACCTCAATAGACAAAACTTTGATTCACGAACACTGGAAATTACAGAATAATTTAGGCTGGGAGGGGAGTCTGGAGGTCATCTGGCCCACCCTCCTGCTGAAAGCATGGCAGGTTCAGAGAATTGACCCATCAGCTGACCACGAAAACAGTCTTCATGTTGGTTGGCAGAAATCCTTTGCTGGGCTGAAATGAGAGTGTTTTTATATTCATCCATGCTGTTCCTCTGAGCTGTCTATGTCAAAACTGGTAGATTTACATGAAAAAAGGCATTTTTAACTCATGGCCTTACAACCACATCTTTGCTTCTTAGGGCAAGCGGGGCTCTCCTTCTCTATCACCGCCAATAACAACAGGCCTGCAGGCTCTGGTTCTGGCATCAGGCCTCATTACAGTCTCACTTGAATCAATGGAAAGTGTCCCACTGACTTCAGTGGAAGCTGGATTAGACTCCTCCAGTTCAGAAACTCCCAGAGGCTTTGAGTTATATCCCACCCATGCAGCCTTTTTCTTGGGATTGACAGACTTTTCAGTTAAACTTTAAAATCAAGCGATGCAGAAGACAATGCCAAGAACATTCTCTTACTTGGCAACCTGCTGTCATATCTAAGTTCAACCTAATGACTCTCAACAGCCACTGAGATGCAGAGCTTTGGCAATCAGTGAGCAGAAGAACACATGTTGTCTTAGCTGGAGGAGTCATGAGTATTTCCCCCACTACCTACAGAGAAAACCAGCTCATGATCACTCTGTGTCACTGGAAACACTCCATTACACCTGAGAACTAAAATGTTCTGATATTGGCTCCAGCTCCTGCACTCTCGTAGCTGTGTTGGCTTTGTGGTGATGAAGGGAAGAAAAAGCAGTATGATTCATTTTTGCCATAAAACTGGTGCATCTGAAACTAGATTCACAAGGCAAGGTGAGGCAGAAAGAAATGCCCTTTTCAATAAAAAACGAATTATCAGGGTAGAATTGCACAGTCAAGAGGCAAAGGAGAAAATGGCCAAGCAAAGATGGTGTGCCGCAAACACACTTGATACAGTCTCAGCTGGATGTGGCCACCAGCTCCGTGGTCTGGGGAGAGAGGGCAGCAGCTGTGAGTTTGGTACAGGGACCCCAGGGGACGACTGGGTAAGAATTTAACTAATCAATCATTCTGTTTTTCACACTCATTCTTTTCATTTCCTTGTGACCGGGACACTTTTTATTCTTCTCTCATTTTATGGGCCTGTACCATTGTTTCCTTTTACCAGTAAAAGCAATACAAATAAGGGCAAAAGAAAGGAGAAATGTAAAGGAATGGGGTTGCAAACTGTGCTGTTATTCAGTTCCCCTCTCCTGTCCTGCACCCTAGCACTGAAGCGATGTAGTGTTTGCAACTGCAGCATCTTTTTCCACCTCCTCTTCCACACAGGAGCAGATAATTCATTTTAGTTCACCGTGACAACTGAGAGGGGACCTCATCAATGTCTATCAGTATCTGAAGGGAAGGTGTCAGGAGGATGGACCAGGCTCTGCTCAGTGGGGCCCAGCAGCAGGACAAGAGACAATGGGCAGAAACTGATGCATGGGAAACTCAACCTTATTGTGAGGAAGAACTTCACAGTGTGGGTGTCCATGCACTGGAACAGGTTGCCCAGAGGGGCTGTGGAGTCACCCTCACTGGAGCTACTCCAGAACCATCTGGACACAATCCTATGCCATGTGCTCTGGGATGACCTTACTTGAGCAGGGAAGTTGAACCAGATCACCCACTGTGGTCCTTTCCACTCTTACCCATTCTGTGCTTCTGCGATTATTTCCCATGAAGGGAGAAAAGGAAACATCATCAATGGGATTTCAGCAGGGACTGTTTTAAATCAGGGCTGATTTAGTCCCCCATTCATTCTTATCAGAACTGGGCTACCTTAAATCAGCACGGCATCACAGAGGGCCAGGGAGCCCAAGTACTTGTATAATTAATGCCATGAGGCAGATCATTGGCACAGATGGGGGAAGAAAAGTCATAACTCACCTGGCAGGACTGTGAGAAAAGCACTGCGAAAGCTGTAGCCCATGGTGTTCGCCCCGAGGCAAATGTACATCCCTGCATCCTCTTCCTTGGCTCGAGTAATCATCAGTTTGTTCAGGTAGGAACCATCTGGACGGGACCAGACCTCCCCCGTGGGCAGCACAACGAACTTCTGCCCCCCGACATCGATGGTTGAGTTGTACTTGCTCTCTGTGCCATATTCCACCCTTTTCAGCCACTGGATGACGGGTTTGACGTCACTGCGGACTTTGCACTGGAAGGATGTGGTCCCACCGTAGTCCACTGTCGTGTTGACAGGGTGTGTCCCTGTCAGGATGGGCTTGGACCTCGTCCTCTCTGTATGGAAACACAGGGAGCTCCATGGGAAAAGGTGTTTGCCAATCTCAGTAACTTGCAATTGCAGAAACATAGGAAAAAGGTGTAGGAGGGATGCAAAATGATAGTCTAGTCCAACTCCCTGACCCAAGGCAGGCTGAGATTTCTGCAAACCTCTCTTGACATAAATTTGCCCAGCCTCTGCCAACACCCCCAATGGCAGATGCTCTCTAATCTCTCCAGACAACTCCTCCACTGTCTGAGGCTTAGCAAGTCCATTTTCACGCTTAACCTGAAACTTCCTGTTTCTAACATGGAAGTTACTTTTCTACCTACATCACATCTGGAGAAAAATATGTTCTCCCCCCAGGTCCTCATATTTTGGAAGATTTTCTTCATCCCTCTCTTTTCTACACTGAACAACTCTCCCATCTGTGATTCTGTGATGCTGTGTCTCTCACCACCATGTCCAGCAGGGTACAATTTACAGGTGAAAAAGACAGAACCTTATGTGTTCTCAGACACAACCTCATGTTTATACCAGATTATTTACAAGTACTTATCTATTAAGATGCCATACCAGAACCACTGTGGCTACCCCCAGTTTGGGGACGATGAGGTGAGGGGTAAGACATGTTTTTTCTCCTTTCAGGCTTCAAAAATGTGCTCTAAAGACAGACAAAATCAATGGGAAAAGGCCACTTCTATGCCAGATTATGGGAGGCTGTGGATATTCTCATCTTTTGTCTCAGAGACCTTCGGGAGATATCTGTCATCTGTCTTGCTGGGCCTGGGAGCTGCCCATGGGGACCAAACCCTACTGGGAGCCATCCCGTCTCATGTCATCAACTGCTGGGGGAGTTGAGACCACAGGCACTACCAGTGAGGAAGTTCTTCACTTCATCCTCACCTCCTTGCTTTTATTATTTCTTTCTTCAGTCTAATCATCACCACACTCACTATGAAAAATATTTTGTGGAGGAAGATCTCAGAAGACTTGCTTTTCTAGTCAATAACAAAATCTTCTCTTTCTCACCACGTTTTCTGGCCTCCAGTCTCAGGTGAGGAAGGGAACAAGATGGTAGGAAAGGAAATTAAACAGAAGAAGTTCACAAGACCATCCTTTCCAGCAGGATTGTAAGCCTTAGGTTGTGTCAACACCACATAGAGTAAAAATAAAAGTAAAAAAAAAAAAAGCCTCATTTTGAGGAATATTTGGATTTTTCTTTTGGTTTTTTTTTTTTTTAGTGTTAGAATCAGATAAATCAGTCACCGTTTTCAGACAAGGAGGTACTGCAAACCTCTGTCCCAGGCACAGAGAAATTATGGTATCACAGTGGGTGGTAACTGCTGGCAATCATCAACTCCTTTTGACGGCAAACACTGTTGGATTGAGCATGTAACAAAACAGCTCCCACCAGCACTGGCTTTGGAGTGAGAGGAAGGAACAATGGACCCTCTTTCAAAAACTCAGGATACGTTCAATAATGAGGGCTCTAAAGATGTGCTTGGGAAACAAAAATACCACAGCGGTCTCTGTAGGCTTTGCCTTGGGACTAGGAGCAGCAATCACAGCTGGGGAGACTGAGTCTCAGATAAGCAGGACTTAGGAGTGGAGGCTCAGGGGGAAAAAAAAAAGGAAATTGAATAAAACCTGTAATGCTCCACAGAACGATGTTAAAAATAGAAAGATGTCTGAAAACTGCTTAATGCCCTTATCTCCTTGACTCTGGTTCCAGCTTTGGTTACTGTTTTCACTCCTAGCCAGCAAAAGCTAATGAAAACAAAGGTTACATACATCTTTAAGTTGATAAAAACCAAGATAAACAGGGACACAGAAAGGGGTTTGTTCCTGGTGCTGTCTGGTTTTGATGAAGTGAAAATGCCACAGCTGCCATTAGGATGGGGCTTGATTCATTTCCCTGCCTCTGCTCCTGGTTTTAGTGTAAACACGTGTTTTTACTGTCTCCACACAGCTGCATCTTTATCAATCCCAGATGTCCAGCAGGTTTGTGCCTTCAGAGCCCAGCAGAGCTTCCCACATGTGCTTTTAATTCCTGTGATTCTAGAGAAAGGACTTATCAGAGAACAGATCTTTACCTTTAAGAACAATCTTTCACACTGGGATAAACTTTCTCATTCTAAAATCTATGCACAGACAAACAACATGCTTTACAAAGTGGCTGGAATAGCCCTCCATGCCCCTGCTCCTCATTAATGAAGGCTATTCAATCTTTCCTCCACTCAGCTCATCTTCTCCTCTTTCTTGAGTTGGGTGCTCTGTAATCATTTCCATGACAACTTATGATGATGTCATAGACAAAGCACAATGATTTAAGAATAAGAGCTCCTCTCTGTTAAACTTAGGTAGGATTTGAGTATACTTATCTTCGGTAATAATAGGGGAAACAGGAGATTAGAGAGCAAGAATCAGAATAGCTAGATAGTAAGAAGAGCAATTTACCTCACCACAATGCAGGGTAATCCCCCACAGCTCATCTTTTAAGGATTGAATCTTTAAAGCTATATAGGCATCTAAAGATACAGACAGGACCCTAGTGGGAATTTTTCAGGTTTTTCATTTTCCAGTATCTCATTTGTACCCACCCGAACCTTCAGATGGCCAAAAGTTTTTCAGAATCTGGCCCTAAAACCTTGTCTGGCTAATCACTAAGATTTATACTAATTCCCTTTGGAGACTTCTAGATGAAATTTTCCCTTGATTGGTTCACCCATTCTGACAGAGTAATCTGGGCTGTCCTAAATATTCCCACCACTGCTCTATGGTACTTGAAAGGGCTTTCTCAGTTAGTTCCCAGCCTGTCCTTGAATTGGTAGAATAAGATTGAACAGGGCAATGGTGAGCTTTCACCATACAGGTGCCTTTAGAGATGATTGTTTCCCAAGTATCCATCCTCATTTCAGCTACTGAATTGTGTTACTGCTACTCTGTCTTGCCCAGGTGCTAGGTTAATTCTAGAGTTTCAGTACTGTTTTTTCTGTTTCTGCTGATGTTTTGAACACCTTCCCACTTCTGTGTCCAGCTCCCAGCACTACACACTTGCCATCATGCTCTTTTCACTCAGCCATCCCCCTTACCAAAGCTCCCTCCCTGCCATTCCACCCCAGAGGCTGCACTTACGGATCACTTCAACTTTGTACGTCGCATTGATTTCCCCAACTTTGTTAAACACCCGGCAGGTGTATTTCCCACTGTCCTCCGGCTTCAGGTTCTTCAGGTTCAACGTCCACTTCTTCTTCTTGTTCTCCCCGATCTCTTGGGGAGTGAGGGGCTTATTGTCCTTCAGCCACGTGATGTCAGGTCTTGGGTTCCCGCTGGCCACGCACTTCAGGCGGATGGAGCTGCCGACGGGACGGGCGATCACTCTCCGCCTCATCTTGGCAGGCTGTGTGAACCTGGGCCGGGCTGCAAGAGGCATGAAAAATTGACTGTGGCGACTAAAGGACATGTAGGAAAGGATAATGTTGTCAAGTGTTATGGCCGAATTTGCTTGAGAAGCAGCTGGAAGCCCCATACGTACCAGGGCATGACTTTCCCTCATATCAGCTCAAACCCATTTCCTTGGAAAGGAGATACTACCCAACCTGATGCATTTGAATATCTACTGGACTGCTGTGGCCACTGCATCAGCCTTCTGCATGGCACTGATGCCTTAGTATTTTTATATATTTGTAGATTTTAATATGGCTGTATCGTTTCTCACACTTAAGGTAGCAGCTGACAGTTCCTAAACCCCTTTCTCACGGTGTGTGCCACACTCTTGAAATTCTGTTTAACAGTCTTTTCAAGGAAAGAGATTTTAGCAAGGACATCTTGTTTGGGACACATGCACCTGGACTGGAATAATAAGATATACTGTAGTAAAAACAAGGTAGAGGTCCTAGAAGCCTTGGAAAGGCTCCAACGAGGCAGTTCTGAGGGTGGCACCATGGGCAAATGATTTTCAGGTTGGATATACCCACTAGATATGGTAATCAGTTAAAGTTATAAAATTGTGAGCATTATGTGCTGGTCTGTGCACTTATGTATTGTGGCATCTGAAAGTGCTTTCATTAAAGACCAGCTCACTACTTTATCTATATTAATACTGTTTCAAAAGTTCTTTTCTCTCATTTTAGGCAACAGCACAACCTTGGAATTTCTGTGTAAGGCAACTGCATCAGACCATCTCACAAAATTATACCAAAATCACAATATTGCAGCTGAAGGCAAAATGTGGCCTCATAATCACATTATAAATTGTTACCATATTCCATACCACATAGGCAAGACCTTAGGCAAGACAAAAGTAAAAAGCTCAGATTCCTGTCAGGATGACCATTTTCTCAATTTTTTTGCTTGTCACATGAAGCTTCAGTCTCCAAAGATGTTTTGCCCCTTAGTTCTCACTGGATCAATGGAACTTAAGAAGAGTCAACATCTTCTCAATACACAGCAAAGTCCTAGAAGTGTGCCAGACTTTTGTACATTGATCTGAGCTTAAATGTGTGCAATACATTCAACTTCAATTTACAAAGCATTCATGTTGAAAGGCCCAGTGAAGCGAACAAAGAAATGGGAAGACACAGCAAAAACCCCATGAGTTTGTTATCAGAAGGTACCCAATGTCAGTCCATCCCAAAAGTGGAGAATCTGAAGCAACAGTTGCTGGTGGACAGAATCACGGGTTAAGCTACTCATACTGCCTTAGCAAAGAAATCACCTATATTTCTAACAGCAGTGACAAGAACACTAGAGAAATGCAAGTCCCCACCTGCAAAATCTGAACCTTAGTGACAAATTCAAAAGAAATTACAAATTTCTCACAGTTCCTTTAACTACACAATGCCAGTCCAGGGGCACTATTAACTGCAGGCTCCTGCTGAGATTAACACCACTTCTGTCTCCCCCTTGACATTCTCCCCTGCACCCAAAATGCTTCTGCTGAATTCATCTATCTTCTTTTTTTTTTTTTAATTATTTTGGCAAAACCAGTTTCTCCTCCAATTCTGTTCAGCATTCTACAACATGTTTCTAGCTCTGCTTTTGAACCCTACTTCTTGCTTACTGTGGTATTACTCTTCAGCCCCAAAGGACAGTCACGCTCCATTTTTACACCCTCCTGATAAAACTTCCCTGATCATTTTCTTGGGAAATAAGGTAATTAGGTAATGAGTGGCCAGCTTTGTGGCACACAGGGTTGAATTAGGCCCATCACAGAATTGTTAAAGTTGGAAAAGACCTCTAAGATCACAGACTCCAACCAGTAATGTAACACTGCCAGCTCCACCACTAAACAATGCCCCTAAGCAGCACATCCACATGCTTTCTGAACACTTCCAGGGATGGTGATTCCATCACTTCCTTGGGCAGCCACTGCCCTTCACCAGTAGCAACTGGAAAGACACAACCTCAGTAGTGTGTAACACACCGAAACAAGCTGAGAAAGTTGTGCTTCAGGTACCAGGAAAGTCAGCTACAGGATGGCATGGTGGGACCCCCTCCCAGCCAGCCCTGCTGCCCAGGGCTGAGGGCCAGAAGCATTTTAGTGGAGCTTTCCTGAATGGAGGAGGCTGGTCTGCAGCTTCCCGTCTCCAAGCACTGGGGAATGGCAGCCATTGCCCTCTCAGGTTTGTGAACATATCCCTTAGTCCTCACCTCCCTGCAGCCTTGGCCAATATCCCTCCCTCTTGGAAGAAGACACCCTTTGGCATATCCCTCTCTGCAGAGTCCTTTTCCATAGGGGAAACCATCTGTCTCCACAGCCTTCCCTCGCCCCCCTTGGCTGTCATTTTGGGTCCCAGCCATTTCATGTTATTTCAAACTCTTGCTCAGAAATGCTTTACTCTCCACACAGAGGCTTTCATGTGTAATCCAATGAACCAGAGTAACTCCGGCACTGGAAGTCTTTGCCGTGACAGCTGAGCAACAAGTGTGACATACTAACCCACTCCACAGGTCATGGTGCCTGAATTGCTGGGTGTTCCCTTTGGGGTCTGCTGCAGGACGCCCCCTCCCAGCAACAACAATCACCCTCCCTGACAATGAACCCTGTCAGAGCTGCAGGCTGCGGGCAATGACATTCCAAAGTCCTGAGTGTGAGACGAGGGAGACGTGCTGGTTGTAGAAATTGAGTGAATGTCTGCAAGGTGCACGAAGAGATCAGGAATCAGCTGTGAAATGGGTCTAAACAGTTATCCTCTAATATGGCAGTAATTTACTCCAAGAACAGGAACTCCAGGTCCAGGTGGGGGGAATACTCATGCATGGGATTCCTGGGCTGGGACACATCAAAGAGCAGGTTGGAGCCAGGACAGTCACACTTCCCCAACAGACTGAAGAGCTCTCAGAATGACTTGGTGGCGTCCCTGCTCAATTAGGGCATTGTAAGATAGAAACTCTCTTTTCACCCAAAAAGCGGGGCTTTAAACTTTCTGGTTTTCTTCCCACTGTGACTCTCACAGATCTGTCTGGAGTTTTACATTCACTCCTCGTACATAGTTGACAAAAACATACCCAACCACAGGTAAAGCTACACTTATTTGTCTCTTTCTGCCTTTCTTTCTTCTTCTGTTTAGGAAAGGTTAAATGATTATGTGGTCTCAAAAGCTACTCCAGGCTGTGTGCAATATGCTGAAACCAGATCCCATTTACACAGTCCTGAATGTCTCCTTGACAAAAGCCTGAATTGGGCAAGTTTAGAAAAGCCAGTTCACAAAAAAGGAGAAAGAGAGAGACACACATACATAAGGGAGAAAAAGAGGCCCAGCCAGCACAAAGGAGAAAGAGGAGAAGCAGCAATGTGAGAGACAGGCAGAAAAAAATCTCTTTTGAATTGATGCTAGTAAATGTCTGTCCCCAAATCTGTACCATTTACAGACATTTTGCTTGTTGGAGTGCCAGCAAAGACCATTACAAAGTGCCTCTGTGTTATTTATACTTCACATGCTTGTTCTCCTCCTCATCATTTGGCATTTCCTTCATAAACATGAACCACGCATTTGTACAGTATAAATTATGTCACACTCAAGAGCAAGGGAAAACAAGAGTGGATCGGGACAGAGACAGTGTTGTGTATGGGTTCCTGGCTGAAATGCTGTTTACCATGAGGATTTATTCAAGCTAATGAAAATGAAATTAAATGGGAGGCTGTAAGCACAAAGACCTGTAATGGAATTCTGTGATCTCCTCTCCCTGTGGGGCATGGAACAATCCCAGAGGCTCCTGTCCGGTGTTGCTCATACAAAGTGAGGTGATTATATCAAACACACTGTCTGCTGCATCCATCACAATTACCTCCACATAGTGACAGTCACTGCCACTTTCAGCTTTTATGATATTACAAAAAGGTGTCATGATACGACTAAGTACTGAAATACTTTCAAGTCTTTTGGATAAGAGCTCAGCCAGTTGTGGGAGGACAGGAATGGGGGTATCTATCTTTCCCCACATCAGTTCCCTGCTCTTGATGGGGACAGAACTTCTCCCCAGTGATACCACTCCATGATACTATATGCAAAGCAAAGTAGAACTTTTTTTTACCATGCTTCTCCTCTCACAGTTCTCCAGGGCCCAGGACTGTGACAACACAAACTGCTTCTTCACCCATCACCCTCCAGAGACCTGCAGACACACACTGACCCTCCCTGCACACCAGCTCACACCAGCAATTTGCTGGTGAACACGGCTGGATGGAAAGGGCTTCAGTGGGTGTGTGACCTGCCCCCTGCATTTCTCAGCTTTGGGAGAGGAGACAGGAGAGAGGGAAAAGGGAAAAAGCAGAGGTTCAGGAACACTGCAGCACAAAGAAGGACTGGGCCAGGGCAGCACAGAGCAAGACACAATCTGATGTGAAATTGCCAATGCCTAATAATTTTAGGAAGGCTTAGAGCTTTTTTCATAATACTATTGTTGTAGTGATCCATCACCCAGCAGCTCTGCCATGTCTGCTCTCGTCTCCACCACAGTAATGAAGAGTGGAGAGATGGCAGCTTTTTTTAGTAGCTGCTGAATCCCTCCTGAAGTACTCCTGACCTGTAGTTTATCTAAGACACCCTTTCTCTAGGTCTAAAATGTCGTCATCCTTTTCCAGAATGATGGAGGTTACCTTCCTCTCCCTGAACAAGTGCAGTCTCAGATAAATCTCTAAGTCAGGTATAGCCTGGACTACAGCACACCATATCCCTTGTTTGCTAGTTCCTGAAGAAAACTGGCCTCAGCTTAAGTGGTGGGGACTCACACAGCAAAAAACTTGTCAGGTTCCACCCCCACCACTGCTATGAGATTTCTCCCTGACCACAAATGTGATACAAAGCCATCTCTGTATTATAAAACTAAAAAGACGGATGCATTGCATGAGCAAAACAGAAATGCTGTGCTTCATCCACAGAGCTCATAAACTCACATCACACTCCTGTCAGTAATGGTCAAAAGCTGTTTGGCACCAGCCTGACAACTTATTGTCCTTCAAGGAGTTCTTGGACCAAACTCTGGACCTGAAGGTCTTGCGGTGATTCATTCCAAGAGAGATTTTAGCAGTTCCCCAAAGCTCTGCAACAGCAACAAAATCTTGAACAGTCCAGGGCTCAGAAAAGTTCAGGCAGGTGTGTAAAAGAGAGGGTGATTTTAAAAAATACTCAGCTTGGCCTAGTGCTAATTCTCCTGAAGTGAAGTCAGACCTCCCATTTGCCCTCAGTGGGAGCAGTGTTACGTTGGCACTGAAGACTTTTGGAAATACTGCTGTAAAAGTCAATATGCTTTTTATTGGGAGTCTATGAAAGCTGTAATAGCTGCACATGCAAAAGAAAGTCACTGCCCAGAAAAACAAATATAAGGGAGAACCATGCTGGGGTATATGGCAGGGGGCCCTAGGGCCGACCACAGGCTGCATTTCACAGGACCCTTGGATGCAATCCATCCACACCAACATGTTCAGCTGACACTCTGTTTATTATTTGACCATATGTAGGGAGAACTCACTCCGGTTGCTCTGCCTTTCCTCTCCTTCAGCAACTGAGAAATGTGCCACGTGAATAGCACTGAACCAAGAACTGAGGAAAACCAAAAAAACATACTGCTCCTTACCCCATTGCTTCCCAGAATGATCTTCATATTCTCCATTGGAGCCTTCAGGTACCTGGCTATCCTTTCCTGAGCTGGCATCATCTGCAAAGGGAAGGAAAGGGAAGAGGTTAAGAAGGTCTCCTGCAGTGCAACAGCGTGACAACAAGAGTTTGCATTTCCTCCTGGAGGCACCACGCAGCTGAAACACACTCAGCATGCATTAGGCATCCACATCCTGGCACTTAAAACCTGGACAGTTTAATGAACAACTTAGTTTAGTGCTTTATGAGCTTTTCAGCAGGCTACCAAAGCAATGCGGGATTAATCAATGTTTGCACTAACATTTGACAAAAGCCTCTTTGTTTATGTTTACATGTTGCTGTTCCCTAGGAGGAGCTGATCTGTTGCACCTTCTATGCAAATAACGGCATAAATCAAAATTAAAGATAATTAAACCTAGGAGGTAGGGGAAGACTTATGTGATCAGTCATACAGAGCACAAGCAGTGGAATTAGAGCCACTAATTCACCTTTCAGCTTCCACATAACATCACAAAAGCAGGTAGTTCTGGGGTTAAATGAGTTCTCTGGTGATGCTGAATGCAAAGTTATGGCTGTCGGCTGTCGAAAACAACATTGAAGTGAAAATCTGTTAATGGGTACTTTTTTCTAATTGAGGCCACCCATCCACCTGTATTAACACACCACTTTGTTCCTTATCACTCTAGTTGTCTATCCCACTACCACTGAGCAGCACAAAAATTTCCGCTTTGTGCCCTGTCCTGCTAGGATAAATTGAAATAACCACAGGGTAAACCCCTCATGTCTCCAGCAGCCCCCATATCAAACTGCCACTGTGATACAGCCACCTGCAAGGTCTCCAGGAGAGCCAAGGGAGAAGGAGAGTACCCTGAACTTCCTTCTGCAACCTGGGTGATGTTGGTAACCTCACACCTCTGCAGTGCCCAGATGTGAAGTCTTTTCCTCCTCCAGTAACAACTCAACCTCTATTGCACAAGTTCTCAACTTCAAGCAATCTCTTATAGCAATGCATCACACCAGGAGGGAGGATGCATCACACCACCTGAGGGACTTTGGGCACCTACACATGATGGTGCAGCAAAATATGACACTTCTAAGGTTACTTCTGTGCTCCACAGGTGGAACACCCCCTTACAGCAGCTGGATTTGCGGTGATGATCTTGATCAAGAGCTCCTCAGCTCCTACCTGAAGTGCACTGAAGTGGGTGAAATTTGATTTTCAGGGATAGATCAGGAGAAGGTTGTGAAAAAGTTCTGCTAAATGAGGAACACAATGGTGTAAAAAAACCCAAAGAGAAGTGGAAATGTCTGTTTTAAGGAAATGAATCTCTCTAAATGTCCGACTCCTAAAACCCATTAGAAAAAGGTCTTGTGAGCAAAAGAGAAGAAAATTCTTTCTGTAATCTCTGCAACAGAGAGGAAAACTTTTCAGCTCATAGATGAGCATGCCCCTCAATTGGTACAAATAGTAAAACTGCTCTTTACAGTCATTTTAGAAGTTGGGTTGAGCTTAAACAGCATTTAGTGTGCAAACTTGTGTGCGGCCTTTGTGAGAAAAGACTGTGTGTTTAACCCCATCCTCACCCTAGGTTTGGTTATTTTGGAAAATCATCCCACCTCTTCAGCAAGGGGCATTATCTGCCAACAGATGCTCTGCTCTCGTTTGCCTCTGTCCCTTGAGCAGAGAGGCTGCAATGCCATATGGGTTTGTCCCCCCTCAACCCTGACAGACCTTTCTCTTCTCCTTTTGGTTCATTCAGCACAGTTTCCCCTGGAGGTTTGTCCAGCTGTCACCTCGAGGGGAAAAGAAAACTTTCCAGGCAGCAGCGCGCCGTGCTCGTACTGCAGCAGCTCCCTGCAGCTGACTGCCCCTTCCCACCTCCCTCTCACCCTCCACCCATCGCTGCAACCCCACAGGCTTTCCTGGGTGCCCCAGCCAGCTCCCAGCCCGAAGCACAGGGCAGCAGTGGGAAACAGGTCACACCCAGGGAACACCAACTATCACACGGTGCCCTGAGTGCCAATGCACCATCCCGGCTCTGCCGAGGCCCACCTGCAGCCTGTGCCACAGAGGAGGTGAGCAACTCACGTGTTGCCTTTTGAAAAGATATTTCCAGACCCTTGGCAAACCAAATGCAGGGAATACAAATATACCCACTACACATGATGACTTGCAGATGACAGATTGTCTCCTTTCAGTCATAATACCAAATCAATTACCTCCTGGCACTTGTATCATTTTTCCCGTAGGTATCAGTAGTGCTACGAATGAAAATTTGGATGCTCTCTGACAGAGAACTTTAAATCCCTCTACTCAATTAGAAAAACGTACTGGGTAATGGAGAATAAAGAAAAACTGTGGCCAGAGATGCAGGATTCCTGTCCATTGTTACCTGATGGATACCTTAAAAGTGGTTAAGACCTTTAAGTGGCAATGTTCTTTCAATTGTATCTTAATCCTGCTCAGCTGGATGCACCAAGAGCAGCACATCTCCCTTGCCTGCCGCCTCATGTTACAGTATGGCAGCCCACGTGCACTCCTCCTGCTGACACACAAGAACTGATGGCCATCTCCACACCTCTTGACATGCTGCCAAGCTTTTGATGTAAGGAGAATTTCTCTGAACCTGTTTGATCCTTTGAAGATGCTTCTTCAGCCTTTATCCTGCCAAATTGCAAACCTGTGGAGTAACCTACCAAACGCAGACAAGAACATTTTGGGGGGAAGAGATCAGGATAACCAACGCCACCATGCTGAGCCGATGGAATAGTTAATTTGATGGAGGAACAACACTGAAATAAGTAACTGCATACATTTAGGCATGCTGGTTTAGATACACTGGAACTTGTTTCATGTGTGTTAGGAATGTGGTAACATTAACAACAATACCAGATGTCCTGAGGTGGGGAAATGTCACAAACATGGAACAAAACTGCTCCTTCCCATCTCCAGAGCTGCTCACGGGGTGAGGGATGTTACAGCAGTCTCTACCTTCAGCATGACTGTATCTGAACACACTCACACTTGAGAACTGTACCAAAAATATGAGATACCAAAATTCATGAGATCCAGAAATTGGAGGAAATTAATTTTTGGGA
Source organism: Sclerurus mexicanus (assembly GCA_013396755.1). Taxonomy (NCBI): domain Eukaryota; kingdom Metazoa; phylum Chordata; class Aves; order Passeriformes; family Furnariidae; genus Sclerurus; species Sclerurus mexicanus. Next base: position 348,996 of record VWZF01006438.1, on the reverse strand, counting down.
AGGTTCCCTGAAGTACGTGAATCTCCAGTTAAATTTAAAAGTGTGAGTGAGGCAGCAGAGTAGCCAGTGATATAAAGATGAAGTGTTAACCTGTGATGTGACTCAGGGTCAGGCCCCTCTTCTGCTCAATTCAGAGAGGGATTTGAATCTCCATTCTTGCACCTTGGGTGAGTGTCTTAAGCTCTGACTCGTGGTCTCAGAGAGCCAAAATAAAGCTTCTTATTACATAAAGTAGAACAGCACTTTGGGAGACAGATATTTCAGGAACACCCTGAGGATGGGAGACTCCTGTCTAATGTCTAATTCCTGTCTAATTTTAATATCATGTGGTTTCCTAGGGTAGAGGAACACTTTTGCAGTTGTTCTAGTCCCTGTGCTAGGAAGGATGGATATCTTTCTGTGCTACAAACACACTTTGCTCAGTTTGCTCTCTCCTAGGGAGGGATATGCGACACTGAGGGCAAAGCCAAATATCCTGCCAGTTCAGAGACATCTGCAAACCTGGTTAACCAGTCTGAAACCTGGTTAATCGTGTCAGATCTGAAGACCTGCTGTTTGCATTTCACCGTGAGCTTCACAAATGCAACTGGCCTAGCAATACTCTTATTAGACAGAGAGAGGACCTGAAAAAACAAGCCACATTCAGATATGTATGACCAGCACACAAAATGATGAGTTAGTAGCAGAAATCACGAGTTGTAGCTATATTCAAAAATTGCCTAATAAACCAGTTACTTATTCATGGTCTTGTCACCTCCCCACAGAGGTGAGCAGGTTGGGGTGACAGGTACACACAAAAAAATCAGCCTGCAGTCAAAGGGCAGCAGGGACCAGCTATGCAGAACTGCCAGCTTTGCTGCCAGCACATAACTGTGAGAGGCAGTGCTAAGCAGGATGAACTGCTGAAGTTTCCTACAAGCTCCCTTTTCTGTGACCTATATTGGAAGGTCAGCCTCTACTGGACTTCTTGGACAGTATCACAGGCTTAGGATAGCAGCCAGTTGGAAGACGAAGTGGAAAACCTGCTGTGAAAAGCAATCACTGACTAATTTTATGTCACAAGCATCTGATGCTAAGAAAACATACTCGTGATTTAGGTGTCCTCACTGTACAGTTTGGCTCCACGTGTTACAAAGCATGTTGGCTGGTCAAGAAACCTGAAGGGCAAGGCTCCAATATCATGTCAGGTGATAGACTTGGAGACATGGGACAAACTTGTGCAGCCCCTTCCTGTCCAAATACCGCACGTGGCCATACCAGACAGAGCCAGGATAGACAAAGAGGCATCAGCCCATTGTTCAGGAATGTCATCGCACTGGCATCATCCCCAGCCATTGCCTCTCTCTTGCTTCAGGAGCTCATTCCAAGCTGGTTTTTCGGCCTGAGGTGCCACAGCACTGAGATGCTGGTGGTGCTGGCGAGGTGTGTTGTGGAGCTGAAAGGGGCAGTCACGGGATTGGTTTTGTATGACACTGGACACATCTGACTGTATGTGGCCATGATTATCAGTGCTGATGTCATGGGACAAATTGCCCTTTCTCACCCCAGAAACCACGATTCTTTATGCATATTGCCTGCCATGTGTCTTTCTGGTCTATCCCCTGCCCCAAAGCAGGCTGGATTTCTGCAGAAAAGGGATTTGGAGTATGTAACTCCATCGGCTGACAAAGACCATTGAGGACCCTATGGGACAAAGAGTGCCACATCAGTGGGGTACAGTTACTGTTTATTACCATAGCAGAATTGTTCCACTCCCTCTTGAAAGTTAAAACAAATGGAAAATTCTGCATAACGGTCTGGGTCTGAGAGAACTGATGGGAAATATTCAGACTCAGTCAGGATCAAGTTTTATTTACCCACAGACTCTCTATGAAGGCTTCGTGCTTTAGCCAAAAGGGTATAACTGGTTTTCAAGCCAACACCACGTGCTGAGCGTCCAACCACGAGTCAAAACAACAATCCAATTTTTGAAGCAAAAACCTAGCCATCATATTTCTCTATGATTCACAAAGTTGCTTTAATTTGTGATAATGCAAGGCCTGTCCCTGCTCTGACTTGATGGGACCAGCTTTGGAGCCTTTGATGTCAGAGGCCTTGAAAGCCCCATTTCACAGATGAGCCAGCTTTGCATAAATAAACAAAGTGACCCCTGAACTGGAGCCTGAGACCTGAGCACACTTCAAAGCACTGGGGGAGGCGATGGGGGCGCAATGGGGAATGAAGCGATCAGCATCCATCATTAAGGCGGCGTCCACTCAACACTGCGCTGAACAAGGGGCGTAAATAAAAGGAGGGAGGCAAGTGGGGAGGGAGTGAAATGAGGGGGAAAGTGATGTAATCCAGTCAGGCTTGAACAATTATAATGAGGCCTTCTCCCATGGATGAATGAAAGAGATCTCTCTGAACTCCAGCTTTAAGAGCTGACTCTCGCGTTTACCCAGACGCATCATATTTGCACATCATATTTGCTCCCCAATGTCCTTTGCTGCTGCAGATGTCTAGGAGGTGGCAAAACACAAGTTGCTTGTGGGAGGCAGGTCTTGGGCCTTCCTAGGAGTTAAATCAGAATTTGTTCTGTTGAGCCTAACCCATAAAACTTAGACCATGAACTTTGAACAGGAAGTGATTGGACTTTTTTTTCAATAGCCTTGATGGTGCAGTAGGTAGTAGAAAAACACACGTGAAAGAAAAGTACCATCTGAAACAGTGGGTCTCTGCAGTTTATCTGAGACACATTCAGGTTTTCCTGTAATACTTGCTGGAGCTTAAAGGGAAACACAAGGCAAAGATCATTGTGTACTTTGTTTTAGGGACTCCTCTGCTATCCCTATCGGTTCACCTAATGCCCAGATGAACGGTCCATGAGGTGCATGTGCAGCAAGGTAGCAACAGCTTCATCTCTGGGTTTGCAGGGATGAAGGCACTTGCTTTCCCCAGATGTCCTTAATGTGGATTAACACTCCAGGTCTCACTAGAATTTCAGCTGGTGTTAACGCTCAATGGCCAGGGAAACAGCCCAACCGACTGGCTAGCGTGATTTCCATCTGACAGCTACCACTGCCAGCTGATGGGGTTTATTGCTCATCTTGTGATATTTGGGATGTTTTTGGAAGACCTCAGTCATGATCGTGACCTTGAAACGACTACTTTAGAATCTAGGCTTTTTTGTTATTAAACAACAATTGTTAACATCTCTGACTGTGAAGAAGAACTCTACAAATACAGTCTAAAAACTTGGGAGTAAAAAGAACAAAACACTCATTTTTGAGATTTTGTGATTTTTCAGCGTGTTTCCTGGTTTTTGCAAAATTATGTAGTCCTCAATTATGGCTTCAAGACCCTTGGGACTGGTGATTCACAGAAGAATCCTGATGGGGATTTGAAATCATGAGGACTAACATGCAAAGCCTTCATTTTGACTAATTCTGAATTTTCTTCAATCACTGAGATCTAATTTAGCAAGCCTGTTCACTGAAGTCTCCTTTCTGCTAGAGGCAGACAAGACAAAGCTCCAATGAACTCATCCCACTAACACAAACCTAAAACCTGGTGTAAATCTTAGATATCATTTTGAATGTCTTTCACAGATCCTCCATTAACCCTTCATCTCATGCTCCCCATTCCTTAACCTGCCTACTATATTAACAGTGTCACCTACTGTATTAACAGTGCTGATGTTATGAAAAGACATGAAATTTGTTTAGAATTTATTTGGAAGGGCTGAGTGAAAGCAAGGGGATCAGGAATATCTGGAGATAAGAAAAAAGACCTCATGGTCTCCTTGGGTCCAGACAGACAAAATCCCTCAAGATGAAAAAGCAGAAACCCACTCAGAGAAGTGCATGACCAAGGAACACTCTGCTTTTCTCAAAAAAAAAAAAAAACAAAAAAACCCTCCAATAAAATGAAAAGGTTACTGGTAGAGAATTTCCCTCAGTGACAGGCACTGAAGACTTTACTGCCTACTGCCTTTGACTCCAGTGGTGCCAAAAATAACCAGAGGTATTGATACTGGAATTTCCTGACAATAAAAATTGAAAAAGTTTCTGTTGGTGGCTTTTTGGTATTTTCAGCTCTGGCTACTTTCATGAGAATTTCCATGCAAAAAATGTTCATGGATTTCACTTCTGGCCAAGCACTGGGAATCTCTTGGTAAGCAGGATGCTTTGCAAAAGAAACATTTGCAACCCATCTGCCTCCTGAAACACTGGAGAGGCTCCAGAGCTACAGACAAAAGCCCTGCCTGGTAATGAAGAAACAAGACGTCTGTCCATAGCTAGAACAGTAAATCACATTTTTAAGTTATGACGATGTACAGGCCCAATCTATCACCTGTACATGACAAAGCTCTAAACTGGTGGCTATTGCCGCATCCCACACCCCAACACATAAGTAAACATTTATCAGAAATTACTTCTTTAAGACCAATGAAGACTTAATTTCCTTCCACAGAATGAGAAAAAGAGTGACTATGGAGCAGCATAAGACATTTCAGAGCCAGGTTATTTTGCTGGCTGGTACCAATCTAGCTCTAACAGACAAAACAGTCCTACTTCTATGGAGAGTTTTAGCAGCCCAGAGAGAACCTAGCACTGCTGTGCATAAGCTCCTACCAGCACCTGAACTAACTCTTTTGCTACCAATTCCTTCTTAATACTGCAATCTCCACTGGGAGAGCAACATGGACATATCTCTGTTCTGCACTCTTGCAGACCACTAAAGAATGCTGTGGTTTATTGCTTGGGCTTGATCTAAAAACTTTGGTATGGCAGGGGATCACATATTTCCTTAGAGAGGTGAATGTGTAAGGTGGAGAGATGGAACTTCAGAAAAGGAGTATTTTGAGCTTATAAAGGGATTAATATAAAAAAAATGAGATAGAAAATGAAAGCATCTAAATGGAACATACGTGAAAGCTTCCCAAGAGGGGTATCTGCTAGACTATGGAATAGTCACACAAAAGAAGAGAAAGAAGTTCTATTTCAGAGAATCGCAAAATCACTGAGCTCAACTATAAACCTAACACTGCCAAGTGCCTCTAAACCACGTCCCTAAGGGCTACCTTTACATGTCTTTTAAACACCTCCAGAGATGGCAACTCAACCACTTCCCTGGGCACCCTGTTGCAACACCTGACAAACATTTCCGTGAAGTTTTTCCTAATATCCAATCTAAACCTCCCCTGATGCAACTTGAGGCCATTTCTTCTCATCCTGTCACTTGTTATTTGGGAGAAGAAACCAACCCTCACCTGGCTACAACTTCCTTTCAGGTAGTTGCAGAGATTGAGAAGGTCCCCCTGAACCTCCTTTTCTCCTGGGTGCTAAACACCCCCAGCTCCTCCAGCTGCTCCTCATCAGGCTTGTGCTCCAGACCCTTCCCCAGCTCCACTGCCCTTCTCTGGACACACTCCAGCACCTCAATGTCTCTCTTGTAGTGAGGGGCCCAGAACTGAACACAGGATTTGCGTACAAGGGGACAATCACTGTCCTGTCCCACTGGCCACACCATTGCTGACAGGCCAGGATCCCACTGGCCTTCTTGGCCACCTGGGCACACTGCTGGCTCATGTTCAACTGCTCTGAACCAACACCCCCAGCTCCTTTTCTGCCAGGCAGCTTTCCAGCCTCAAACTCTGTTACATAAAAATTTACAATGGTTTAACTATGGCCAAACTATAGATTTCATAAATCCATTTGCTGAAGTTGGCTCAAGTATTTCTCAAAGAGAGCTTTAGTAACTCCTTCCATGTTAGTGTGAATACAGTGTGATTGATAAGAGAGAAAACACACAACAGAATAGGATGTTAATGAAAAAGGAGCTTTGAAGAGCATGAAAAATTCTCAGTTGGCTACATCTATACAGAGGAACTCTGGAGGTCTTCTGAGTCCATGCAGAACGAGAATGTTCATCTCCCTCATCCCCTTCTTTGTGCCCATGACTCTGTATCTGGTTCAGATCTGCACCTAGTTTATAACTTTCTTCCCCTCCTTCCTCAACCACACGCTTCCATAATGCAGTGGAAGGAAAAGCCGTTCTGAAGGTTTAGCTCTTGCCTTGCTTCTTGTGGTCTTTCACTACCCACAGAGCTCACAAAGTCATCTGAGACGCATTCTCAGCCGTGGCTCCATCTGCTCATAGCGATGCTCCAGCTCCTGCTGTAACCACACAAAGAACCACAAGGAGAAACAGCTGGAGCTTTTCACTCCACCACTGCAATTCCCTGGCCTGCCATTATAACAATTACATTACAAAGGCAATCGCAGCCCTTCCGCCATGCTGACTCCTCCAGACTTCAAGACCTCCTGCCTGACTTCAGGTCTCCATTCCACAGGGGGCAAGAAAACAATTCTTTCTTCTTTGTTGTTGTTGTTGAGGTTGCTTTTTTTATCAGCATGCCCCAGCACACACAGACAGCAGCTCGGAGAGCTCTGTACCACAGGCACCAGTCTGCGGTTACAGTCTTGATCTGCTACTGGAGAGGATGAAAGGGAGAAGAAATCAGAGAACAAGACGAGTGGTTAGGCTTCTGCCTTGTCACCAGCACTTTCTGAGCATGAAATAGCATCCCCAAAAAGATAGCAATTACCAACCAGCTGTTCCAGACCCAGAACAAATTGGTAATATTTCCCAGGATGTTTTACTGTGATAGCAGCAAGGCATTCTTAGAGACAGGGTCCCACTGTATTAGACATTGTTCACAGATAGCACTAAAGATAGACTCTGTTTAAAGAGTGTATTGCCTGGGTAGTGCAGGCACAGAGTGGATGTCACAGGTATTAAGGTTCCTCAAAAACCGTATTTTTAGCATCCACCCATTTTGGCCTGGTGGGGGAATGATGGGAGTCCTGTACTTTTATGGAGTTGAGAAGCAAAGTTTCATTTATAACACCAATCAGCCTATCTGAATTATAAAATTTTCATTTGCATTTATTATTTATAATAATAAATCATTAGTTACTCACAGAAAGTTTATAAACATTGGGAAGGATTCTGTGATTTTAAGTGTTATCTGACAAATAAGCTTAAATTTTTACTTTAGTAACCCAACTCTAGTGCCCACGTTCAGAGTGAGAAGAAAAAGGTCAAGTTGACGTCTGCCCTGACTTCTCTTCCCTGAGTGCAGAGGAGATGATGGCCACATACAGTGGATGCCAAAAGAGAGGTGGTATGAACACCCCACCCAAGAACATAGGCCAAAATTCCATCTTCAACAATCCTAAATTACTTAGGGTTGGGGGAGAGAGGCATGCCACTGAAAGGACTAGCACAAGGTTAGTGATAAGAAGAAGATTACAGCAGAGCTGAGGATAAACTGATAAGACCTGACTCTCAGCCTTCTATTTTAACTACTACACAGCTGCTGCTCCCTATAAAGTTATACCTCTATCACTCCCTTTCCCAGCAGCACCGATCAATGTTTATTATTTTCTTCACCAAAATGTTTAGATTGATACATGTTCTATCTCCCTGAAAATTCACATGGTCAGAATAGCCAGCACAAAGAAACTTCCAGAGCAGCTAGAAGGAAAGAGAGGTCATATATATCAGTGACTGAGCACAGGCATTACTTTTAGATGGCATTTATAATCAAACAAAAATAATCAATTGTACAGTCCTGTCCCATCCAAACACTGAGATAATTCCTTAGTGTGGAATCACCCAATCCATCATGATGAACTGGGAATTGCAACACCGGGCTTTAGAGCCAGGAATGTGGATCCAGCTGTTTCTTCCACACCAGTATGAAAACTATTGAAACATTCTTTATGGGCTTACATATTTCATAGTCTTCTGGTAGAAAAGTAAAAATATCTCCAATGGAAGAAAACGAAATGTCCTATGACAGTTACCAAATGAAGCAAGCTCTCAGAGAGGACTGCTGCTCGGCATCTTTAATGGGAAAAGCGTGTCCCATGAGTGTTTGTCTGAGGTGAAAAATCACACCTCATCAAGACACACCATTAGTCTATTATGTTTTAACTTTCAATAAATACGAGCATCTGTAAGTGGCAATAGTGCTAAGAAATTAATAGACAATGATAGATTTTAATTGGACAGTGCAGAACATCTAAAAGTCTCAGTGTCTAAGATGTTCATTATATTCAGTGAGGCACAAAATGTTGTTAGGGAATCCTTCCTCTCGGATTTCAGAGAACTATTTCAGCAAACAGTCCATATATGTAATAACCATGGATTGTAATATGCCATTGGCAGCAGTCAGCCCTCATCAGTCACCAACCTATGACTTTATACCCAAATATCTTTTGATAAGTGGACTTTCTAAAGGACAGGTAAAGCACTAAGTCAGAAAATACAGAAAAGAATGAAAAACAAAAATTTCTTTTAGAGAGAGAAAAAACAAATTTTTGCTTTTTAAACTTAGATTTATCTTTTATAAACAAAATTATAGGCAGCTGTGTAATAGCAATATGGCAGTAGTGTAATCTCTCTGACCACCCTACTTTATAGCATGACAAGAAGCTAAAAAAATTGAGATTTTGTGGTGTGCTCATAAAAGACCAAGTAGCCTTGGTGTCTGGTGTCAAAACTTGCAACATTGGCCCCATATGGTGCTAAATACATAATTTGATTAGAGAAGTGCCATATACCTTCTGCATAATGTTGAATGAATGATACATATATCTGTGGGTCATTGTCAGCCTAATAATAAACTGGTTTAAGCAGGAAAATGTTACCACTTTCCCAATTCTGTCCAAGAACAACCCTGGACAAGTGGCAATTTTGTTGGCTCCCAAAACAAACGGAATACTTGGCACTCCACCTAAAGTGAGGATTACAGTATATTACACAGGATAATACGGGCCTACGTCTTGCCAAAATTAAACCTAACCTAATTACTTGGAGTAAATCATAGCTTTCCATGTGGGGTAAAGCAAAGATTGTAAAAATGGTTGCTCCACAGTTAACTATATAATCCCAATGCTGTCATTACAAATTTCTAAAGCATGCTTTAAAACAATGACTGGTGTGGCACAGTCATTCCTGTGGGATGGAATTTAATTCCTTTGTGGGTTTTTTGCATTTTCTTTTGATGCCTGTCCTAGCACATGACCAGCAGTGTATGAGAACGACAACCATCATAGGACCAGAAAGAACCAGAGACAGAAGCTACCTAAGAAAGAATAGAATCATAAAATCATAAAATAGCCTGGGTAGGAAGGGGCCTTTGAAGGTCACCTCTAAACATATGAAATCCAAGATTATTTTAAGTAGAATTCAACAGATTTTGGGTGTTCAGTCTTAGAGTTACTGCATATTTTTGAGAGTGAGGGTACAGCTTTCCCCAACACTCAGAACCCTCTACAGAGACACAACACATTCCATGTTAGCGCACTTCAAACTCTGAACCTCATTTAAAGGCTTCACTGAAGTGAGGAAAGAAGGGCAGAGAGTTTGCAGAAGTAATACTGGTTTGCAGATAGCGAAATGTATTGAGAAGACACACTGGGGCTGCAGCTGGAATTCGGTGCTTGTCAATGAACCAGAGCTAGCTAACACCTAACCAGAGTTAGCTGTCACCTAGGACCTTGTCTGGATGATCCATAAACAACTTCTTCCAAGAGGTATTTCACCCTCTGATATTTAGAAGCTAAAGCAGGTGCAGTTTATTAGCTTCCTATGCAAGTTACCCCATATGGACTGCTCTTGGAGAGCACTGGAAACCTCAGTGTGCACCAAGGGGGCAACTGGGAACATTTAAGTCCTGTATTCAAGATATGGAGAACATCTCGGTATTATCTGAGGAGTGGAAACATTTATTTTTTTACTAGTAAACAGTGCTTTCTCCAAAATCTCTAAATATTTACTCTAACAAGCACTGCAGTTACACGTATCATTTTTTACTGTTATAATGTATATTATTATTAACATACTCATATGAATATTGCATACTGAATGTATTCCACACACTGTTGGCTATTTTAAACAACAGATGTGAGAGGGATTTAAATGCCAATTTTAAAACTGTGCAGTTGATCGAAATCCTGTGAGCCATTCACAGATTGCCAGATACTCTATTTACATGATTCCTCCCATGTAAAATACTTCAGGGAATACTCTAGACTCCGGCATATGGTTTAGAATGATGATAACTGATGTTGGAGATGCCACACAGACAACAGGACATATTATCTGGTTACATCTGTGCGTAAAATGCTTCGAGATTTTTTGACGGAAGGGGTTATGAATGTGTAAGGCTGAGATGCTACATTTATGTCCCTCTAAATCATGCTCAGAGATAACAAGCAGTCAGAGCCCCATCCATGCAAAAACAAGCAGTTTTATGAACGCATTTCATTGCATCCATGTGCTGTTATCCCCTTGGGTAATAATGACTTGTGGGTGAACCTTGAAAAATTGCAGAGGAGCAGCTTGAAAGGAGAACTCCAGTGCCAAAACACATCCAGACCTTGAAAACGGCAACCCTGTGAGAATAGGCTGTGCACAGTCAGACTGCAGCACGCTCAGGGCCATCTCTTCCCTTCTTCTGACACCGGGGAAACCCCTCTCCGAGCCGCAAATCTGACTGACTTCCACTTCTGCATCTGCAGCCTCACAAATCCCACAGGTCCCAGACTCCCACGCTCTGCAGCAGAGGCCCTGCCTGACAGATTACATGCAAATGTCACAAACACATCATAGGTTACGGAGGGGGAATGTTCACAGTGCTGCAGACACACTCGGGGAAAAAAGATTCAGCAGGACCCCTTGGTGAAGTCCCCACGGTAATACATCCTGAATGAGGAACTCTGTCGTGTGAAAACATTCCTAATAATTCCTCCTGTTTTCATTAATAATATTAAATTTCCTGCTTCTGGGATATCTTTTGTTTTAACAAGCACAGCTTTTTGTCCCATCTTCTGAAAGACTGCACCACTCTAAGTCTATTATTACTATTTATGCTGAAGTCGTTTAAATGGACCAGCCATCCATATCCAAAATCAGCAATTTGCAAGCCATAATCTCATACCAACCAGATTAATGTGACACCTGAGATATGTTTTCTTTCAAGACACAGGAGTCTGAATGGCTGAAAGTATCAGAAATGCACCAAAAAAATAGTCCTTCTGCTTCAGAAACATATATGCCGTTGATTCCATGGTGCTCCTGAGTGACCTTTGGTGATTTTTTTCTGACAAAAAGTCATCTAAAAATTGAATCAAGTCGTAATAGGCCAATGGTTTTAAATCACTACAGGGGAAAAAAAAAAAAGAGTTGCTTTCTTACTATCAGAAATACCTCGTTCTGGCCCAGAAATAATCAGGGGTGGATAAATTATCTGGCCGACGATTTTCTCTGGTGTATTATTTTACTCATGTCTTTCTTCTCCCTCTGCAGGGGGTGCTTGTGGTCATAATGTTCTTTTATTTATGGCTCAGAGCCTTTCCAGTGGCAGCACGCACACCAAAGCGCAGGCACAGAGCGGGAATGCAAATTGCTTGCGAGGTAACCGGGAGGAGGAAAATGACCCAGAGCACGCCACATCTTTACAAGGATAGCAGCTAAACCACGAAACTGTACCCTTAAAACCCAAAACCTGGGAAACAACAACGCTTAATCATAATACCACGATTTGTATGTTTACGAGCTTTATGTACAAGAGCTGGCTCCCTGTTGAAGCCTAATTGGTTCTTTTGAAATTCCGCTATAAAACAGCACCCGTTTTATCCAGCTGATGCATTCCCCTATTTATCTTGCTCGATGGTGACCTGCTTCCACTTTGAATCGGTCGCTCCCAGGGCCGCTCTCTGGCTCAGCTTTCAAGCTGATTTCTCTGACAAGCTGGCAGCAATAAAATAATTCATTCCAGAGGCCGAGAGAATCACCCGCAGCATATACGGCGAGTATCGGCTGGCAGCGGTACAGAGGCCTACGCAATGGGAAGCCTGGGGTAAACCCTGCGCTGGGACTCCTGAATGCCACGGGAGGAGGGAAGGCTTCGGTAATTCGACCAGGAATAAAGGCAGCCTCACGGCAGTGGGATGGGAGGAACGCCAGAGAGGGGCTGCTCCAAGGAAGATTCACTGAAAGGAAGAGGCAGCAGTCAAGGAGAGGAATATTTTGAATAAAAACCAGAGTTTCCAAGAAGCAATGAGGTGAAGGAATGTGGTGCAGGTCTGTGTATCCATGACTCCTTCTGAAGATCCAGGGAAGAAAACCGAGGACAAGTCAGCCAGCCCTAACCATGATTTTGCAATGATTTGCTATAGTTTTGTCTGTATGGAAATGCTGGGAATCCACAAGCTATAAAAAAAATAATCCACATGCTAAACAACATGAAGTAGTAAGTCTAGTAACTATGAAACTCCAAAAAAGACAAAACATCAGACCTACTTCTGTTTGAAAAAATAAGGTAAACTCAGAGCGTAGGAACAGCACAGGGGTTTGGATCACTTCTCTGGCTGGGTTTCTGCAAGAAAAAACAGGCTTCAGGTACTGCATTTCCCTGTGGAAGCCACTGGATCTCAGGCTATTCAAGGCAATCAGGACTTCCCCCTGTCAGCATGACCTGGCCCAGTAGCTCAGTAAACAATCACCAGCCCGTTGCAAAAGATTCTGATTGCACATCCCTGTGTACTTCCAAACCAACCACGTCTGGGTAGAGGTTAGTCACTGTTTTTTTGGAAAGTCCTGCTGTCTGATGCATTTCTGAGGGCCAGAGACCCCCCTACCTGTATACCCTGACACCTGTGTTAGCAGAGCCCCAGCTGACTCCCACGTGCTGCACTGGCGTCCTGTGTAGGGGAAGGCAAGTCCGGGGGATTTGGCAAGTCCCCTTTGAGATAACACAGCAGGGAAACAGGGTTTGACCGTGCTGGATTTGCTCTTTAAGCATTCAAAAACTGTACTGTTGGAAAATTATCTCAACCTCTGCATGAATCTTACTGAAGTTGACTTCTGGCTGGTGTAACCATAATTTGTCAGCATTTCACACTTGTAACAGAGAGAGCTGGCCCTCCTGCACGACCCAGTTTGTTCAGCTCAGAGGGCAGATTTCCATTGCCTCTGTTCAAACTTGCCCACGTAGTCCTGATGCAGTCTACATAAAGTTAATTGATATCTAAGGATATCCTGGTCAAGGACAACTTCCTGACCTGCAGCCAGGACGGATCTCCACAGGAGCTGGAAAGGGATGCACCATGTTGCCCCTTCCTGAGCAAGAGTCAGTGCAACCACACTGTCAGTACAGCAGAGATGCAGAACACGCTTCAAAACATGACATTCAATCCCATATTGAACCCTTTTCATTGAATTGCCAGGCTGAAGCTGGCAGAATTTAGGATTATGTTTCTAATTAAGCAGAAAATTGCTTCTATTTTATTTCTGAGCTACACGTTACTCAAGTGACCAGCTATTCCAAATGAAAACTGCATTGGAAAATTCCCAGAAACCGAGGTGTGGCATTAATTCTGTACAAAGCAGAGCAGAAAGCAGCTGTCTCCTTTCTATAGCATGAGCAGTTAGTTGGTGCCCAGCAGTCTTAAGAAGATTAAATATCACCTTAATTTCAGAAGCCTTCTGCTCTGGCTATAAAATGCTACAACTGCAATAATAATACAACCAATTGTAAAACTTCAATGTTTGCCTTGGATTAATACCACTGCTACTTTATTCCATAGGGAGAGTAGTGCAGTGAGTCTTATGTGTTATCTCCTTCACACACGAAGGGTTAATTACCCAATATTCATTACAGTAACTGTGGTTGTGCTTGCTTAGTGGAAAAAAATACATTTTCTGCTTTATAAACAATGGTTTAATCTTATCAAAAGAAAAAAAAATACCTCTGAAAGCAGATTTTTTTTTCCATTAGCCTTTTTTAAAAAGGGAAAAAGTGAAAAAAGCTTTTTTGGCTGCTGATTAAAAAGGGGAAAAAAAAGAAGTTAAACAGCTAATTTGGAGATGATAAAGCTGGGGAACACATTCCCATCTTCATAGGTAAACACACCATATACCTGTTTTTCAGGGAACAGCTCAGAAGAGGCTTTCAGGAGCTGTTATCTCAAAGCTTTCAAAGCCCCTTCCCCTTCCTCACCTTCAGAGGGGGAACGTGGAACAGAGAGCTCAGCCCTATCCAGTCTCCAGGCTCTTCTCCACCACTGGAGAGGTGACCTTCCCTCCTGATGGCCCAGGACCTCATCTGTGAAACCAGGAGCAATGGGTTCCCACCAACTGGGAGTAACATGAGGATAAATACAGCCCAGTTGTGAGCCTCCCTGGTACGAGCACTGATGCAGAGTGCATGTTGTTTTAGTGTGTATAACTCACTTAAATTTACCATGCAGTTTCAACTTGCAAGCCCATATTTCCTGTCCTAATCTCATATACAATGTGGGTTTTGTACTGCTGAACAGTTTCTCTGTGGTTGCTCCACAGCAATGGGCAAATTGATTCCTACATGAAAGGCCAGACTCTGCTTTCAGATACATACACTGTTTCCACTGGTCTAAAATGGGAGTAACTTCTGCATTCATGAACAACTGGTGGAAGGATAAGGCATAGGTATGAGGCACAGAGGAGCTGATTGCTTCTCAGCCCTCCCCAAGGCTCCTGAGTAAAAATGGGCAACCTATTTACCCTCTTACTGCCTCAGATTTCTACCCATGTTAATACTAATTCTGCTTTTTCTGTTGTTACTAAAATTACATATTCTTTGGGCAAGGATTGTACAACTCTCCACAACCAGTTCTGCAACAGGACCCTTCTCCAAGGAGCTAGAAATAACTGAGAGCAACATCAGTACTCCTTCAGAGGAAAGGCTAAATACAAACTCCTTTTAACAACCTGTGCAGCATGACAGCAGCCTTATACAACTATCACAGGCCAGATCAAAGGACACTAAAGCCAATTAAAATGTTCCATTGGCTTCAAAGTAGAATGGATGAAGGATATTAATGTTTAAGGATGGATGGGAACGACACACTGAAAGACCCACTAACCTGAAACTGGTCTCCAGTGGCATCTCTCTGAAGGGCTGAAGTGTTCTCCATCATATACTAAGGGATTATATCAAGACTGAATCAATTTCCCCAACCCCCCTCTCCTCAAAAAAAAGAAAAAAAAGACCATAGCATAAGCTGTAGAAGGTCCTAGAAAAAGGAACAATAGAAAGTACTTAGGAAAAAAGCCTGGATAAAATTACCACCTTCACCCTTCAAAGTTTCTGCCTGAAACCAAATCTAAATCACACCTTTTCTGCACAGGTTTATTAGCGGATGGGAAGGTGAAATACCCAGCTAGCAGCTGCAAAGCAAACAGCAGCAGTGAAAGATGCAAACCCATCTGTTTAGTAACATGTTGCCTTAGGACAACATATGTTATGTAGGTTATTTGTGTGAGTTCTTTGATACCTGATTTGATCTACATCTCGGGGGTTTCTTTTGAGCTTAACAAGCAGTAGGCCTTACGATAAATCCTGATCTGTATATACAGCCAACGGACCCACAGGTAATTGTGCTAGAACTTAAGGAATGCAGCTACTACAACTATTGCTTTAAAAGGAATCTGTTACTTCAAAATACTTTATTGCTTGTCTACACACAGTAGAGAAGCAGACACAGGTTTGTGCTTCTGTCATCTACCCAAAGAACAAGTTTCCAGCATCATCCATCAAATAAGAAAGTACACAAATACCTTCTCATGTGCTATTGGGGAAGGGCCAATGCCACGTAAGAGAAACACCACCTGGCCCTAAGTGCTGCTCTGTGCTTGTGATTTCTTAAAACAAGCCACTCATTCTCATCTTTGCCATGGCCACAAAACATATTTCTCAGGAATCTATCCTACCCTTCCTGCCTTCCAGAGCTGGAGAAGAGACAAGTTCTTCGCGTTCAACAGCAAATATCCCATGGGAATGGTGGACAGTGTGAAGCCACTCCATCATGGGCAATTCTCCTGACAAAAGGGTGACAATCCTCCACGAGGGACAAGGAGGCAAGGTTCCCCCAGGAACAGGTGAAATACTGTCAGGTTGTAACTGAGCAGGCATCGACTAGTGAGAATTTAATTGTTTAGACAGCCTTACTCCATGCAAGGACAGAGACTGGACACCTAGTGTAACACCTCCACCTTTGCCATTTCCCTAAGCTAAAAGATAAGTCGAAGGGTTGCCTTTTCCAGCAAAATCACTGCACTTCACTGTGGGTTTCAGGTGCTGGATTTTTTAATCATACATCCTCAGGATCTAAGAGCAGGAACTGGTTCTTAAAATGGCAGCAGCTATGACTGAACACAGTTGACAAGTGTAGCCAGAGAAGGAGGGGAGAGGTGGCTTCTATGTCACACATTGCTGCTTTCGAGCAAGGAAAACACAACTGGCAATAAATTAAAATGAAAAGAAACAAGCTGATCAAATACTGAAGTTGTAATTAAGAAGAAACTGATCTAACCAGCTGCAGTGCAGTGCATTAGGACACGTGAGCTTTGCCCTGTGAAAAGGAAAGGAGATGCTCTTGGAAAACGAGTTAAATGTCTCATAATTTACAGAGTCACATGTAGTGTAAAGTCACAGCTGAGAATGTTTTCAGTAGCAAAGCCAGGCTCACAAACAGCAGGACAGAAGAGAGGTTTCATCTTATGCCTCAACTGTTGCATACTCAGAATGAGAAGCTGATACCTGCCTCCTTCACTCCAGCCTAGCCAAGCTCAAGTGAACGCTCTGAGAGAAATGGGGCACCGGTGAGAAATTAACTGTTGCTTGCCTTAAATTCTCTGGGGTAATCTAGCAGGTCTAAAGACTGTGATTCACAGTTCAAGCAAAGTAAGATTAGGCAAGTTCTACAAAAGCCAAAAAATAGCAGAAGAAAGCAAAAGAAACCAAAAGCCAGTGCAGTTGCTCTGAGGAAAGGCTGTTGTACTGGCTGCCTGCAAAAGAAGTCCCTTTTTTTTTCAAACATTGCTTGAGAACAACTTTCTAATATCACAGAAAGGATTATTCTCTGATATGGCAGAAAGTATTGGCAAGGTGAAGAAGTTCAAGACAAGCCTTCTCCCCAAAAATCCCTAGGCTCTGCCATTAATAATTTCTTATCTTTCAAGAAGTTCTGCCCAGATCCAGATAACCCTGGAGTCTGGGAACATTCAAATCTATCTAAAATGGGATGCATCAGACCTGCCTGCCTGCCTGTATCAGGCTTACAGCTCGAACAGTAATTATCTGCCACTGTCTGCAGATAAAGCACCTATTGCAATTCTTCTCTCCAGAGTTATGTGCACGGTGGGCTTCATCTGCCCAAGTGTCTATTAGCACAACACGCAGAGTGCTCCGGGAGAAAAGCGGAAGGATTATGCTACAAACAGTTCAGCAGCCTTCAAAAGCCTTCACTATGTTAATAGCCTCTAAAGTAACATTTCACAGCACCAGTGGCACCTGGTCCAGCTGCTCGCGGCTCCGCTTCCATCTAAACCCCTCGTCGCTCATCTCCCCACCCCACGGGCCAAGGTGAGGAGGGCTTGTGCCTGCCTACTCAGTGCTAAAATTTATTGGTTAGGCAAGAGGAGAGGACACAGGATTCTCCTTCGGTTTCTTGTGCACATTCTCCTCTACAGCTGCTGAACGTAACTTTAGCAAACATCAAGGAGAACAGGAGGCTTTACTGAATTAAAATATTTAACATACTGGCTAGTCATCGTTCCCTTTGAAACCAATACCCATCTGGGATTTGACTTCATGAGGACTGCTACAGTCTTTCCATGCCATGTCCCAAAAAAGTTCAGAAGGGAAGCACATTGTTGTATACTTTATGTAGGCCCACAGAAAGATTTGGTTTGGAGTGCACATGGACACAAAAGCTTTTCATCTCCAGGGACCTAACCTTTGATAACTGCCATTGCAGGCATTTTATTTTGCTCACTTAAGTAGCGCTATCAATAACTGCCTTTTGCTCTAAAGGCAAACGTGGTCTGCTTTTCCAAGCATATGAAAACAAATTAAAGACTTAAAACACCCATCAGTTGTTCACTTCAGCAATTTGATCGCTATCTCTTTTTTTATTTATTTCCAGAAGACCCTTCGGGCCAGATAATAGTCACTAGCTGCCTGCAACACTGCACTGCAAGTCCACAGCATGTGTATTTTTTGAGAGCTTCAGTGAAATATGAGCAAGAAGCACAGATTAGAATCTGGCCTGGAATTACGGTTTGAACTCTGCAAAAACGGATACAGCAGGTCAAGTTCTCCTCTCAGTTACACCAGAGTAGCATTCCAACAAAGAACAGAAAATCCATGTTTTTCACCCTCATTTTTTAGGTTATTTATACAACCCAGAACGATGGGGGTTTTCAGAAGGATTAAAATAATTTGTAAGAAATCCATGCAAACTGCATGTATACAGCTCACTGGTGCATCAGCTGAATGCTTGCCTGAAGAGTAAAAAAGCGAGTCTCTATGTCTTTTGGGAGAAGGCAGGTAGGTTTTACTGTCTTGCAAGTTCCATACCTCTCTCTAGAAATTCCTGGAGCCTGGCTGAGTATGGAGAAAGCTCTCCAGGCAGCAGAAATTCAGTTGCAGAGCCCAACAGGAGAGATTTTACTTGAATGCTCAAAATTCCTCAGTTATTCTGATTTACTCTGCCTAACAACATGATAAGACACACAGACTTTCACACCACCACGGCTAGGTGGATGCTGCTCCCTATGGTATCTGGTCTAATTGCATCTGTCAACACTGAACACAGTAGTGGATGCATAGTCAAAAAGCAGCAAGAGGAATTTGACATTTTCCTTTTAAACAGAAAGAACTGACATAAACATGGTGGCAGAAAACACCAGAAGAACCCTGTGCAATACAGGCTGGGGAGAGCTCACAGCTGGGGAGCAATACAAGGCATTTATGACGTGCACTCGGCAAAAACAGCCTCTGGGGCCACAAACACATGTGGACACGAGTGGGTGCAGGTGTGAGTGGCACCCACATTCATGTGAAAAAGGGAATGGGGCATGTGCACCTCTGGAGTCCTTTGAGAGGCAGCATTTATTGGCCCTGCTCCTCCACTCGCTTACAGTGGGGACACATCGGGGATAAATTTCATCCTGTGATTCCAAGCAGCTGGACAAAACAATAAAACTGCAACCTGTAAACTTGCTCAGAATTTCTCCCCCCCACCCCAAAGGTTAATAACTTCCCCTTACATGCACATATGCACACTTTTCAGAAATATTAACCATTTCTCCCCTGCTCCAGCACTGGTAAGTCAGGTAATTGAAGCTTCAAAGGAGAATCATGGTTTAATAGAGCTGTGCTTGCCAAAGAAGACAAAGGACTTTGATTAGATTTCTTCCAGCTTATTTACATGACTTATCTTTTTATAAATTCAACTTCCTTCCAAAGTTGATAATGAGATGCCTTGGAAAAAAGAAAGAAACGGAATGGTTTGTTTTGTCACAAGACAAGTGATTATTTTTGTGATAGACTCTGTCTGGTGTAAAGTTCAAAAACAATGGAAGTAATAGTCTTTAGGCAAAACACATAACTGTTCCTGATAACAGTCCAAGAGGAAAAAATGGCATTTTTCAGAATTCTCCATAATAGCATGGACAAATACCTTCCAGGAGCAGCTGTCATGGTTAATTTCTGCTCTAAGAACCAAAACCAGGGATGGCTTTTTGATTAGATGTTATTCATAACTTTTTTTTGCATTTAATTTCTTTTGCCTGGGTAGAGAATGGACATTTCCGAGACAGGAAAAGAACCATTAACATACTGGATTAAAATGTTTCCGTGCATTTCAGCCCTTGTCATCCTGACTTGGACACAAATCTATCCAATTTCTGCACTGTGGAGTCCTCAGAAAATCACAGGCACGCTGATATTATCCTAAACTGGCCTCTAAAGTGTGGCAATGAGCCTTGCAAATATTGAGATTTCAGTGAAGGAAACAGGGAGCAACTGCATAATTTGAAAAAATGATGGACAGTACTTTCTAGGTAATAAGTGATCAAAAAACAGACAAGGTGATTTGCTCCGATCCGCCATCCAGCAGCTGGGATGGGTGGAGAAGATTTACCCAAAAGAACAGAAGGATGGGGACAGATGATCAGAAAAAGGATGGAGAAAAGCATCCCTCTCTGCAGGGAGTCGGCTTCAACACTTAAACTAACTGCCTCTTTATGGTTTGCACAAAACCCTGACAATTAAGTCCTCACCCAGGGCATCTGACAAATTAATCTGGGGGTCTACTCATGTGAATTTATCCCAAATAACTACCACCGTTAATTCGTGCCTTAGCTGAATCTAAATTCGCTTGGGAAGCACTGAACTCTGGCCCCAAACTGCTTCAATATATACATCAGCAAAAGAAAGGCTTGTATGCTTGAGCTTCGCTCAAAAAATGCATATATTCCATGTCATGAAATAAAAACATTAAAGCAAAACTACGTATGCAATAATGAAATAAAAATAAAAAGCTCCAGCATACTTGAGCAGCAAACCTATAAATAGTTTCCAAAGAGATTCTCAACATTTCTAAAAATAAAAGCTGTCATAATAAGAGCATGTTCAAATAGCAAATCTTGCTGGAAGAAGTTCTGAACCTTATGTCTGTGAACTAAGAGAAACTAAAGCAAGAATTTTTACAAGTCACTTGACTCAATATTATGGTACATTAACCTTGATTTTTATTACTGCTCAGCATTTTTGCTTTTGAACCACACCAACCCTGAGAAAGACCGATGAATACACAAAAGGGGGTGGGGAGGGGAGAAATGGGAGGATTTGGGTTGTAATCACTGAAAAAATGCAGCATGAGTTCTGTGCTAAAAACCTGGGTGGGTTGTCATTTTATCTAACTTATTAGCTCCCTCCGTAATCAAGCCCCAGCTTTTCTCCCTACAGGCCATGAATCAAATCATGTGTCTGAGAACCGTGCGGGAGGCACAGCCCGGGATGGGATGTGGAGCTGAGACTGGACTCCAAGTGACTTGCCAAAACATCCATTTAACTGACCACCTCTTATCCAGTGGAATATCACATGTTTGCAAATAAAGTTGCTAAAAATAAAAAGCGTAACTGCTCTGCCTTTCCACTGATGGGAAAGGCAGATGTTGCCTGTGGCTCTTACCCACCACAATTTCATTCTCAATTTACCCACCACCCCCTGTTTTATGGCTCACCCTGCACTAAGATACTGGAAGTCAGAGCTGCTGATTGCCAGTATGAACCTTGTGCTGGTGTTTATAGTGCCTTACACTGAGAGCCTTTGCTGGAAAACAGTTTGGAAAATATTGGGAAACACTCTCCACTCATTCCAGCGGGATCTTAGGAGAGCTCTGAATTAAGCCTGGCCAAAAAGGAAGCAAAAAGGGAAATGAAGAAAATGAGTGAAGATAGCATTCCTGATAATCCATTTAGTTTATGTGCCTAAATCCTGCCCTCTGACAGAAACGGGCGACTCGGTTGCTACACAAATGCACAAACGTTTGAGCAAAGAATTTGGCACCCACATCTCTAACCACAGGTCATGCCAAAGCAAATCATTTTTGCTGCCCTTTGCAGCACTGGAAAAGGTCATTTCCCAAAGATGTAAGGCCCCAGGGTATTTTGAGGGGGCCAGGACAACCCAGAAGCACTGTGGTATGAAAGGCAGCATGAGGCAGCAGCAAAATTAGTCCATCTCAATCTTCTCTTAAGGCAACTCTGTCTTTCTGCATCCTTCCAGCTATGACTCAGAGCTGCTTGTGTCTGACACAATGGGATGCCAGTGGTGTGGCCAATGTCCCGACCTTTCCAGGCTTTCTTTCACCTGCCACATTAAGAGTCTAAGGATCTCATGATCACCCCAGATTCATTCCATTTCATAGATTTAAGCCATGTCAACATAGCGCAGATGCCCTTTCCCACCTTCTGTTTGCATCCCTCCTGACTCAGACACACCTTTACATTTGTCTGCAATCAAATGTCAGGGTGTTACCGTGGGACCTTTCTAAAACAAATATTTGAACTGTGATTTCTCCTAGGAACAGCGAGCTCCTGCATTGATTTGTGAACACTGTTCTTCTACACCCTGTAAGATCAGGAGCAAACAGGCAGATGTGTCAAAAAATTAGACCAGCTTTCTTTAGTCAAACCGTCATGCGAGTGGTTCAGCTGTGGCTCACCTCGAGTGGAAATGCAGCACATGCTGAGTATTTCAGTGATGTGGTGAATGCAGTCAGCAGAGAAATGCAAGCCCAGAGAAACACATGGCTGGGTTTACAGGAGATGCAACATGGTCTCATCTCAATCAGACTCCTTCATCTTCAACCCACCTCCATCCATCCAAATTTTTTTGAAAAACACCTAAACTGCTTAATGGTCAGCTGTAAATCCCCTTATCCATAGGAGCATGCACAGAGTGTGCCTTTACTGGCTAGGAAATCACAACAGGGCACACACAATTGAAAATAAACAGTTGGAAATTCTAACTTTTTTTTAATCTTAATTGGAGGTATTTTATTTTTAGTACTCATTTTGTGGCTCTTTCATTAAGCTAAATGATTTGGATGCCTTTATGTGTGCAGGCTGGCATAGTGAGGCAGCAAGACCGGACCTCCAAGCTCACCAAAACTCCCACTGCCCCGAAGCACAAAGCTCTGAGAGCATCTGTGCTTGGGGCTGGTTCCAGAAAACTTGTTCTGCTGCCAGTCCCATGGCAATATCCTTATTCCCAAGCTCTCGGTCCAGACCAGGAATGAGTGGTGAGCTCAGACCCTGGAAAGATGTGTTTCCACTCCAGAACTGGTGTTTAACAATGAATTTATGCCACAGTATCTTTTCCAGACTTTCCAAGCAAGGGAAGTAAAGTGGGCTCCCTGGATGGCTCTCTGTGCCAGTGAGACCTGCAGCAATTCTGCATTTGATCGTATCCACCTGAAAGAACAAGAACTGTTTTGATTGCAAAATGGTTTTTCCATAGAAGAGCAGGAGGCAAATCTTGGAGCCTGGACTTGCCCTTTATAGAGGACGATACTTACTCAAGGTTCCCAGCAAGGACAGAGGGAATTTACCTGCGCACAAACCTCACATTTTGGCCCCAAGGGACTATTGATAGCTCAAAAACAAAAGCCTTTCTGCCTCCAAAGCACAAGCATTTGGGAATCAAGGGGAAGTCTGAAAGCTCCTAAGAAAGGGGAACATTTCTATGGAGAAACTCCTCTGTGTGAGCAAATTAGAAGTGGAAAAATATCAAAGCTCCGGAGGGTTTTATGCAACAGTAGCCAAAACCTTGAAAGAAAACATTGTTAAAGGTTCGTATTTTCTCTTTTCTTCGGGGGGACTGTTTCTGCTGGAGTGGCCTACATTCTCAGGCCTGAATGCTCCCAAATTAATTGCTTTGCGTCCTCTTCCCTCCCCCCACCCCTTTCTTTCTCTCTCTTTAGCTTAGCCCCAAACCAGTGAAGTCTTGGCTGGGGCTTGTAATGAACTGGCAGAATGATAAAGAGATGCTGCGCTGGAGGGAGGTGGGGGACCCAAAGCCCACTAATAAGACCAGGATCCCCTACTTACGCCGTGCCCCACCGCGGGGAAGCCATTAAAGACCCGCAGAATAGAAGAGAAAAGGAAGAAAGTTCTTAGAGGGAGCCCCCCCCCTCCCCAGCCCTCTCCAGTGCTCTTTGAGAACAGAGCTCTCGACATGGCTAATCCCTCCACCGCTTAATGAACTACAAGCTTCCCTTTCACTCGGACAAAAGTTTCTTTCCTTTCTCGGGCCTAATCGCGGACAAATGGTCCCCCCACCATGATGCCTGTTAAAAACCCATTCCCTTTTTTGAGGCTGCGGGGCAGGAGGAATGCCACTGGCAAGAATAGGTACCCTTGAAATGAGCTCCTTCTGCACTTCTGAGAGAGATAAGTGGGAGATGACATTGGAGCTATAATGGAAAAAATATTTTCACAAGGCAGCATCTGTTGTTTCAGTGGATGCAGCCCCATTTTTGTTCCAGAATGCTTCTGTGCATCTGTCTATATCTTTTCTGTCAGTGAAACAATTACTGCCCGCCCGCCCTCTCTCCACACACACATATATTACTGGTAGGAATGTTGCATGGCTGCACAATAAAGCTGCCAAAGCCTGTGCTGAGTTTCGTACAGACAACAACTTACTGCAAGAAAAAGTTGCCGGTTTCCTTCCAAAATGAAATAGTAGGCATGACCTGTACAATTTATTACTTCACAATGCATGGGATGAGCTCAAATATTTCCAGTTCCATACAGAAACAGGAAGATATGCTGTCTAGCTGTGTATAAAATCCTTGAGCATCCTAATTTTATTTTGGTACATAAATAATTATCCTTATTCCAGGACAATAAAGAGGCAAAGTGTTCGCAGCTCTCACTTCTGCTAAGCAACAATGAAACCAGGCCATTTATTTTAGGGTTTGGCCTTCCAAATATAGTATGAATATTTTGTCTTGGATGTGCTTTTAGATGACCATTCAAGGTTGTTTTCTTCAGGTTTGCACAACACATCAGTATTAGACCTGGGAATGTACCAGGTCTGCCAAGCCTCCCTCCAGAGCTATGTCTCACACTCCTGTGTGACAAGAAGATGTATAGGCTTTAAACAAGTAGGGACTGTTTGAACATCTAATCTGAACTCTCATCTAGTTAGTGCTGCTGTATTTGGCAAAAGCATTTTCCAGGAAAGCTTCCAGAAATAAGCTGAAGACATCAAAAGATGGGAAATCCATCCTTTCCCTCAGCAGTTTGTCACAGAGGCTTTTCACCTCCACTGCTTGGCTAGATCCTACCTTGCTTTTGTTCAGACTCACCTTTTAGCTCTGCTATCAGCTGATGCCTTTTTTTTCCTAAATTAAAGAGCTGTTTAATATTCTGTATTTTCAGCTCAGGAAATACTTGCACACTGCAATTAAGTTACCTCTAAGTCTTTCTATTTATTGAAGGTCTTTAAATCTCTTTCTTCAAGGCCCCATCCTCATCCTATCAACATTTTGGTGACTTTTTATATAAGCCCGATGATATGCCAAAATGCTGTCTGATGCACAGGCCCTTGGTTGTGTGCAACATCCCTCTGTCTCACCATTGCTGTTTACCTGGCAAAACAACCTCCTGCTCCTAATAAATGAGACCACACTAATCCTTTTGCAAAGGCACCACTTACATCAACATACAAGCATATTTAACAAATAGAGAGAGGTATTTAGCACATAAAAGGGCTTTTCTGGACTTTCTGTGGGAATGGATACTGCTTCTTCTCTGCACCTGGACTGAGGAAAAAAGCAGACTTCAATTTGTTTGCAAGACAATGTGTAGTTACTGGACTTGAAAGGAAGGTAGAAGGAAAAACTCCCAAACCTATTCCAGCACAGAGCCTTGGGACACAGGCTTCTCTCCTGCTTCCATGATAAGGAAATGCTGGAGTTTGAATCCATATTTCAGTAGATTTAATGTCCAGTTATTCTATATTTTAAAATGGGAAAATAAAATCATTGTGTGGATTAAATGAGCAGCCGTTAATCAATTAAGACCAAATGCTCACAACATATTAGTTTACATATATAAGCAGGTCAAATAAGACCCGAAGCACATCTCTGGGGCCTCGCACATTCAGACACGTTCAGTGTTTCCTTTCCTATTACAAACCATCCCAGCAATAGTAACTGCAGTTTCCTAACAGGCCCCTTAGTAGATACCCAGAGCTTTCGATGTGTCACCAGCAGCTCAGAGCCTGTCTGGAAGCTCAGACACATTTTTCCCTGCAGGACTCTCAGCAGCTCTTGCCCCTGCTCTGCTCTCCTACAGCTATACTTCTGTCTGTGCTCTGGATAGATCAAAAAACATGCAGAAGCAATTAAGGACACCAAAAGCTGTGCAAAGCAGTTTTACACCACCATGTACTCCAGAGGAGAGAGAAGTTGAAACCTGGTGGTGTGAACAGGAGCTCTGTGGCTTTGAGCCCACCTTGAACCACCACATTTATCTAAAACAAAGGTGCTGACACACATTTGGACCAATGAGGCTTTAAATTGAACTAGTAACAGCTATACAGAATCAGGAAAATGCACTTTTGACAGAAGAGGTCTCTTCTAATGGTATTTCCCACTATGACAACATTGAATGATGGCTCTCCTAGGAGAGGATCTCCCCATTCCAGCAGCAGAGCCCCCTGATATTCATGTTACTCCAGTAGCACAGATCTTATCATCACCAACTTGCAGCTGAATTCACAACACAGTCCAGGTGAATCTTTGCCAATGTCTCAAAGCACCTAGGATGTGAGAAGTGACAAGCAGTAGTACTTTCAACCATGCATTTCTGACTCTCTGGAGCAGGCTCAGTTTCAAAGGGCTGGATTTGGTTCTTATTTCTCTCAAGCTTGTCTGCCCATCAGTACTTGCAGGGTCAGGCATGGGAGGAGGGGACTTCTACTCAGAAAATCAAGCAGCTACAAAACAAAAGGAATCCCGTTCAATTATTCCCAGCAAGAGGATTAAGCAATGAAAGCGACATACGAGTCTTTTGTGTGGTATTTTTGCAATTATGTTCCTTTTTCCTACATTACTAATATGCTACTAGAAACCAGACACCATGCCCAATAATGTGAAAACAGGACAAAAGAAAGGAGCCAAGAAGGGGAAGAAACAGAGTGGAAAATGCAAAACAGTAAACTATTCCTCTTAGCATTTGTTAAGTATCAGCAAGGGCACATTATAGCTGGGTCCCCAGACTCACAGAGCAGTGAACTAAGAGCAGAGCAGCAGATGGTGATGCAGCAGATTAGAAATTGCTAACAACTGCCTGTCTGGAGAGCTTTGCTTGGGATTATGGATTTGAGGGTTGAGTAAAAACCTGTAGTGACAGTCATCGAAATGTAGGTATCCTTAAAATGGGAAGGGTCCAGGCTTCATGGAGATTTAATCTGCCTGTGTGTACTCTGCCTGCCAGTGTTGGAGAAAGCAGAGAGTAAGGTTTTGTGAATGTGTTACTAGAAAAAGTAACTAGATCATGTTACTGTTGTGAATCAGTGCAGCTGTGCTGGCACCAGCAAATCTGAGTCAAAATGTACTATCTGAGATTCCGGCTTCAGGGACCAGGCAAAACCTGATGAAGGTAACTGTATTCCAATGGGTTTACAAAGGACGGGGAATGAAAAAACCAGGGTCTATGTATGTCCTAGAAGGAAAAAATAAAACCAGACTGCCTGTTTGTGTTGGTTTTTTTTAGAGACCACTTGTATACTCTGACCAGGTAGGACTGAAGCAGCTCTGACAGGTCTTGTAGACTTCTTTTGCCCTTTCAGAGAGACTGGTGTGCAACGTGCTGAACTCTCCCAGTATCCCTCTGCTTTCTGACCACAGGGATTCAACATTCTTCTCCTCAAGTTTTGATAAAATGATGTACAACATTTGAGGGATGATCATCTGTACTGTTGACTGCTTGAAATAGTGACTGCAGCAGAGCTAGGGAGAGCAGAGAGTACTGCAGCACTCTTTAGTGTGTGGTAAGTGTCTAACAAGCTATTTCATTCAGAATTTCGTTCACAAGGTCACCCTCATGTTAAAAGGTTCTCAATTAAATTTCTGTAAACTACCAGCAGCTACTAGTTTATCAGTTTATCTTAACTACAAGGTGACGACAACACAGCTAAGCATGAACTGAAGAGGGCAAAGCATTTGGATTCCCACTTTACTGGATATAGCCTTTCCCTTGTATGACCAAGGGTATTTTACAGAGCAGAAGTTTGATGAAAGCCTGGGAGGAGAGCTACTGTATCAAGATGGGCAAATGTGCATGTATGCATATATTTATCACCCAGTCCTCCCAAGGACTCAGAGTGCCTTCTGCAGAGGATATAGTTTCTTTACTAGGTGATGTCCAAGCATCAACTTCTGCACTGATTTTAACTAAAGAACCATTCTGACAACAAACTGCAGCAACCCACATTCCACATCCATCCTGTTGAACTGCTGTGTCTTTGCACACGCATTTTTGAAAGCACATTTTCCTCGATGAGCCTGTAATTTGACTCAGTGGGTCAGTGCAACGTGGACTAGATGGGATGGGAGAGTCCTTCAGGGTATCACTCACATGGTCAAAGATCTGAAGCAAATCTATTAAACACATTATGTTATTCCAGATATTTAGCTGTGGAAACAAGATCAGGACCTGGCTTATGATCACAAGAAAAATGTTCCTTGTGACCTTTGTCTTTCAAGAGTGAAGGGGAAAATTTGTCACTTGAACATATATAAGGTTTACTGATATAGATTTCAACCTGGAGCAAAGAAAACCTAATGAGTGGGCCAAATGTTAAACCAAAGTAAGTATTTTACAGTAGTTCAGACTGGGGGTTCCAGTTGTCAGTTCAACCACATGTTGACCTCTTTTTACTCCAGCATCTTCCAACCAAAGAAATACAGGACTTCCAATCTCTCTTGAAAATGCAAAGCTCCAAATGGCCTTGGAGTTTTACTCTACAGTACCTACGTATACATACTTTGGAATGGCACTTTGCCTAAGCATAACCCCATTTAGTTTATGAGGAAGCTTCTCCATAAAACCATTTTTTAAAAAGTGTGATAAAGGGAATCTTCTCCCATAAGTATTGCCCCACGTCATGAAGGAAGCCCAGTTTCCATCAAGGTAGCTACCCCTGTTCTAGAGGGCAAATATAAGGAGGTGAAACGACTGTCTAGTTCAGCACTGTTTAATGCCATATATAACTATATATGTATATATAGGGCCAGGAGTTGGACTCGATGATCCTTGTGGGTCCCTTCAAACTCAGCACATTATGTGATTCTGTAATATATATATATATATACATGTAAAAAAATTGTGTGGGTATATATATTTAATGTTTTCATTTGACACAAACAAAACCATTTCTCCTCAGTAGAGGTGCTCCAAAAGCTGGTACTTTCACATTGTGTCTGTCAGCCAAGAAAGACCTTGCTGGGCAATTAACAAAGCACACAGGCTACCCCACACCAAGGCTTTTTCCAAGAAGATTGGCGACATGAGCGGCAAGACATGTCACCACTTGGAGGACGGTTAGTGTCTCAGATCCTGCCAACAATGCCATGCAGTGTACCCCACCAGTGCACACTGAGAGCTGTGGGAAAGGAGTAGTTGGAGTTTATTTCCATGAGGAATAAACCCTGACTAGACTGGCCAAGGTAAACACTGGCCTTCCCTCCCACCTGCCACAAAGGTCAGGGCTGGTGGGGCCCAGCCAAGCACTGGCCGTCATCTGCTGAACGTGTGCCATTCCCTGTGCAGACGAGGCTTTTCCAATATGCAGCTACAGCCAGGCCTGGCAGATGCTCTTCGCTGGTCACGCCAGGACTTTTGCCTTGGCTTGGCTTCTCCCCTTTGGATGGGAGTCATCTGTAGCGGCAGACAGACGGACGCCTGATGAGGGTCTGCCCTGCAGGCAGGATGCAACCCATCAGTGATGACCGAGGGCTGCCTTTCCTATGGACCCAGAGCCCACACTCCAACTCCAGAGGCAGAAAAGGGACAAGGCTGAGGTGCACAAGGGTGCTGGATCTACCTCTTGCCATTCAGCAGATGGAGGCATGAAATGTGGTCACTTCATCCACCACAGAGAGCTCCAAACTATAAAACAGCAGGGCTGGCAAAGTTCCTTTTAGAGCCGGTGTTCTTTGCAATGAAGGCAAAAGAAATCTGTGAAACGAAAACCCCAATCATAATGGTATTTTTACATCAAAAGAAAATGTAGCAACTTCGTTGCCTCCACAATAATAATAGAAAAATAATCACTTCTCAGGAGACACAAATTAAATATTTGTCTTCTTTGCTGATAGAAAGGGTGAGGTTGCTCTCATCTGCTGCACAAGTACTTTGTGAGCACTCCCCTCGTGTAACACTACTCCTCTCCACCATCAAAGGAGAGTGAGCAGATTCTAATCACTGCCCCTACTTGCTCTGCTTACAAGCCTTGCCTTAGAAGACAGGTCTCCCTTTG
The DNA here is from genome assembly GCA_013396755.1 of Sclerurus mexicanus. NCBI lineage: Eukaryota > Metazoa > Chordata > Aves > Passeriformes > Furnariidae > Sclerurus > Sclerurus mexicanus. The sequence goes on along the minus strand of VWZF01006438.1, from coordinate 319,051 downwards.
GAGATGGATTTTACTGTCAAATCCCTTTTTTCAGTGCCACACCCACAGCACAAGATCACAAAGAAAGGGGATTGTTTAAACACAATCCCACAACTGTTTGATCACAGGAGTGTTATCACTTATAAATACTCCAGAATCTTTCAAATCTCCAGGTAATTACCTAAGAAATTTCTGTTCTGTGTCCTAAAGACTTTATTCCCTCTTCACCAAAGGGAGTTGACTCAAACCCAGAAAATAAGAATGGCCCTTATATACATAAGACATATACATATATTATACTGGCCTTTCCATGCATTACAGATCTACGCAAAGATTACCCCAAGCTAACAAAGTCAGGATCAAAACAAACCCAGGTTGTGAAAAAACATGGATCCAATAGGATTCAGTAACACACCCAAGGGGATACACTGCAGCAGAGAAATTAGGGATCCCTTTCTCACCTGAATTAACCATAAATTCTAGAAGAGTCCTTCCTTCAGTCTCAATGGCTTTCTAGAATATCAGTATTTGTGTGTTATATTTGATGTGAGCACTGCGCAAACCTTAAAGTTCATTGAACTAAACAAGGAAAATTAAAAACATTTAGTTAAGAAATATACAAAATATCTTGAAATAAATAACTGCATGGCTACCACCCTAGTGACCTTACAAAGATGTAGGTTAAAGGTAAGAAAAAGCAGCTAACATGGAGCTCTTGAGATGGTTTTGAGAACTGAACAAACTGAAGAGCACAGAAAAATGCAGAATTTCAACACTTCTGTTCTATCGTGCATCTAAAATGTTGACAACTTTTAACACTGCTCTAATGATTTCTCACTATGTTGACACTTCTCCACATTGCCTTATGGGAGCTGAGGTTCCTGACCATACTTCATCTTCTAATAGGTCTGCAGATAACTGATTCTTGCAATGGATCAAACAAGAGATACAGGTATTGTATTCCAAAAATAATCCATGGGAAAGAGTGTAAGACTACAGTACAACTGGTAGAAGGTGCTTGTTGCATTAATGGAAGCAACTTCATACTTTATTGAACTGACCCAAAACTAAGTAAGTTGAGTCAGATTCAGTAAAACAACATATCTTAATTTGAATCATGCAGACTTGAATAAAACTTTGTTGGGATTTTCTGAATATCTTAGCATAATAAGAGGTTTTCTGAATCAATGTGTTTATAATGTTACAGAAATTTCACTTTTCCATTAGAAAATGTTGCCAAATAGCTTTTGTAAACTTTCTTGGTTGAGGCAGCAACCATCTTTCTGTTTGCTATACACCAGCTCCTATTTTGCACTGGGGCTCATAGGTGTTACATTTTGCCAATATAATTAAATACTAGAAAAAAATTATACTCCCAGTGCCTTGTTTTGTAACAGCTTTTTAGGTTTATTATGGCATATTTCTTTCGTCTCCAAGCCATAAGTCAGTTTTACATTCATGAAGTTTCTTGCGCTGCCAGATAAAGAACTAGTCCTTGGATCACAAAAAAGGTTGGCAAGGCTTACTACCCCTGGCAAAGCTTTATGAAACATGGCTCAAATGCCAAATTCACTATGAAAACACTCAGGAGAGAAGACTCACATTGATTTCCCGTATTTCACCAACACACCACCAAACAGGTCTTCTCCTGTGGCAAGCAATTCATGGACAGGCGAGTAAGGGATATATTTTATGCTGGGCTTCGTTCTCATGGTACACACCTACTCCTCCAGGCAAGAGAAGTTATTTTCTGGGCCTGGGGGAAAGTATGTGACAGTAACTGATCAGGACGAATGGCTGCTGTGTGCCTCTCCAAGCCAGAGAAACACGGCAACGCACCATCCAGAACCAGTAATGCCGCAGCTTAAAACACATTAGGAAAACGGCCCGATCGATAAATCCTCAATGAATGCGCCAGCGCATTGCCGCGTTATCACGCGAGTGGAAACAACAAATGTGTGTCACTCCAGTGATTGTTTGATGTGAAATCATGTGGAACGCCTCGTTTGGAGAGCAGCCCAGTCGGCCCCTCTGAAACCGATCCCCCTCGCGCCATGTTAGCGAACGCCGGAGTGTGAAATTCAACCTCCCATCTGCGCTGCCCCAATCTCATTCTGTGCCCGCTACGTGTCAGCCTCTGTTTTTATTTTCTGGCACCTTGAGCAAGTGTTGGCGACTCTAAATAATGAGTGACATACGGACACTTTGCTGGAAACAAGCACCTGGATCAGAGCACGGCATTCATTAAAGCCTGACACATTCACCCTCTGCACTCCTTTCAGTACCTTCCTTTCTTCCTTTACCACACAATTACTCATGTGCCTGCTGGCAATGTGAGAAATGGAAAATACAGCATGCCCCACTGGCCTAACAACTGGACCATGATTCCAGCAAAAATTCTCCTCTTCTATGGTCCCTTTCATCCTTTCTGCACAGAACACTGAATAAAACCACAGGCACACCTTGGTCAGCTTCCTCATTAGAGAAGATTAGGCACTTACGCTTTCTTCACTGCATCAAAACCAGGGATGCCATACACAGGTGCACTCAAGCTAAAAAGGCTATGTATGTTTTGCTTTAGATGAGAAAACAAATTTATGGGAAAGTTAACTCCATTTCCATGGCTTTGTAACATGGAAAAACCCTGAATTTTTGACGCACATTTTCCATGAAGTGGAACTTGAGAGAAAATAAGAGCAGAGATTATGTTTTTGAGATTTGTTAGTGCTCTCTTGTACTGTGTAACTGACTCCTCACTCACCACCACAGCATGACTAGGGAAGGAGAGAAAGCATAATAGTCAACCATTTCAAAAACTTATGGAGGTGAATGAACATTGAAATCCGTATTCTTGTAGAAAACAAAACAGATAGGCCTTGTGACCTTGGCAGGTGTAGCCTATGGCATCCTAGTTTCTAGTAAGGAACAAACTAAAGGTCTCACACTTCGCAAATGAAGAACCTAAAGTAGCGTTCACATTTAGCTTCAGATCCCAGTTTCATAGCTGATGAGGCAACAGAAAGAGGGAGATGCAGTAGAAGATGTGTGTTGGATAACTTGTGGGTGATCAGGAAGTTGTCAGCAGTCACACTCTAAACAGGATTTCCTGAATTAAACATCTACTGTCCTCCAAAGAGAAAGAAGTGTCTGGAAGACTGTAGGGATGGCAATGGCCATGCCATACTGCACTGCGGAATGCAGGACAAGCTAAACATTTTCAGACCATGTGAAGGAGGAAAAGAGGCTTTTAACCTTTACCTACGGCAAGCTCAGTCCAACGAGCTAAGGATGGGACAACCCCGAGGACTTTGCACAGAGCATCTACTTTCATTGGCAGACTATCCACTGCCATTAGCAAAGACAATGACAGGTTCTTACATTTCTAGTCATAGCATGTGTGGATTTAGGATTTGAGGGGTTTTTGTTGTTTTGGGGTTTTTTAAATATCTTTCCAGGAGTATTTACCTCAGTATTTACCTCAGCACCCCATGTTGCCTGACTTTCCTATTGGCAAAAAACTCTCTTGGCTGAAACGATGTGTGACAATCCTAAAACATTAATATAAAGCATATATATACACACACAGATACATATATATATATATAGGTTCCCTGAAAAACAGGGAGAAGGGAAGATTGATGACAAAGAATGTCATTAGTCTTTAAAAAACACAGCCTGCAAAAAAAGCTGAGTTAAAGGAGAAGCACTAGAGACTCATCAAGCCAAAATCAATAAAACAGCAGTTAAAAATCCATTTCCAGTTCAGGATAAGCTTGTTGCTGTGCGGGGAAGGAAAAACCATCAGTGGCAGCACAGAAAAGACAGAAGCAAAAGCAAACTGTGAAGAGTGTATTACAGGCTGAGGAGAGAGATGACTGGGAGAGTATAAACTGCATCACTCCCTGAACAGGTAACCATTCAGCAGGGTGATGCAGGGAGCATGTGTGTGAGGTTCCAAGTGTGCAAAGCTTCAGGCTGTGAGACTCAGACTTCAAAAGCAAAGACTGTAGGACAACCAGCTCAACTGGAATTTTCAGGCAAAATCTGTGGCAAAACAAGCTAATGCTTTATTTGGACACAAGAATACTACTACACAGAAGTGGGCAGGCGATCTGGCTTACAAACAATAGTATCTGAGACAGCACCTGGGTCCAGACTCCATGTCATGGCTCAAAAATTAAACGGCAAGACTGAATTAAAAAAGGAGGATAAAAGTGAGCCAAAACCAATTAAGAGACCAGGAGAAAACACTTGTGAATGTTAAATTACTCAACACATTCCAATCATCAGAAAGAAGCTCAGAAATCAGTGAGTTAAGCCTCCTTAAAACATAATACTACATAAGCAACACATAAAATCGGTGTCTCTGCAGTCTTGGTGAACCAGGCAAAATATAAGGCAGTGACTGGCGATGGAAGCCAGCAAACAGCAAAGGAGCATTTGTAACAGTACAATTCTTTACATTTAATTCATGCCCTCAAGTAAAGAATTTTCCAACCTTTTCCTGGACACATACATAGATGAAGAGCTGTAATATGGGACCAGATAAGTAAACTGCTTTTTACAGCAGATCTTTCATGGATTCCTAAGCCTGACATTTTTCATTAATGTTAATCTCAGCAGGTATCAATGTTTAACACTAGCTTCTCAAAAATAAACAAAAAAAATGAAAAAAGAGAGAGAGAAAAACAAATAACTGAACTCCAATACTTCACCATTTTTCAAACAAAAGGAACTAATGCAGCGTAGGTAGCAATTGTGATGACATTTGAGATTATCCTATAATCCAGTTTCAATCTTCTAGCCGGAGAGTGGAGACGGGATGGTTTGAAATCTGTGAAGCTATTTGATTTTAAAGGCTTAACAGGCAAATAAAAGGCAGTGTAGGCCAATGAAATCAGATTTGCTGTACAGTGTGTAGTATGCTGGATCCAGATTTTATACGTGTCCTCTGTGTGCTTACTCTGATATAAACAGTTACAGCAAACCAGAAATATGTACTGTCTGTGCAAGACAGACTGGAATTCTGTCCTTACTCATGTCTGTTCTGTTCACACAGAAGTCAGAAGGATCAGCCAAAGGAAGAGAAGTTCTCAAGACAGAAGGTATTCAACAACAACAACAAAAAACCCTAACAAATTTGATCATGAAGGAAGAAAGGTCACGGAGAGCAGAGTACGCATCTTTCTATTCTTTGTATCATAATATAGTGTGTGACTAGCTCTTGTCCACTAACTTAATCAGGAAGACATATTTTAGACAGTGACAAGCAGAAATGAATACAGTCAGTCTTGTTTTCACCACAGGATACAGAGATTGGCTTTGGATGGCTTTCTGAAACATTCATTTGCCAGGCAAAATTGGAGCCTGAGGGCAGAAGCCTTCAAAAAAGAAAAATATGTATATCCCAAAAGTCATGTAAAATACAGGGCTACATTGTCAGCTAGTGTAAATGAATGCAACTCTACTAATGAGAAGGAGAGTCTACAGTATAAACCAGAGGAATATCTGTCCATGACAAACTGAAATTGTGCCCTTGGTCACATCTGATCTAGTCACAGAAATATGCATTCCTTATGGGGCAAATTTTACTATCTGTCAAGTTTGTTTGGGGAGTATGTGCAGCTATGTCTGCTGGGAGAACCAGGAGGGGCAGAGGGAGTGCTCTGGCATAAAAAACACTACATCATTAAATATCTTGAGAAGTAAATTCCCCCCTCAGTTGCACAGAGGACAATTAACCCCTCTGGAGCTCTGCTCCAGATGATCATTCCAATGTCCAGTTCTTACCCCCTTGTAGCCAAACTCCCATTAGAACCACGCTCCTCGAACATTGTGTTGGCACCAAATAGGAGCAACTTTGCTGAAATAACCATCATATGCATTCTACCATAAAGCTGAGCAGCCTGCAAGGGGAATGCAATTAGAAATAAGAGAAAATTTATCTGTCACGAGTGGCAGCACGCTACAGTTCACAGCAAATTCCTTGTCATTTGTGCATGCAGCTCTGTGTGGTTTTAACCTTAGCACAGTCACTGGTAAGTCAATAGTAACACAAGGGATGGGGGGAAGGATGATTTATTTTTCCTTCCTGCTGCTGCAGAGCAACTGCATATTTTCCTTGTCAACAGCTGTGGTTCATAGACACTATAGAGATAGGCAGAAAGAGGGGGAAAACCCCACCCAACAAACAAGATGTAGGACGCCAAGGAATCGTTGCTACATGCTGAGCATGCCACTATAATGCTATTTGCAGTCTCCTCTCTAGGTCACTAGAGATTCCAGCATCCTTTGTCCAAAACAGTTGCTCTTCCCCAGGAGCATGTGCAAACCCTTGTCTTTCTGCCATACTGCCAAACCTGATGAAGGTTTTAACCAAAGAAGGGTGAACAAGTCTCACTTGTGCACCCAGCTCTGCTCTCCACACCACAATACCATGTGCCTGTCTATCGTTTTCTTTGCATCCCTCTTCCAGGCTGAATGGGGCTCAGAGCAACCTGGCCTAGTGGAAGGTGTCCCTGCTTATGGCAGGGGCTTGGAATGAGATGGTCTTTAAGGTCCCTTCCAATGCAAACTGTCCCATGATTTCATGATTCTATGTAGAACACCATCTCAGCTTCGACAGCTCATTAAATGGAAATCTCACCTGCACTGTTCAACAAAAAGCCTAGGATTTTAGCTTGCTTGAGTTTAGCTGTAGATTCACTATCACCCTACTGATGAAAATACAAGTGTATTCAGACTCAGCTCTCTGCCTCAGCTTTCTTCTGGGTAGGACAGCAAATACCATCAGCTGTCTACAAATACAGAACACAAGTGCTAACCTAAACCTTCACCCACCATTTGAGACAAACTAAAATAGTATTCAAAGAGGTATGAAGTCCTTGTTTTACTCTAAAAAACTGTCTTGAATTACTACAGCACTTTCCAAGAAAGCTGATATCACAGTTTCATGATAGAGGCTGTTCACTGAAATGTTGATTAACATTTATGTTGTGATAGGGCCTCAAAAAATCCTGTTAGGTCCCCACTGTCTGCATTCCTCTCTAAAATCATTCAACCTACTGAAACATTTTAACAGGCTGAAGACAGGAAAGACAAGAAATTATTGTAAATTATTTAGAGTTCCAGTGAAATCCAAGCAAACCTATTTATACATGCAGTTTTAAGCTGATTTTTTTTTTCTGTAGAAGAGCTCAGCAGAAGTTGAGGTCAGTAGAAAGAACAAAATTCAATTTTCCACTGTCTTGCTTTCACCAGAGAGAAGATTTCTTAGGGAAAAATAACACAGTATCTGAGTGTTTCACAGCAACTATGTTATCCAAGTTTTTCAGTCTGAGATCTCATTTCGTGTTTGTAATACTGGTTCCATGAATGGCTCTTGGAGAAAACCATATTACAAATACAAACATATCAAGAACAGATGCTGTCCTGCAGGAAACTAGCTGTTCTCAGGTGGAAGACTAAGCACCTAGAGCACCCAAACCAATTTTAACGTTCATCTCCATAAATAAACACTATAAAATAGTTAGCGATAGTCACAGTGGTCCTGCAGCCAGGCTGAAAACTGATTTCGAACTAAACACTGTGGAAAAGTGAGCAGCGATGCTGGAATTTCCACAGTGCAGGTTGGAAGGAACGCCATAACCACTGATTGACACTTGACTGCTTCCCAACAGCCTTCATGAACTGCACAAAAACAACACCTCCCTGCACCCACTTGCCATCCACTCCTGCTCCCCAGAGAAGAGCATTGCATGCTCCCAGATGGACTGCAGTTTGAGACTGGCAGCTGCACCGATGAGAACAGCAAAACACAAAATAATCCTGCTCTCCTGGGCTAGGCACTGAGCTGTGCCTACGTGTCTGGAGCCAGAGAGTTTCCTGCCTGGCTTTCACAATGCCAGCTTCTCTTTTGTTGTGCAGCATGTCTTACACAAGGAACTGCGTATCTGCTTTCACTCGCTAAGAAAGATCACCCACCGAGCGGGACCTCCGTGTGCCTGGGGGGGAATCTCTCCCTTTCACTTGGTGGGGTTTATTAGGGCTATCTTCCAGTTTGCACAGCAAACATATTGATCAATCCAAAGATCATTCAAGTCAACAGAAAAGCTCCTCTTGATTTCTATAGGCTTTGGCTTTTGCTGTCCTGGAGAGCAAAGAACTGTAGTCTTCACCCTGGACCAAAAATAGGGATGCACAGATGACACGACTCTCACCCCCAACCCCATTCTCATCCCCCACCTGCTCCTACAGGTCACAGCTTTGTAGCCACAGGAAGATGTTTACATCATGGCCCTATTGACACAGGCCAGAGTTCAAGGAAGCTCAGTAAATCATGAGTCTAAATAGGGTAGGGCTGTAGCCGGGTGGAGGAGAGAGGGGAAGCAATGAGAACAGAACCATCTCTTTGAAGAGGAACAAATGTGAATGTTTACAGTCCCCCTGGTGCATTCTCCTCGCGCTGAAAACATGTTCAGGCGCTGGTTGGTTAATCTGCCTTCCGAGAGGTTGTGCTGAATGGCAAGGAGCCCTGTTCATGCCACCAACTAGATCTTTGCCTGTGCTTCAGTTTATTCTGCAAAACTCCTAGTGGCATGGAAGGGAGCCAGTGCATTAGTCGTGTATTTTCATATGTGCGGTACCAAAGGGGCTGAACTATGCATTGTGTAGTCCCAAAAGGCTGGTGAAATCAGGCTTAGTCCTGGCACACTCGTGGGATTCCTCTCCAAAAGGAGAAGGAAAAAAAGAACACAAACCAACCAAAAAACACAGTCAGCAAACAAGACAGGGCATGTTTCTGCACTAAACCACAGTACATAGTTTAACAGTGTTTCAGAAATCTTCTTCATTTATCCTTAATCTGAAGCCATTTTTTTCCCCAGCAGAGGATGGCACATCCAGCTCCACTTCTGCAGCTGCAACATTTCTTGGTTTCCTACATAGTTCAGAGTATCTCAGAGATATTCCCATTCTTTGTAATTGCTGCACAGTGCATTAGCACTTCACTCTGTCACTCACTGATTTCCTCTATCTCATTAAGACTTCAGGAGTGTCTGATGAGTGCATTTAATTAAAGTGAGTGCAAACTGATAACAAGGCCTTGTGATTCTTTTGTCCACCTCTTTGCCGATCAGTAACTAGTAAACTGAAGGTACTGAAGGGGACAGTGCATGACAAAATGAGTGGAAGGACAGTAAAAAAGGAGAGTCAAAGTCCAGGTGTGGGACATTAACTCAGCAAAATCAAATGTCATGCTGAGATCCACAAAGCAAGGGCGGACACAGTACTAGAAATGCTTGACCTTTCTTCCTTTAAAAACAGTCCATGTTTGAAAGACATCTGAAAAGCATTTGCAAGACAGGACAGGGCTGTACACAGGGATAGGCTTCTAAAGGGAGGTGTGATCTCCCTGATGGGCTTCATCCACTTAGCAAACATAATCCTGCCTGTCTTCAGCAGAGCCTCTTTACTGATGGCTCATCTACACTAGAAACATTATACTTGCATAGCTTTATTCCCAGACCCTTCCTTGCTCAAACAAGCACAGAAAATTATCATATGGACAAAATCCTGCTATTGCTAGTAAAATTGATTTATTCCAGCTGAGCAGCTGGTCTTAGGTTTCATTTTCTCTGCAAGAAAGTCCCAACAGAGATTCTCACAAAGAAAAAGATGCCCAGGTAACGCATCACAAGAACACTCATTTGGCTCTCTGGCTGCAGCCTTGGCTGGTATCACTGTTATTAGAAGGCTGTTTTAGCAAAGAAACCATGTGGGCAGTCGGCCTCCCACTTCTGGAGCTTTCAGTGAAATCTCCAACTTGTCTTCAGCCCTTTTAAGATGCAAATATTGCTCCTGATCAAGTTTCTTTATAAATTGCAAAGGCAGCTACTTCATTTTGCAGCAGACAGGGGTGGCCTCACTTTGCTGCTCCACAGACAGACAAAACTTTGCTCACGGAAGCTGAAAGGCTCCTCTCTCAAGGCAACCACAGGGAAGTCTGTAGGATGAGACTGGTCTTTCCTACTTAACCTGTACACTTAAGATGGTGTAACAGAAGGTCAAAAGAGATCACAGGCACATCTTTGCTGACAACCTACCTGTCACACAGCGTGACACATTGCCCATGCTCCATTGGAAGTGAAAAAAATCTTCATTTTAACAGAGTTCCAGATTTTCAGACAACTACAGCCCTGAGATTAGCTCAGTTGGTTAGAGCATGGTGCCAATAATGCCAAAGTTGTGGGTTTGAGCCCTATATGGGCTTAAGAGTTGGAGTCAATCCTTGTGGGTCCCTTCCAACTCAGAATATTCTGAGAACTGGGAAAGCCCAACCACTGACTCCAGACCCTGATGAAGAAGAGGGTTAATTGCCTGAGTACTAGCAATATGCCTGACTGCAAACACACAAAATACATTGAGAGGTCCTTGTGAAAAGCCCTAGGGAAAAAAATTACTGGCTCCTACTCTGGCAATGAAAAGTCCTTACAGAAGACACATATTAAACTTTTCTAATGTCTCAGAAATAGGACAAAAGGCACCTATTTTGCTGGCAAGGTCTACTGCATTAGGCTAGAAAACAGAATAATATGAATTCTGGAGAAGTAACAATTTTCCTTATTCTTTCCTGAATTTCTTTCACGTGACCCAGGAATTTTAACAGTGTAGGATCACATCCATTGCAATCACTGCTGTTTTTGTGATTTATTATTTATTCTGTAGCTATTTCTCAGAGACCATTCAGGCCATGAGACAACAGACCAAGAGCACAAAGGACAAGGTGACATGGTTATGCAAACAAGTCTTATGTCTGGCTTTTGTGTTATTATTACTATTTTGTTGTTAGGTAACTAACCATAAGATGCAATGGTATCAGTCATCTTTCCTGGCACCTGCCTGGCCACATGAGTGATAAACACAGCCCACAGTTTCACTTTTAGTAGGGGACACGCACAGTTCTCTCCTCTGGTTACCTGGAGCAAAATACTTCAGTCCTATCTGCACAGAAGAAAAACCCTGTGTTAGCAAACATATTTGACAGCACAACATTTAACATAATTTGTCCTTCTCAACAACAATTATTGCTTTAAAAAACACATTAAGTGATCTAAGGTATTTCACGGAAACCCAAGGAAGTGATTTGTTAATATGTTTAAATGTGTCTTGGCTCAGGCCCTCTGGAAAGTCAAGGACAAGCTTATCTCTCTACCTGTAATTTACTTGACTACCTTTACTTTTTTTAAAAGAGTTGGTTGTAAAATTTGGTTGTTGAATTCTCTGCTGCTTTCCATTCCATGTATTCTGAGGCCCTGAGCTGCTGCAGGTATTTTTCAGGCAAAATGCCCTGTTCAGGGGCAATCCAACACAGGTCTGGGTGGGCATCCAGCATACGGTGCTGCCCACTCTGCCGAGAATGAAGCTCACCAGCTGCAGCTGTTCAGGCAAATTTCCTAACACCATCCCATGATGCAACGTCTCCTGCTCAGAAATTACTCAGAACTCCCAACTTACAAAACAGGACACAGGAAGAGTGTTTTTAGGACACCCAGGACACCCTGGCATAACCACAGCTCTGTCAAAATATGGGTCCCTCTGTGGGCACATAGTAACGCTCCTGCATGGTTAAGGGAAACAACCTGACATGTTCCAAATAAGCACCAGCTGCAATTTTCTCCATATTTTTAAAATTACATGTGGCTCTCAAGAGCCTGGCAAATTGTCAACACAGCCCCTAGTCTGGTGCAATTTAAGTGTCCTTAGTCCAAATGGTATAAAAGGAAACAGTTACAGAAACTCTGAAAATAAAGGATGATGTTGGGTTGATGGCTTTCTAAATATTTCTTAAAATCCTGGGGGTGCTTTCTGTAGACATTTATTTTCAGGCAAAACTTTAAAAGCCTGAGCTGCCATAATTTCCAGAGGAGCTAGCTTAAAGGCTATATTTAGAAGATCTTGTCAGAAAAGTTTCCTTTAAATCAGGCTGCTTAGTCCTACCTAGAAAAGGATGTGATTTTTCACTCATTTGCTTAACTTTTAGCTATTTCCACACACACACATTTTTTAAAGGAGAGAGACGACAGAGATACCTCCTAAACTTAAATTAAACCATCATAAAAAGCCTGCAGAGAAAATGCCAGCTTTGTGACTAGTAAAAACCAACACAGTATTTTCCTGGCACTGTGCAAATGACTGATCCAGTGGTTGTTATCTTTGAAAAATGCTCAAACTTTGAAATTCTTCGTTGGTTGGCAGCTACCAAAAACTTGTGGGCAGATTCTGGCTTATGTGATTTGAGCACTGCTTAGCATCTGTCATGAGAAAGGCTTAGGCTGAGTTTTCCTCTTTTGCAGAAATGCCATGGAACTGAAGGAAAGCCTGAAAGCACAAGGAAAGAAGCACATGAACAGAACAACTAAGATCCTACTACTGAAGTGTTCTTCAAGTGTCTTTAACCATCACAAATTAATATGATCCTGTCTTCTTGGGGATGATTAGATAACCTCTTTCTGTAAGTCTTTTTGAGCTCTTACATCTATGATTCATCCCTCTTGGGCAAAATACAAAACCAGTGTGCTGATCATCCATCATCGTTAAAAATCTCACTGCAGTTTTCAAAAAAGCAAAAGAGTTTGTCGTAGCCAAAATTCCAATTTGTGTAATTACTGTACTCTGCCTACCTAAAAAGTCCCTTTGGTTTGAATCACAGAGGCATTACTGTAGAATATGTTCTAATCAGAAGAAACGACCTTCATTCTTCACTATCTTGAAGACTGTGCAGTCATTTACCCAAAGTGGATAAAAAACTCAATTTAAACACATCCTGTGTGAGTCCAACCGGGTCAGTCATCACACAAGATACCGTGCAGAAGAGAAATAAGCATCGTATGTGGAGCAAGTCACGGGAGTGTAGGAACAAGGACAGAACATTTTCCAAGCTTTCAGGATATGACTTCCTTCTTGCTGCAAAGCTAAAAGCCTCCATGGTGAGTATGGGGCACAGCCCTCCCAGGAGACATCACCCTATACTGGTCCCTCACGGATCTCAGCTTTTCGGCCCCTCCTTTGAGCTGGGTTTGGTCAGCAAGACCTTGTAGACTTTACACACTTGGTTCAATATGCCACTGTCTATGGAAGTATTTCCCTTGCCATTTTTCTTATGGAAATTTGAATGATTTTTAGCACGAGAGCCATCTTCTCACAGAAAATTCTGGTTCTACCAAATTCCAGAAAAATTTTAAAAAGGAAAATTGTAGCTTGGTCTCAGAATGACCAGTGCTCTAGGCACCACCACAGTCTGCAGCAAATCTGAACAAATGACTGCATGTTACTATGACAGAAACAGAGGTGAAGGAAAGACGATGGTACAGCACTGTCACCATCATTCTGGGTGCCATTACCACACACAGCACACCTCTCCCTACTGCAAGCCCATGGATTCCATGACCAAGAAACATCTGAAAGGATTTGTGGACAATTGTGAAGGAAAACAAAAAGATGAATTTGTGAATCTTTGAAGTAGTGGGTTCCAACCTGTGGCTGATGTAGAGCCAAATAACGTCTTTTCAGCAATGCATTTAATTTGTCTGTTCCCAGTGGGAAGTATCAGGCCCAGGAAGCTCTTGTCATAAGAAAAGGATTGAGTTGAGATGAAGTCTTCAAGGGCTTGTTGTGAGAGGTGAAGGAGCAACTTTTGCTACAAGTCCACTGTGCTCTCACAGCCAGTGAACTCCACAGCACAAAACACAGCCACATCTCCCATCTGCTAACAGGGACATTTACTCAGTCTTTAACTCGGACAACATTTCCTCTGTGGTGTTGATAATGAACCAGCACAGGTTGGGGTCCTCTTTCAGGGAAATCCCATGGAGCAAACTATTGGAGTTTGGGCACTTATGTCAGGGGAATACCACGACATGCTTCCCTGGGTGTCCACTACAGAGGGTGCTACAGACAGGAGACTGTGTTAGATGGGTCTGACCTGGGCATGTCCATGTTCTGATATCCCATTCCTAAGGCCAGCACATAAGACCCTATCCAGGGACATTAATGCAGTGATAGTAAGGTGACACTATGGCTGTCAGTGATAATACAGATAACTTCATAGACAAGTGTCCAGCAGAGATTATAACCTCGAAGACTCCTCAAAAACCCCAGATCACTAGCAAACACAAATTATACTTCATTTATTGTAATAATGATATAAATGTTGCAAAATTTTGAGACCAAACTGCTACTGCAGAGGGTTGACAAGATTCAAGGCATCATCAGTGCACTGACACACTCTTAACAGATCCCTCTGGGTCCTTAACAAAAATATGTAAAACCCCATGCATGTAAAATAAATTCGGACCAAAAAAAATCCCACCAAACCAAATTACAAAGTAAAGTGTGGAATATCTGCCATAGCCAGGGTTTAGGTTAGACAGCAGAACCTTCTAAATTGTGAAAGGATGGTATCCTCCACATTTGGGCCAGGAGTGTCTGTGGAGGCACCCTCGTCCCATGTATTCTCCTCTTCACACTGAGACATTATAGCTGGCTTTAATATACTTTATAAGCCTGCCTGACTGGCAAATTTTAACAAACAATACCTTCAATATGTATTAGAGAAGTTTCCTGATGCACCAGGAGATCTTATACCTGTGTGCAGCAGCAAAGCTGACAGTCACTGTTCTCTATCAGGTGTGTGCATAGCAAATAGTACAAAGCCAGATCAAAAGGGGATATTGAATTTTTCACATTGTGTCTCCCTCAACCTGGCAGAATGAAATTCAAACAGAAAATACTTAGGTTCTACATCAGGAATTTAAAAAAAAAAAAAAGTAAAATAATCAACCTCTCTGGAGAAAAATATCTCTTAGTTTTCAAAAAGAAGGACAGACTTCTGATTATGGCACCCGGACTTGTAACACAGATTCTAGTTCCTGCACAAACTTCCTTTGGGACTTCAGGCAAGTTCAATCACTCAGTAAAATGGGACAAGGCCTGTCACTCATCATTTGTCTGTGTATTTGACTTACCCTGTAAGATCATAGAGGTGAGGTCTATTTGTTACTACATGTTAGAAAAATGATGAGGACAACATGGCTTTGCTTTCCATTTGCACCTCTGAGCACTCTCATACAAATAAGGAATAATCTCAATGTATTTAAAGTTCCTTGGGACAGAAATAAAAATAGGCTTAGGGGGACAAAACAACAATAATAAAAAGAGAAAAAGACCAATTCTGGGATGGGACAGGAACAATTCACAGCTGGGAACAGGCAGTAGACACCTGGGATCTGGCAGATGGATATTGCTGCCTTGATATCCAGAACAGCAGGATAGCAACTGACAGAAACTCTGGATTTCTGCTGGGCTGCTCCTATTCTAGTTTCTGTCCGAAACCACCCTGAGGTGCTGCTGGAGGCTCTGACTCCAGCTCCTGCCCTGCCTTCCGGGACACCTCAGGGGACTGTGACGCACCACCATACCCTCTGTCCTGGCAGATACCCTTTCCTCAGCCCCTCACTGAGGGTCTGTCATATCACCTGCTCTTTCACCCGGTGGATGAAATTATCTGCTGGTGTTTCCTCTACTGCTGGCCACCATGAGAGAGGCATGAGAGGACATGGAGAAGATAATTCCATAAGCCCTGTTCTCCCATGGTGTAAATCTTGAAACACACATGCGAGGTTTTTCCCGCAGACAGAAAGCAGATTTCAGAACTGGAGAATCAAATCCAGCCTTGGCATACTCCCAAGCAAATGGACAACTCAGGCTAGACTGAAGCCCAAGGGACTGCACAAGGCAGCATCCTGCTTTTTATCAATGCACTTTTGGCCATCACACCACCACACTTCAAATTAAAGGTCTGCAAAAGCCTCCACTTCATAAACCTCTATCAGGTTCTCCTATGGCACACCAAACCGTAAGTGACAGAGAGAGGTAAGCGGAGAGGGAGGGAGGAGAACCAATGCACTAAGGAAATCAAATGCTGTGCACAACTGACATAAGCACTAAATATTTACCTCCATTTAAAAACTTAAGCTATTTCCCTTTCCAGTCCTATCAAATCACCTTCCTAATCATACGCACTTGTTATTTTTCCCCAGGGACGTGAACTCAGCTTGTAAAACATCTACTTGAGGAACAACAAAGTGTTGCTGGTGTGACATGAATTGCTGGGGAAATAATGCTGAGGGTCTGATCCAAAGGCAAGCTTGAGCCATGGGCTCCCAGCAGTACTGCACACATGAGCCTGAAAATCACTCCTCTCTCCCTTTGCATCTTCTGATTCAGTCCCTACCTTTCAGATTATCAGAGCCCTCATTTCACTTAATTCCTAAGACAGAAGAATCCTAATGAAAACCTGAGCCCAGCTGCTTTTGTCTGACTCTCAGATCTGCCACTTGAAATAAAGGGACTGCTTTTTCAATTTCTACTATTTTTTTGCTAGGAAATTGTTTTAGCAGAAGCTACGCAAATGCTGAACCTTTTTCAAGCTGTGAAGATTTGCAGGAACTGAAGAACTTTTCTCCCATGACTGTTGCATTGTTTTACATAAGGAAGGATGAACAGAAGGTCAAAAGCAATGCAGGAACAGGAGCCTTTGGCCAATTTTGTGTGCTGAGCATGAGGAAGTCCCAGTACAATTCCCTCAGCATTATACAAAGCAACATGATTTCTTTTCAGTGTTCAAAAATCCTGCTCCACCTCCTCAACAGTGATACGTAGGCCCTAGAGCAAGCAAAAATTGCTTTAAAATATTTCATCCTGTGCTCTGGCTAAAGTGTTAAACCAGGCTTCCTTCCACCACTCAAAGCTCACTGAAAAAAAAGGCCCCAAGCTCTCTGCAAAGACAATATCCAGGATTAGATATTTGAATTTTCTAACATCCAGTAAAGAAAGAAGGTCTGTCTCAAGAATTAAACACAGAAATTAGAAGAAAACTACTTTAAAATAGTCTTACGCAATTTAAGTGTGACCCTGCACTAATGACGTTATTTGAAACCTCATTAAAGAACTGCAAGGTATTATTGTTGTAGCATTAATAGCTCCATTGTTGCAGCATAAATAACTGCGTGAAATAATTCCAGATGCAATGAGGATGGAAAGGAACAGTGTGCCTCACACTCCTTCAGTACTGCATCTTCAGATGGCTCTTTCCAGCTGAAATTTCCCACTCTGTGTCCCAGCAGTGGAGGCTCGCAGTGCCTCACACACTGGAGTTGCTAAAATGAAGCCCACAATGAATAATAGCACTTCTGTTTCAAACATTCCCATGGTTTCTTTTGGGATCTCCCTCCCCCTTCACAGAGTCTGTATTTTGCTGACTTTTCCTTATATTTAAGTGTCAGCCAGCAAGGAATTGGCAACAATGGTGGGACAATTGCTTCTCCTCATCTCCCTCTTGCAGGGGGAAAAAAATAAAAAGAGAAAAAGTGATTTCAAGAGATAGTCTGTGTGAGGCGGTGAAGCTAAAACCATAAGCTGCGCTATTTTGGAAAGCAGGAATCACAGCATCATGGAATGGTCTGGGTTGGAAGGCACCTTAATGATCAACTGCATCTATGCCTATTCAACCCTCCCAGCATCTTCTGCGGGCACAGAAAAGTCATGGCCAGACTAAAATCACACTTCTGCTCTGGATGGAGGCCACCTTGGTTAGATGTCCCTCTTCCCTCTGCACATGGTCAGAGGTGATGTTTCATCTCCACAATGTACAAAGGACTTGGAACAGCATGAAGGAAGAAGACAGGATGAGGACAAATAGGCTCAAACCTGGAAGCCAGACTAGTATGAGGCATTCAATGCCCAAGAGACCGGGGAAAAGCTGGTTTGGGGATCTCTACGACCTTAGACTCTGTGGGCATGAATTTGGTCCCCTTCCAATCTTTCACGCAAGTCTCCCTGGGACAAACTGCCTGGCTTATTCACCTTCCTAACTTATTTTGTTCCATCTTCCCTAATGCCAGTGAAAGCCCCAGAGTCCCAAGAAACAGCTTTGCCATTTCTCCAGCATGAATACACTGCTTGCACACAGGAATGAGAATTTAGCCTGGAGACATAAACCCAAATATACAGCTGTGTATGGTATGCTGAAAACTAACCCAGCACAGAGAGCTGCTTTTATGGGCAGGATTTGTTTTTCCAAATGGGATTTATTTAAAAGAAAATTGAATGGTTATAAAGAGCTCACTCTAACAATAACACAGAAAATGAATCCAGTGTTCACTGCCGGCTTTGCCTCACAGTACAATCCAGACAGAGAAATCTTCTTTAGAGGGTCCTGGCAGCAAATGACCTGCCCTGCAGAGCACTCGTGGGGAAACAGCTGGCTGAAAACTGGGACTCTGCTAATGACTGAAGTAAAGGCAGGAATTTCACTGGGGGAGGGTGTTGCAACGCCAATGTGAGGAAGTGACTATGGGAACACCCTGTTTCAACAACCCTGTTTCATATCAATAGCATGGCAAGACTCTGGGAGACAAAGAGGACTTTTCCCTCCAGGAAACTGCCAGCAGTCCCCATTACCCATTTCACCATCTTCATCAACACGGCCAGGACCCCTTAAGTCCAGAGGTCTCTTCACTTCCTTTGATGCTCCAGCCAGCTGTATAAAACTTCCTCTATACAACCTCGTTTCAATTTTCATGGTATTTAGGAATTATGGGCACCATAGAAGTATGTGTCAATAAACCCCTGGTGGGGTTTCAGCATAAAGTGTCCATAACCTACCCCACTGAGTTCCCTAAACAAAGCACTTGGGACCTTTTAACCATCACCCTCTTCAAACCCTCTTCTCTACCTGCTTTTCCCAGTGCAGTACAGTGTGCTGCTGCTGCTGCCTTTGTCCTGTTTGTCTCCTTCAATATGTGTCCCAACAGGCCAGTACACCCAGTCACAGCAGTTTATCTCCTCATCTGAAGAACAGAAACAAAAAAAACGGTTCAAAGCTGTGCCAGGGAAGGCTTAGACTGGACATCCAGGAGCATTTCTTTAATGAGAGGGTGGTCACAGATTTGATCAGGCTTTCCAGAGAGCTGGTTGATGCCCCAAGCCTGCCAGTATTTTAAGAGGCATTTGGACAATGTTCTTAACATTAAACTTTTGGTCAGCCCTGAACTGAACAGGCACTTGAACTAGATGGTCACTGTAGGTCCCTTCCAACCAAAATAGTCTATTCTATTCTAAAAACAATTAGCCATGACCATTAATGCTTCTGATACCACTTGATTCAGAACTACAAACCTACTTCAGTGACTAATTAGAGACATTATCTGATCACTTCAATCTGGGGCACATCAGAGACCTTCCTTCACCAATTAAGCACTGAGCTTCATTCAGTCCTGTCAAGGACAGTGAGCTGTGCACTGTTGCACAGATGTTTTCAAGTCACAAAACAGAGCGGGTGTGGGGACAATATTTACAGCTCTTACTGGAAACCTATTAAGGTCATGATATTGAGAAAGAGCACAGTATGGCCTTCATATTTTAAGCTTTGGAAATATCAACCCCAGAGTTGAAAGATTATTTATACTGGAAGCTGGCTACTAGGCAGCTGCCAGAGCAGAGCTAATCAAGGGACTGACTGGTCTATTAACCCTGACATATTCCCCAGCCTGTAGTCTCCTCATAGCCTTCCATGGCTGCTTCACAGATAAACCAAGAAGTTCTGATGAAACCCCAAACACAACCAATTTTTTTAACCTGTCCCAATTAAATCCATGGAGGGAAGGCAGAGCTGATTATTTAGAGGGATATAAAGAAACTTGGATTAGCCCTGGGAGAACCTTTCCAGACCCTGCCAGAGCATCACTGACTTTTCCTTTCTAAAGAGACATCACCTTTTCAGTCCTCCCCACAGATGCTCTAGTTTTAACCCAAATTAGCTCCCATCTCCTTGTCCCAGTGCTCCATCACTGCTCCAGACTTCACTCACCAACCGCCTGGGATAACACCTCCAAAGCACATTGAAGCATCCCTTTCCTCTCCCACACTCCAAGTTCAACACTGAGCAACCACCCTGCAGCTGAAGAAGCAGCCTCCATTGCCTCTACGTCCCATTAGCAAAGCTCCATCTATTCTCTAGCAAAGCCTGAGAAAGATGTCCTGATTAAAAAGTGAGCCTGATGCTCCATGCCAGCACAAAATCTACCAGACCCCACACTCCTTTACAATTATGGAGATTTCAACTGTAATTCCAAAGGTGTCTGCCTTCCCTGAAGCAGAGTAGTTTTCTCCTGCATAAATTGACTGTGCTGATATTCCAAGCTCCACCTTGCCATCAAAAATACGCTTACTCGATTCCCTCCTGGGTTCTTTGAGGATTAATTCACTCAAAATTGTGAAACACCTTGAAGAGATAAGACACCTGTGCAAGTCATAAATTGCAAGACACAGTATAACCAGCTGGTCAAACGAGGTGATTATCCTGCTGTATTTATTGTTGTGCCCTCATCTCGAGTACTGTGTGCAGTTCTGGGCCCCACAATTTAAGAAATATATTGAGGTCCTTCAACAAATCCAGACAACAAATCTGGTGAAAGGGCTGGAAGAACACCCTGCAAGGAGGACTTCGGGTTTTTCTGCTTGGTCTAGTTTGTCTAGCTGGTGAAGGGTCTAGAGAACAAGGTCTAAGAGGAACAGCTGAGGGAACTGGAGGGGTTCAGCCTGGGGAAAAGGTGGCTCAGGGGAGAACTTATCAGTCTCTAAAACTACCTGAAAGGTGGTTGCAGTGAGGTGGGAGTTGCTCTTTCCTCCAAAGTAACAAGCAATAGGACAAGAGGAAAAGGCCCCAAGTTGACTTAGGGGAGGTTTAGATTGGATATTAGGAAAAATTTCTTCAGTACAAGGGTCATCAAGTATTGGAATAGGCTGCCCCAGGAAGGGGTTGAGTCACCATCCCTGGAGGTATTTAGAAGATGTGCAGATGTGGCACTTTGGAGACATGGTTTAATGGTGGGCTTCGCAATGACAGGTTAATGTTTGGATTCAGTGATCTTAGAGGTTTCTTTCAACCTATACACTTCTATGATTTTATGATTCCCGTCTGGAGAAAAGGAGTCTGGGGAGCAACTTGTCTCTCTCTACAGCTTCCCAGGGAGGGGAAGTGGACGGGAAAGTGGAGAGGGAACTGCTGATCCCTCCTCCCTGGTATCCACTGCCAGTGGATCAAAGTGGCACCAGGGGAGGTTTAGACTGGACATTAGGAAGCATTTGTCTACCCAGAGGGTGGTCAAACACTGGAACAGGCTTTCCAGATCGGAAATGTTGATGCTCCAAGCCTGTCAGTGTTTGAGACATTTGGACATGCTTTAACTTGGTCATCCCTGAATTCGTCAGGCAGTTGGACTAGATGATCACTGCAGGTCCCTTCCAACTGAAATAATCTGTTCTATTCTATTCTGTACCAGTACGTTACGCAACAGGGAAAATTAAATGGGGTATGTGAATTATATGACACAAGCAGTTTTCTAAGACCTCTGTAGGCAACTTGCAAGTATTTCTTTTACCATAATGTTGGCTCATTTTCTGAGAAATCTGGTGTTACCCAGTGCTAAAGAAACCTTGTCAAACAGCTACCAGTGTTAAAAAGAGGAATTTCCCATACTTAACCTTTTGAGGAACAAGAGGTTAACAGAAAAAGGTAAATTGTAAATCTTTCCAATTTAGAAAGTGGGACCTTTTCAGCAGCATTTTCAAGAAAATCTACTGCCAGAGTGTTCCCAGAATTAAAATGGAAAACCTGACACCTTTAACCATTTCCTGCCACTGTATAACTGTCAGCATTGCATGGATTTTATCAACCTAAAAGTTCAGTTTCAAGGTTAGGAAACCTTTGCATTCATATGCTTTTGGGTTCTTTTTGTACAGTTTTCATTCCTTTGCAGCCTCAAGAAGCCTGGCTGAGGAAAGGCAGCACTGTGGGTTTTTAACAGATTCTTCCTCTCCCCGTGAAACATCATGTAATAAAGATCTGAACAGGAGAACTTTGGCCCACTCCCATGATCCAAAACAGCTCAAATATGTTGCCCTTTGTGTGAAGTCACTAGATGCAACTTTCACAAGGGCTGGTGAAGAAGCAAACATCATCACTGTGGCCACTGTTTGCCATGCAATTAAATCCAGGTGCTGTAACAATTAGAGCCCTTCAAGGACGAACACTGCCCCTCTAGGAGTACACAAGTGCCATAAGACTCAGGTAAAAAGGAATAATCAGTGGCACCCAGTGGTTAAATGCCAGAACTAGGATTAAAATCACAGTTGCTTAACTCCTTGTCTCATGTCCAATATGCTGTGCCACCCCTGTCTCTGGGAAAAACTCGAAACTTGTCTTAGCTACCTGTGCTGAACGTAATTCAGGATAGGGAGGACTGAGGTGAAGTTACATCTTGCTGGGTTCATCCCATGCACAGATGCACACAACTTTCACCAGCTTATCAGCCTAGACAAACTTTTCCTTAAAATTGCAATTTCTCTATTTCCTGGCCTCTCTCTCACATGTCAAAGTCAAATTAGTATCACTGAGATCACAATGAACATTGAGAGTCACCTGCATGGAAAAAGGTCTCAATATTTTACTTCTCCATCCTGTTTATTACAGCAAAAAAAGCTGGCTTTCTTCTCCAGAGATGTTCTAGGGTATATTATCAGCTTACTTTAATCACTGTGAAGACATTCATATGCCTCTGTCTCAGCCAGAAATGCCCAGAACACCAAGAGCACTACATGTTATGAGTTGATCCCTTTTAATAAGAAAAGCAGTATTAACATCATAAAGACAACCCAAAAAGCACCCCAAAGCACACACTTCACTAAGAGTAGAAAAGCAGATCTAGGGGAAAGGGAGCTCACATGGAAGGAAGAGACCACTACTATCGAAAATGTTTCCATGGTGCTGTTAATTACTTTATCCTCACCACCTCCTCCAACATGCTGCCTTTAAATCAGGGTTTCTTTTCACAACAGAAAGAGCGTTTGAGACAGGAGAAGGCATTCGGTTCAGCTGTCCTCTCCCAGCCCTGCAAAACCACAGGGCACCCTCTGTATTTCCACCTCCACCATGCTGGGGAATGACATCACCTCTGCTCGAGGGGGCTGCCGGGCCAACAAAAATAACTCTTACTGACCAAGAGCGCTGTTGCAAGGAATATTTTTGGAACTGTTCTCCGCATTCCTCCGAGTCCCCTGCTTCCTAGTCCAAACATATCATGGCCTAAAAATTCCTCACATTTTCTATGCAGTATTTCCTTTGGGCTCGCACAATGGGGCAGTTCTTCTGCTCAGAGCAGCACCAGTGTTCTGGAAAGGGAAGGGGGAAAAAAAGAAAAAAAAAAGGGCTGCAGCACTAAATAACCCTAATGGCAACCACAAGGGCCACAGTGTTATTTTCACGTCAGAAAAATGGTGCAGAAGGCAACAGAGTCACCTCAGATTTACCTTCCTTCCCTCTGCTGAACAAAAGGCCAAAGAATTTGGTTATTTCTTCCATGTGGTGCTAAGGGGGACTCACCTATGCTTGTGGTGAAGACCCAGCTATTCACTGGGTTTTTGCACGGAAGGGGGAGGCCAGGAGGATGTGGCATCTCCCTCTGACAGCACCTCTGGGACTGTACAGAGGCAATGTAGACCCAAAGCCTCCTCACTTCTATGCTCAGCTGCCCTTCACCACGAGAGGCACGAAACAGCAGAGGCAAGTTCTAGGTTGTGTCTAGGCTGTGCAGCTGCCATCGTTTTCCCAGGAGAAAGAGGAGGAGGCCCCCTAACATCCCACCCAAGTGACACTGTAC
The DNA here is from genome assembly GCA_013396755.1 of Sclerurus mexicanus. Classification (NCBI taxonomy): domain Eukaryota; kingdom Metazoa; phylum Chordata; class Aves; order Passeriformes; family Furnariidae; genus Sclerurus; species Sclerurus mexicanus. Next base: position 295,295 of record VWZF01006438.1, on the reverse strand, counting down.
CGATCCCTTCCACTCCCATGTCTCTCAGTGTATTGACATAAGGTCATTTTGGAGGCTTTCAAATAGCAAACAAAGGACTTGGACAAAATGTGTATAACTAAAGATATGCCAGCCTAGGCCAGGCAATGGAAAAACTCTTATTTCTTCTTCATATGCGTTTCTACCCCTTTTTTTTTCCTTTCTTTCTTTGGAAGAAAGCCATTTTCGTTATTATCAAGGTAAAAGTCATGGCTGATCTTGCAGGGAGAAGTTACGTGTGCCTTCTAGTCCATGTTCCACTCCAGCCCTCCTCTGTCCCAAGCAGCACTTGTACCCAAGTCTTCATACAAATTTCTACTTGCATAGAAACAGAGGCTTTCAAACGTGTTTCACTGTCCAATGCTTTGTTTCCTTTTTCAGCTGCCCAGATAAGAAAAACAATGCAGATAAAAAACTAATAGGGAGCATAAAGAAGCCACTCCTTCTACCAATGTTCTGCACAAGGTTTAGAGACTCCCTTTACATTTTTGTATCTCTGGTAATCCACCAGTCCTCGATCAACTTCATCAGCGCAGAGTCTGGGACTTGCTTTCTGCCGTGCCCTACTCTCCCCACTCACAGCTGGGCCTGGAAGCACATGTTTTTAAAAATACTTATATTTTTAAAGGTATTTAGATTCACTGCACATCCACAAACAGAACAGTTGCCATAAAACTGTTTTCAAACACAGAAAGAGCAAAGAAAATTGACTCTTTCGGGTGTTATAATTGAGAGACGAGGAATGGGCTGGGGAAATCAGTATTTAGGTGGAACTAATTAGCAACGACTAAAAGCTAAATGACAATGTAACCCACAGCCCCCTTGTGGGATATTCTAAAATGGCTGTGCATGTCTGAAGCTTTTCAAGGACTTTCATTATCTGCTTGGTCTACCACTTTCACAGCTCAGATAAATCAGTATTTTCCACTACAGCATTCAGCTTTGTTGCCCTGCAGAATAATTCCCCAGCCATACGCTCCAGAGATACAGAAGCACACAAAATATGATCTCTTTTACTAGGCTAATAAAAATCAGAAAGTGTACTGTATAAATTTTATAGACCTCAAAGGTCTATCTTCTGTAGGAAGAAACTGGGACTCCAGGCTACTGTCGGCACCATAACAGAGAGAAAAATATTTATCAGCTGCTTTGGAAAACCCACCAGACAGAAGTCACCAGCAAGGCAAAATAGCACAACTGTAAACTTACCTGAATCTTTCCTCTCTGAGGAGCTCTTTCACATTACGGTTTCAACTTCCAGATTAACACTTGTAGAGCCACAAGGGGAAAAGGGCCAACCAGCAAGGAAAATACTTCTGCCTCTTCGAGCCTACCCCCAAGCAGGCAACTCTATACGATGAGAATGCAAAGAGCAGGGGGTCCACGTGGCTCTGCTGAGCCTGCTCTGTGCTGTGCGTGGGGTCACCAGCCCCCTCCAGCTAAGCTGGGCTGGGGGCATTCGGAGGAGAGAAGGCGCCTGCTCTGCGCAGAAGGTCCTGCTGATTCAGTAGGATGATCCGGGGAACCTATCCGTGACCTGCTGCTGAAATGCACTGGCCCTTGAGGTATTACTGTGACACTGAGCGCTCTGAGGTATGTCAAGCACAGCCCTTCATGGCTGTGTTGCTCCTTGCTGAGCTGGAGATGAGAGACCGGAAACCCGAATGCCTTCCGAAAACTCACAGGAGCTACGTCTCAGGCCAAGGACATCTCTACATGTATTCAGCTTCTCCACAAAGTGGCGGGGAGGGACAGTGCAAAAACACGGGAGGGAAGGAATCAAAAGATTCATGCAATTTTACCCAAGGAAACTAAGGTGCTGAGCTGATGCTTTTATAAAGCTGAATGACTAGGCAAGAGGTGGGAAGGAGGACCCACTGACTGTCAGATTGCTGAAAGAGGGAAGAAGCTGAATACTGGGGTCCCAAGGGAGGGGGAGATCACGCTTCAAGCAGAAGCTGGCAGCTGCAGAAGGGGAGCCCAGCAGAGGCAACCAAGATGTTCAGATAGGCACTAACAGAGATTCTGGAGATCACCTCAAGGTTGGAAGGAGGATCCCTGCATCAACAGTGTGTTTACTTCGTTCAACACAGCTCCTGTACGGTACAAAGCAGAAGGTGATTGCTTCAAAGAGCTTTCTGCAAAATCGAAGCCTGTTTGCTTGTGGGCAAAAACTCATGCTTCACCATGGGTGAAATTGGGCACTTCAGTAAATGCCCCAGGTTCTCAGAAAGTTTCCAAAGATTCCTGATCCAGTTTGAGATCAGAGGCAAGAACAATGTCCTGAGTGCAGAACGGAGCAAATGTGTTTTCATGTGCCTTAGCTGAAGGTACTGAAGGCCTCCTCAGGTTGTTTGGCTCCAGAGTGTTTGGCCACATGGAAACACCTCTCCCCAGCTTCATTTTGGTGATCCAGGACTGAGCAGCTTCAGAGGGGGGGGTCACTATCATTACGCAAATAAAGCCACCCAGAGACCATCACATTTTTTGTTTCTCTAATGACCCAAGAGATCAGAAACTATGGGGTAAAATGACAAGTTTTAAGCCAAAAGGTGATTTTTAATTCCCCCATGAGGACAGTTAGTTTAGATTGCACAAAGAAACATGATTCTTGCCAAGATAAGAAAGCTCTTCTTGGCTTGAGATAAAGCCTCAAGAATTTCAGTCTCACCCACCATGGATGTGGACAGCATTGACCGCTCTCCACTTCAGCCAAGCCTCAGGGAAGAGATCTGTTGCAAAGCAAGACATATGGGTATTTGTTGTGAATGGCTTCCACTTACATAACTTGCAACTAATTTAGGAGTTAGTCGCAAATTCATTAGCTGATTTTCTTTGTTTTTAACAAATGAACAAACAAAATCCCTCCCTGGATTTGTAGAGTGGAAGGAGACTTCAGTAACCTTGACAGGGTTAGGGGAAACAGAGAGAAGAGAAAGTATTGTGACGAAGTTCCCCAAGTGAGATTAAACTAACTAATCTGAAGTATTCTATCCTCACAGGAGAGAAAGGGAGGCACACAACCAGCTTAACTCAGGTTAATGAGATGAGGAACCCATTCCCACAGTCCAGTGGAAAAAACAGTGGGTGCCTTCAGCCCAGCTTTAGTCCTAGTTTCAGTGCTAAAAGATGGAACAAATTGATCTGGCTCATGACTTTGACATTTGCTCTGCTATCATCATCAGCTCTATCTGATAGGATGACACTGCTTAAGCTGTGGTAGCCAGAGGAAATCCAATGCTAAGGAAATGGACATTCATTTAATGTTTATCTAGGATCAGCTCCACCAATGAATTCCAGATGTTGGCTTTAATTGTCACATTCTGCTATGTTTAAGCAGCAGGAGTTCATAAGGCCGATTTGTAAATCAATCTGGCAGACTCATACTGAATCCCATCTCTGCCAGCTTTTCTAAGTCAGAAGATGCTCTTAAAATGTTAAGTACTTAACGTGTCTGCAACGCAAAAGGAAGGAAAGATTTATTTTTTTTTTAAATATCTCCCCTAAAGTTTTTCTCCTTTTGCTCCTTCTGTGCTTCATTTCCTCCCTGTACAACTGCAAGACAAACCATTCCTTCAGATGAGTCCAAGGAATTTTAGCAGTCCTAAATCTAACGTGGGCAGGTACCAGGATGCAGCCCTGAAACATGGGTGGGGTACCCTGCTCATCATTCACATACATTCCTTCTGAGTAACTCCACCGATTTCCCACCACAGCCAATGGCAATTGGATGAATGGATTACATCCAGCAACAGTGTTCCTGATATTTGAGCCTCTGGTTTTTGTAAAGCGGGGGAAAAAAATAAAAATTGATTACTGCAACCTTGGGACTATCTCAGTCCTCAGCTTTCATGTTCTCATTAGTTTGTATTTAACTGTTACAGCAGTTACAGCTCAGATCCAGAGGTGGTACAGAAATGGCTTTCTTATCCTGCATCCCAAAGCATCATACAGGCTCTGAGTCAGACACCAGCAAACCTTGCAATGGTTTTGTGCTCAGCATGACTTCACACATCAGCTGAATGTGCTGGACTGGTGTCAGGGGGTTGCTTATTGCCACAGCCAACTTATCAGCCAGGCCTTGGTTACAGGAGAGAAAATTATGTTAAAACTATAGCATTAGCTTAAGTATTGTGTCCCCACTGACCAGGGCAGACACTATAGCTCATTAAAATTGCTTTAGAAACCTGTTTTCTCAATTTCCTTTCAAAGCACCTGCTTCTGAGAAAGCACCTCAGTATTCAACACATGTGAACCCTACTTACATTTTCCCAGGAATGTGTGCTTAGTACACACATTTTTCAAGAAGTGTCACTGGATGGTTAGGTAAGGTTTCAAAAGCTTTCAGCATTGGCAACACTCACCCCATGGAAGTTCACGGGAATTCTTCAAAAGGGATTGACTCAGCCTCGGCTGACTGCTTTTGAAAAACTCCCCTTTATCTTCCATCTTTAATGGTCCCAGAGATAAAGTGCTGTAAGTTCAGTTTACCATCCTCCTTTAACACTACAGGCCTCTAAGTGGGGTCCACTTCTTCCCTCACCAAGAACATGAAAAGCATTTCACTCATGGCCTGAGTCATGCTGTATTTGAAGAGAGGCTTGAGAAGAGCAGTGGCTAAAAAATTCACCCACTACTTACATTCTGAGCAGGGACCAAGGTAGCAACAAAGAACTGGCTGTATCTCACCTGAGCAGTGGTTTAGCATTTGAGGCTGGAGAAAAAATCCCACTGCATTACAACAGCAAATCCCCCAAACCAGAAAGGATGAAGAAAGCAGCCTTGAAAACACCTTCAAGTTCATTGGACCATAACTAAGCAAAGCCCAAAAGCAATGCCCTCCCCAAAATTTAAATCATCATCAATGCACATCCTGCAGAGTTCTGGGGTGGCACCAGGTGTCATGTCACATCTGAAATACAAAAAGGCAAGTCAGAAGTCCATAAGGAAATAAATAAGCTGGTTATTTCCCCACAGCAAACAGGCTCCCTGTGCTAAGGGTCAGAAAGCTGGTACAATCCTCTAGGGAGGTAGCTGTCAATAAGAAAAGCAATAAAACACTCTAAAAAAAAGTTGCAGCAGAAATAACAGGAAGATCATGCAGGCAACTTGTTGATTTTTATTCCTCGCACCTGAAACTATTTCTGTGGTCCACAGCATATGAGTGAAGACGAACAGATTTGGCTCAAAACACAGAAGAGTGCTTTCACCAAGTACCAGGTGGAAAGGATCTAGTGAAACTTTTAAAGAGCTTCCCCCTCAGGATACACCAGCATAGCCTTGGAAGAACAGAGATGCTATCACAGAATGTGCAGTATTCCTGCCTTGCTGCAGATGCTGAAGGGTGGCAAGAGTGTCACTTGCGAGCAGTCCAGTGTGCAGCCTGCCCTCCTGGTAAGTGTGGGGGTTTGAATAAAACCAGGGCCAAAAATTCCTAAGACAAGCTAACACAGGTCAAACAAACGAATAGCAAAAACCACATATAAGGCATAACTTCTGCATTTAAAGTTTAAGAGTTTAATTTATAGTTGAGCATGTCCATGACCCAGCTTTTGCCTAGAACAAGGGTAAAACGTATCCAAATCATTCCTGGCAAGGGGATCTGAGATACAGATGAGTGCTGACAGTGCTGAGGATGTTGAGTGGCCAAATTCCTTTCTGATGCAATTCCACCGATCTGCCCCTGAAAGCTATTGCCCTTTTGTCTGTTTATCATGGCAAGGTCTCAAGGGGCCACAACAAAATTATCCAAATTATCCAAGGACAGAGCACCCAGAGAACCATTTCATATTTTTGAAGGTCACATAGACGTGTTTTTGCAATGATCTTGATTAAGTTTCTCAGACACCTCCCTAGAGGCTCTGAAAACCATCCCAGGGGAAAGAGGGTGATGGACTTCCTACAGACAAAGCCAGTCAGTCCACTATTTTGAGCAGGACATGGTTTGCATGTCAGGGGCAAGTGTGTCAGGGTGGGAGGAGCACACCCAGCACCTTGCTGGCATTTCAAGGCAAAGACACAGACCAGCTTCGCAAAATTCAGTACTGTTTGCTTCCCAGAAGTAAAGGCTGCTGCATCTTCCAAACCTCCTTGAAGGAAAGGGATTAGCAAAACCACACTCAAAACAAAGCAGCTCACAAGAGACCTTGGCTGACACAACCCTTTTGATGTCCAGTTCCCACAACTTCTCCTGGGTTGGAGTTTCTCCTGCCAAAGCACACGCCAGGGCTACCAGGAGAAGCTGCAGTGGGCTTGCAGTTGTCAGGAGACACTGCAAACAGAGCACAAACACTGGGCTGGGCTGTGGATTGGGGAGGCGCCATCCTTCTCCTCCATGGGATTCCTGGGATTGTTAGCAGGGAATCCCAGCCCGCATCTGAAGTGGATCCAACTCCCCCCATTCCCTGTCTGTGAGCAAGGAGGACTGTCACCAGTTTTTCCCTCTCCTGCCAGCTGCATATTCAGCAGGTGAGATGAAGACCTTTCTCTACCTCAGTGGAAAGGTCATCATAAGTTACTCCAGTCTGAAAAAATAAACCCCACAAAACCAACATGCCAACTCACATGGCTTCTCTTTAAGAAGAGAAACATCTAATACTGGACCAAAGAAAACTCAACAAATAATTTGGTGGTGATGCTTCTTTCCAAAACAAAACAGTTTCGCAATGGAGGATTCAATCCCAAATATTTTAAAGCCCTTGGTTGACAATCAAGCAGAAAACTTACTAAACTCAATAGTTCAACTGACTCGACACCATTTTGCAGGGAAATAATGAATTGGACATTAAAAAACCTCAAAAAAAACCCCCAAGGCAATAGAAGTCCTATATATAATTTCAATTGTGAGATAAACTCAGATTTAGTGGCTTGGTTGGCATGAAGAGAACAGAAAATCACCCATATTTGGCATTTTTTGCCCTATAACATTTGTAAAGTGTCTGTAAGAAATTTATAAACACACACAGGAACAAATGTATCTGTAGCAAGATCAAAGAAAAGAAGGAAGACATCAACTGCCTTTGTTGCACTGGATCATTGCAATGGAAAGTAAAATAATTTGTTTCCCTTTAATTTACACGACATCTTTTCTGTGCAGGCCTGTTAATAATTTAGCTTATTATTAAACAGCATTGTTCTTACAGTTTGTCTCCCTATTGTTCTGCCACTTGTAGTAATTTAAAACAACGCAGAAGGAATGACAGACAGACGCTTTGTGCAGAGGACAGATGTGCTGACCCATTACACCACTTTAACAGCTACACTTGCGAGGTATGTTTATGTTCTTTGCTTTTTCTTCACATTAAAAGAAGGTTCTCTTTAAAACATTAACTTGAGAGCTGCAAAATACATCATAGGAGTAGAAAGTGAAGGGATAAATTCTGTGTTATCTGATTCCTTTTACTGCTTATTTCTCCCCTCTTTTCCTTGGCTTCAGTGCAAGGAGCAGGTTCCACCCTGCCAGTGCGACCAGAGTAAAACTGACATTTTATGGGTGGAAACAGTCCAAGGATGGTGGCTTATGCTCTTAACATCCTGACATCTCAACCTCTGAGAGCAGCAGCGGCGCTGCTTCCAGTGGCTGCAGAACACCTTAAAAAGCAGCACAAACTGACAATGAAAATAAACTACGGTCGCAGCGCTGCTGGAGTCTGGCAGCCCTTAACAAATACAGCAGCGTCTGGGTGTTAAAATACATAAATCTGTCATCATTACCAGGCTAAGGGGTCGTCATCCTATTCACAAAATAAAAGAACTGTGCATAATCAGTAGGGCAGGGAGTTCAGAACAAAGTACGCCTTTTACAAACTCTCAACTGCTGATAGATGGATGTTTGCAAGGGACTTAATGTCTTTAACAGGGTACGTTTAAGAAGGAGTGTAGGTTTCAGAACTCCCGGGATTAGTACTTTTTTTTCTCTCCTTTTCCAATTTTGTTGCCAAAAAGTGTATAATGTAAACACTCAGGCCTTCTGACTATGAAACCCACATTATTATAAAGGAAGAAGAATCAAAGCATTCTAGCACAATGATATTATTCATCAAGCACAACACAGAATATGTTCTTCCCTTCATCAAACAAAAATAAATCAGACTTAAAAATAGGTTTATACAGTAATTTTCAGCAGTTTTGTTGGTTTTATTTTCCTTTTTTTCATCTTTTTCTTAATGTGGATGCCAAAGACAGCATAGGAAAGGTAGAGCACCAGACCCTACAGGAATGTAAAAATATACCTCCTCAACAACCATCCACTTTAACAGGCAACATACCTACATGTATAGATCAAGAAGCAGCATGTGAGCAATTGGTGCTGTGTACATGCACACATAAAGAAGGAGTCTCCAAAATCAACATTCAAGCTACACCTTATAAACTAGTCCAACTTGGCGCTGCTCTCTCTACAATAAATATTCTTCACTGTGCCTTAATTTACAAGTGTGCCTTTTGTGTATTTCTGAGTTAACTGATACCAAAGGGACTAAAATTTGGCTAAAAAACCACCACCTGTGGCATTTACTGGGCAAACTGAGGACAGCAGAGCTGTGTGATGGCACTAGGGAGCGGAGCACAGTGCTTTGGCACAGACCTCCTGGAGACACTGTGCCCTTGGAGCTCAACCCAGTGGTCCTCTGAGTCCAGTGAGGCCATGCTAAATCCTTCACCTTCAGCAAGAAACAGAGGGATGGAGCACAACTTCCAAGGAAAAACTGTCAGGAATAGGGGAGGACAGTAGTAGCTGTAGGACAGTTAACAGAAAGATCCTGCTACTTGGAGAAGATAGCAATCTTGGACGGTTGGCAAGATGGTAGATATCTCAAAACTGCTGATGTCCAGGTCTGCAATTAGCTTGATGGTTTCTCATTACTTGGGGTGCTAGCAATTAAAAGATTCTTCACTACTGTTCTTCAGTCACAGCAGACCCTGACTGGGAGTCTAGACCACCTTTTGCAAGCCTGCCTTCCACACACGTACGTATCACCTGCTTGGCCCAGGGACTGCCTTGGCTTTACTCACAAATGCAGCCATTTCGAAGCAGTACAGACAAATTGTTGGCTGTGCACATCAGCATTGCACTGTCAACAGCAAATTTCTGGCCGCTGGCTGTAACACAAAGACAGCTCTGATTAATAAAGTCAGAGGCAAAAGACGTTTTTAGCCTCAGACAAACTGACGAGGAAAACCCGACGTGTGCACCACAAACTCGCTGGGATCAGAGGCTAATTCTATTAATATCGTTTAACAGAAGGAAGCCATAAATTGCTCAGATCAAACACAGTTTTAATGTCAGCCTGCCTGGTATTGTGTATTGCTTTCATTCCCAAACAATACTCGTGCAGCAAACAGAGCTGCAGTTTGCTATTTGCATGGGTGTAGCAGCCACTGCACACTCCAAAGCATCTGCAAAGGATTGTGGGCTAAATGCATCCATATGTCCTGCATGCCTCGAATTTACACTGCCTGCAGCTCTGGTTTGCCACAGTCTGCCACAGGATGGAGTATGGGGGGAAATTATATATCCATACATATATGTATGAATTTCATGCTTACATCCATGGAAAAAAATCTTTTCATTTCCTTTAAATTGTGAACAGGTGTTGTCACCTTCCTAAGTTGGCTTCTATGTTACAGCTTCACAAAGGCAAAAAAGAGATCTACCCGAAACAGTGAGGCTTTTGTTAGCCACAACATGATGTATTGATAAGCATACTGTAAAGTTTGTTATAAAATCAAACGAAACTAATAAAACCTAACAAAGATCTTGTAAAAACTGTGGACATTATACAGCATTAGCACTGAGTTACATTATAGATCTGGACCTGGAAGAAACAAGACTGCTGCCCGGCTGTGATGTTTTCCAGCTTTTTACACCCATTCACCACGACCATCAGTCAAACCACTCGGTGTTACGTTTTTGATCAGTCATTTTTAGGATAGTTACAGCTAATACTGGCACTCACATAATCACCTCTTTTTGGAGAAAGCTTTTCAAGAACAGATGGTTATGGCCTCTTGTGACATCAGTCTAGTATAGCACTCATCACAATGATGAAAGCCAGTGAAATTGTTCTTTGCGGCAATCCAGCAACAGCCACCTTTTCATTTTGGCCTATTTCTTTCCCCTCCTGTCCTCTCCAAGGACAGTGGACATTTTAGAGGACTCAGCATGCTGTATATATGGGGACAAGGAGTTTGCTGGACTCTGAGCGGGACCCTCCAAATGAGGGAGAAATTAAGCATCCCTGAAATTCAGGGGATAGGAATGCCTGATTGCTTTTAGATTTCTTTTAAGATGTTTGCGCTGTCCCTGAGCAACACCAAGCATGGTCAGGGTGTGTGTCTTTATGCCTACGCTAATAAACAGAAGGAAGAGCCCTTGCTTGGGTGAGGGCATCATTAGTCAACCATGAGTCACTTCCAGTGGAAAAGGAGCTTAATTTCCAAGTGAAGAGTTTCTAGCTATGAGTTTGCACCAAGATATGAAAATACATTTAATGTACCAAGCATTTCACTGACTCCTCTATTCAGTGGGATCAATTAATGCCCATTGCCAGCCTCTTCCCACTGGCTGACAAAGAGGACCCCCTCACTTGGCAACACCACTAAGACCATACCTGCACCTCCGCAGAGGGTGACCTGGTGGCACCACACCACAAGTTGACAAGGAGTCCTTGTGCAATGCTTGCCATGGGTAGGCCTTGGGTAAGCTCCCCTTTTCTGCTCAGCTCCCAAAGGCCCAAACCAATCTGAGCTTTAATTAGCAACATAACCATAACTAAGCACCAGTGACTATGGCCAGATCCTCATCTGGTGTTAATCACACTGCGTGTGCACAGGAGGCCACCAACGTAGATCCAGCTGCTGGATTGGGACTTTAACAAATTAAACATGAGAACTCTTTCACTGTTTATTGTCACAAGGAACTCTTCATTTCCATATAACAACTGACTAATCATCATTAGTCATGATTATGTGTCCTGTGATTGTGTTAATGGTCCCGCACTGGATGGACTGCCCTTTGCACTTTGTGTTGAAATAAATGCACTAAAGACGTTCTGCTAACTCTATACCATGACCAGCACAAGCTACACCACCTTGTTCTCAAATGCAAAAACTGCATCTTTTACTTCTTTTTTTTTTTTCCATGTGTTGACTCATTTCAGTTTTTGCTTAGCATTAGCAGACCCCTGGTGCACACATTGCTGACTCAGTGTTGATTCACATCTTCTTGCTGAGCACATCTCTCTCTGGTCCCCCAGAGTTTATTAAGAGGCCAAAACCCAAACATAAATGAATTTGTCATGCTTTTCCAAGATGGCTGATGGCACCTGACTTGGGGCTAGAAATGTTTTCTCAGCTTTTGCACTGCAAATGAGTTCTGAGACACGGATTGATGACTTCATTGGAGAAGTGTAATGCAAACCATATTTTACTGTACTTGATTTTTTTTCACACAGTATTTTCTACTCCTATGTGCAGAAAAGAGCACATTAGAATAAATATCCACTCAGACATGGCCACGATTTTTTTTCCAGGATACTTATGCTGACTGTTTAAAAAAAATGGTTATTTTAATGCAAATTTTTCACACATGCCTGTTATCAAAGAGAGCTGTCTTTGGACAAGCTGTAAAAAAACATGAAATAGCAGCTGGCTCAGCAGGAAAAAGCTACTTTAAAGATAAATCATCTGATGTCAGGGCAGATTCACTAAGCGATCTATTGCAACTGACAGACAGCAGATATTTAATAGCAAATTTGATTAGTTTGAGATGTAGTTCAAATTCTGAACAGCCCATCAGAGGTTTAGGACAAGCTGCACTCTTCTTCCTGCTCTCTGTATCAAGACTCTACAGCCCAAACGGGGGTTCACTCAGAGGGTCAGGCACCAGAAGGGGATATGAACTGGATAGATGACAGATTCTTCACCAAAATCTTCCTCCAAAATCACCCAAAGAAGAGAATAAACAACTGCAGCAGTCCAAGACATAGGGCAAGAAAAAGAAATACTGGAGAAGCTGTTCCTTGGACTTAGGTGTTGATTTTTCATTTTGGTGTTGAGATGCACCCGAGTGAAGCAAGAAGGCTACAGTGCAGAGACAATCCCAAACCCTGTTCTTGTTGCTGCCTTTTTTTTTTCCCTGTGCTACAGAAGGTAATAAGAAACATGGATGCAGACGTGAAAACAGAGACAGTTTGATCTTTCATCACTCGGTTGAGCAACTGATGCAAGATGAAGTATTTACCAGCAGCACCTGTAGCAATAGCCCCACATGTTGTAATGCTGGCACACCTTGCAGGATTTGGCCCATAACACTTCTGCAAGTGAAAAGTTCTCTGTGTTGTGCAGCAGTGAAAGAGGTCATTATGCTACAGCATAAATATTTACCTATAGTCCTTCCTACAGCTGTTCACCAACAATTCTCCCTTCAGAGAATGTCCAGACTTCTGGAACAAGCAATACTGTTTATTATTGCAGAAAGAGACGGTAATGGAGGTTCTCCAGCACTTCCATGTTAGAATACTTTGTTGTCTAAGTTATTTATAAGCCAGGAAAATCTCACCCATTCGGGCTAAGATTTCCCAGGGAGGGTCTGATGGCTGGAGCGTGCGATGGCTCCATGTGTGCAGCCTCAGAGTTTCTCCAAGCTGGCCACAGCTCCATAGAGGCTTCAGTTACACCACCACCTGCTATTTTTTTTCTGCAGAACACGCCTCCATTCAGCACACAAGGTGGACAGTTTTCAAACAAGGAGCAGCTATTCAACACTTTGTTTCTTCATCGCTGGGCTTAGGTTTCCTTTAAGAGCACACTGGCAAGGAATTTTTTAATTCTGCTGTAAAGAAACCGCAGGTTTCAACCAAGCATAAACCAAATAATGTTACTTTTCACACCTTTAGGTTATAAATCAACCCTTCTGAATTGATTCAGCTGGGGATAAAAACCTTAAAAATAAGATTTTCACGGGCATCACTGTACCTATAATTTTTGGGAAGGTACAGCACATTTGTTTGGATGAGCTACACATAATACTCCAAAAAAGGAACTATTGCACTTAATGGCTGCAATGTGATTTAATACTGATTAAAGCTCCTCTTCCAGCATTTGTAAGTCTGTCTGCAGAGTAATTGGCATCCGAAATCTTGTGGTGAGCCACAAAAACTATTAAGGACAGCTAAGAGAGGAAACTGTAGTTTTGACTTATACTGGTAATCTGCTTTTACTGGCTTACATTTCATGCAGGGGTGTATTAGAGCAGGATTCCTTGGATCTCTGGGATCCAGGCCCTGCAGTCTGAGAAGATGGGGAAGTAAGCAGGGCAGAAACCAATTGCTACCATCTGGGTTGGCAAAACCTATGTCTGAGAAGGAAGACCAAAAACGCAGAATAAGAGATGACTCCTGTCCAAGAGAGCAGTAGGAAGATGCTAAATTAGGAAGAAAAAACTTTAGTAAGTGCTATGAAGGAGGAATAGTCTTTTACAGTGAGATTTAAGAGGTTTAGACTCAACTCTGAGCCACAGCTCATATTTTATGTGGTCTTGGCCTAATCACCTGGTCTTTCTTTGTCCTAGTTACCATCTGTAAAATCACTGTAATCCGCCTCATCCGCGCTTGCAGACTGAGAAGCTCTCCAGCCAGGCAATGCGTAGGCACGACTACCAGACGTGTAGAGGCAGACCTAAGGCTGCTCTGCTCATGCACAGAGCTGGCCGGTTGCAAGGAAGATCTGTCCTGAAAGCCACAAAGCAGCATCCAAACAGGCTCATACCTAAATTATTACATCTCACAGAGCCCGACCACGGAGCCCACCCCTGCCATGCCTGCCAGCCCCCACCAGTGTTGGTGGCTCCACTGCCCTTTTTACTCCTTTGTAAAATGTCACAGGTCTTTGTTGGGTCCCTGTACTATAATGGAATACTGAGGTTAACAAGAGTTAAGACTAATAAGAGTTACATAGCACAGAATGCAAGCAGAGAGGTTGAAGACTGGTGAATTTAGTCTCAGCTCTCTGTAAGATCTTGGGTAAACCGTCACCTTATCCTGCTGCAGCCCACATGTATATAACACAGGAGTGACAATTCCTCACTTGCCGGTGGTGTGGCAGAGCTCAGTTAAAAGCACACACCATAACTCCAAAACCTTTCAATCAGCTACTGTATATTTTCCAGACATTATTGATTAAATTTCCAGAATGTTTTCACGTCAATATGAATTTTATTTTTTAAAGCCCTAGTGTTTTATGAATCATTTAACACTATTTTACATTTAATATCTTAACCACCTTGCCCATGTCTGACACCTGTGTGGTTTTACATGTTTGGTGTTAGCAGTAAAGCTGGAATAAGAGGGGTTTTATTCCTTTGAAGGAGTGGGAGAATGGAGAGGCCATGTGGTTCAAAAAGCCACTCTGCCTAATGAAGTTTGTGCTGTCTGGAGCACAAACAAAACAGCTCCATCAATTTGATCTTCATTGTCAAAACTGACATGCAGTTGGTTTTAAAACACTGCCTCCTTCTCAAAAATCAACAAGGGATTGATTTTCCCTCAACCAAAAGCATTTTCACCAAGATGAACATGAGCATCTGGTCAATGCATTAAATGTCTGGGTCTTTTGAAAGAATAAGTCAATGATACCTTGTGTTTACTTGCAGGGCTTGACAAGAAAGACATAAGGGGAACATTTGTTTTCAGGGGAAGCTGTTCTAGTGAAAAGCAATTGGTTTGAAATGCCACATGAACACAACAGTACCACTGGAGATGAGGGACATAAGCAATCCAACAAAAATGGTCTGAGCAAGAGGAATGCACAATGGCACACTGTGAGGCAAGGAAGGAAGGTGCAAAAGAGTCTAGATAAGTCTAGTTTTCACAACAAGGATGCAGAGAGATGAACAATACCACAGCCCATATGTCTGCCACACATTTAGGTTAAAGTTATCCTTTTCTTGGCACTTGATGATCAATATTTGTTTGCATAGGGCTCAATCTCACACCCACAGAGGCCAGTGGGAGCTTGCCATTTCCTTCCAGAGCTGCCCGACGAGGCTCTAAATAACCACTGTTTGTGCCCAGTGTTTTTCAGTGCCAAATATAATGAACATTATTGTTCTTAACACAATTAAATTTGATAATCCAATTTCCCTGAGCAACTGAATTGGAGTTTTTGTCTCAATCTTTCCTGACTTCTAGTCCAACTTTTACCCTGTGCCTCCTGGCCTTACCCTTTCATTTGCTTCTGTTGTGCTACCAAGAATAGGTCTTGGAATAGTGGGATCTGGCTTGGCCTCTGAGTTTCATAGAAGATACAAGATGACATAGAAGAGCAAAGATTTTGGCAACCTCCACATACTGCAAAAGCATAAGCTGAACTGAAGCAGGCTCCTATAGCATTCCTTTCTCTCCACCAAACAATCTGAAAAGCATGTCCAAAAGGAGTCTGTATAGACATGACTCTATAAGACTATTTCCACTTCACCCTTCTTGTTCAGCCTAGAGTATAGAAATAGATGAATGTGGCTAAGAAAAAGGTGGACAAGGAAAATCAAATCCCTAAATTATGTAAATTATAATATGATTTTTGCAGCTCTCTCCCACTGATGCTACAGGAGTCATATCACCAGAGGCTTTCCCTCACCTAAGCATCTCATTCCAGATAAGATATTTACATTCTTGTTTCTTTCCTACACTGGCTGTGCAGCAAAGTGCATTCTCCAAGAATCACCCCATTTTATCGGGTGATAATCCTCCACCAAGAAGCACCAAGTGTTTGCTACATGCTCTGAGCCCACAGCAGCTCTACTCATGCAAAGGTGAAGAAGAAATAGAAGGCCAAGTGCCAACCAGTAGGCAGCTGGAAACTGCCCTGAACTCTGTCTTCACTTCCACTGTCTCAGAGAAACAGAACTTTGCATACCAGACACTTGGGGTGCTGATCATGCAATAGGGAGAGCAAGACACCTGATCTCACGCCCTGCTTTGTAACTCTCCCCTTTGCTTCCTCAGCATCCTCTAGCATGCTGATTTTCACCCAGCTCTTCCCCTTCTCACAGACAAGATCCAATGAACATACCTCTGCGGCAGCTGCAGCAGAGGAATCTCTGATTACCCAGGGAAGTGTCTTTGTGAGTCTTCAGGAATGCTCAACCCAGCAAGAGACGGCAAAATCTCATCCCTGGGCCAAGCAAGCCCTTTGAAGATGGTCCAAAGCATTGCCAGTGAACCCACAGACACTGAGACAGCATCTGTAGCTTCTTAAATCCTACTTCTATCAAGAGGATTTCTCAGGAGCTGAGCATCTTTGGCCAGCTCTGAGCTTTGTTTCAACCCAAATATTATTATTCTTGAAGACACCACGCTTTGCAAAATCTCAGTACATGGATCTCCCCTCTCTCCACTGTGTGCTTTTATACGGGTGCCTCAACATTTGTTTTGAGAACTACTCTGTTCCAACAGCAGACATAAGGATCAGTGTGACCTCTCCTTATCACACAGCCTTTCCTGTGTGGAATTCCTTGTGATCTGGACCCTAGTGACTATTGCATCATTTCTGTTTATTTGTAACCTTTGGCACTGCACAATCTTATCAGCCTGCAGCCGGCTGCAGCAGAAGATGTGCAGCAACACAGCCAGCTCTGGCAACCCTCAAACCCTGGGAAGGGCCTGTTAAGAGTGGAGGTCAGTAAATGATTAGCAAAGCCAATCTGCAATCAGTGACAGCTACAAAGACATCAGCTCGCTCCCAGGTGAGGCCTGGCTTTTCTCCAGCTCTACCCACCAATTACGATGAGCGTGTAGTTCACGTTGGTGCTGCCGAAGCCATTGGTGGCTTTGCAAATGTAGGTTCCCGCATCCTCGCTTTCCACCTCCTTGATTTTCAGCCCTTGCTGGAGGATTCGGAACCTCGTCCAGCCGCTGTGGATAGTCCGTCCATCCTTCATCCACATGGTGAGAGGCGGGGGGTCGCCTTCCACCGGGCACAGGAGCTTGATGGTCCTCCCCAGCCTCACGGACTGGCGGTGAATCACTTTATCAGCAATCCTTGGGGGGCCTAGGACAGAACAGAGAGAGGAAGAGCTGTCACGACTTTTGCCAGTGATACAGCACTCATTCAAAGACGAGTCATCAATCAGGCCACTGACTGCTATACACAGATATAGCAACATGTGCTTACCAAAAAACACTTACAACCAAGGCTAAAAATGCAGGCAATTACCGAGCGATACCACAGAGATGCTGGTTTGTGCAAGCCCTGAAGCTGTAGCCTTGCCATCAGCAGCAGCTCAGGCTAACCCACCAGGGAAGCCTGGGTCTGGGGCTCTTTTGCTTTTCCAAAAGTTCCAGCGTTTTCCTATCACAAGAAGGAGTCCAATACACAAACTGTTCAGCTGCATTTGGTAGAGAAACTGTAGTTGTTTCAAACTTAACACCTACCCTGAAGGCAAAATTAGTAACAAGACTGGTACTTAGAAGCAAACACTGCCCCCCCCCCCAAATGTTATAATCCTTTCATGTTGTATGTACAGTAATTCCCTTTAATAGTCACCAGATGGGCTTTATCTGAGACACATAAGCCTGCAGTTGTTGGACACAGCGTATTCATTGGATCCTGCTTCACTGAAAGATACAGTTCAGCCTGACATGTTAACATTGCTTATAGTCCAAAAGAGGATATTTTTACAAATTGCCTTAGCAACCCTGCTGGTTTGACCCACCTGACAAATATTTGCTCTTTGTGAAAGGTGATAATTTCATGCAAAGCAGAGTGTCCCTGGAATGCCACAGAGTGAACACACTGTTTGCCACATGATAACAGGATGCACTTGGACAGGCCAACACTCAGAAAAGAGAAGTGATAAAGATTCCAACAGTGGGAATGGTCCCATAGCTGAATTCCAACCAGATTTCTTCCTAAGGCTCTGAAAAGCTGAAACAGAGAGTCTTTTTCCTCCATCTGCCTTTTCTGCCTTTATATTAATTGCACAAGTTCCCCACACAGACTGCAATAGCAACACTCTTCCCAGAATAGTCTATTAATGGGTGTGATAATAAGTACCCTGTTCTTGCATAAGGACAACATGTTTTGCTAAGGATTGCTGATGCTGAGTTGCACCCAAAACCCACAAGATGTTTGTGGGATTTGGAACTGTTCCCTCATATTTTACTCCTATTCCTAGTATTTTGCAGGACTGGACCCATGGGGGATAAGCTACAGAGCTCATATTTGCACTTCCTCATGACTAATTCCTATTATTCCAAAGTCTGCCTGATTTTTCCCCAGCATGACTAAGGCAGTACATACAGTCCAGCTCCTGAATGACTATAGAGCTGCTGTTGCAATTACTCATGCTGAATCACAACCGTGAATTTTGCAGCTTTGCTGGTGAACAGAAATGCTGCTCAAGCTGCAAAAAGAGTTGTGAATTATGTTGAAATTCATTAATGAGTTTAACTAATAGCCTGGTTAAATCAATGGGTCTTAGATACTCACAGATTCTGATGAACTTCTGATGACTCAAAGTGGGGATCTTGAGAACACTTATTCTGAAAAAGTCAGTCCCCACCAAAGATTAACACCCACCCCCTGCACACCTTCTGCAGGCCCCTATGGGACAGCATCTGAGGCAATGGTGTCCTCCCAGACTCCAAGGGAACTGGCAAAAACACAATGAGAAACCCTGCCTGTCCAGGCCTTTTTAAGTACTCCAAACCACACTGTTAATGTTCTTCACCTTGGAAGACCTCCAACCAATTCTGTGGTTGGAGAGATGATACCAAGGTCCTTTGAATGCTGGTCTGACACAAGTCACATTGCTGAACCTTTTGAAGTGGAAATCCACCCATCAGGAGGGGCTGTGTGTGTTGACCTTGATAAGGCAGAATTCACCAATATCGGGTGAGGATCGAGCCCCAAACTCTGCTACATTTCCCTACAGGGTGCAGTGTCTCGCTCAGTGCAAAGGAGCTGAAATGTCCACAGACTTGCTGAAATTCTGGGTTGGCCCTTGGAGAGGTCCTTTCTGACCCAGAGCCCTACCAAACCAAGTCAAGTTTTAAGAGTAGCTTCACTGCGGTCTGCTTGTGAGGCAGGATACTACTCCATGCATATTCAAATGACAAAAACAGATCTATAATTAGTGCTGGGGGAAAATGTTTGGTGCAGGGCAAGCAGGGACAGTGAGAAAGAGCACCCTCCTCCCAGCTTGGAAACCTGCGGCAGCTTCTTCAAAATCCCTTTCCTTCCGACATTCAGGTTGACTCCTGATGAATGTTGAGACCTGGAGGAATCAGATAGTTTCCCAGTCACGTCATGTGCTTCTCTGGGGCAGGCTGCACGAGCAGGGCTCCTGATGGCACCAGAGTTGCCTCTGGATCTGTCACATGTTTGGGTCAGCAGTAAGCTTGGTCCTCCTAAATGCCATTTTCCTTTGATTGACCTTTCGTTCTGAGGAATTGCTGGATCACTCTCTGTCACAGGATCTATTTGCAGACCTTTATGACATTTAGGAAAGGGTGCATTTCTTAGAGCCTTTCTGTATGAGAAGAAAAACACTAGCGCAGCCTTTCATTAGCTCCTTCAGCACCTTTCTTGGGAAGCAGAATAAAAGTCTCCCCACACTCTTGCTCCTGCTGTGAATTGTGCCAGATACACCAAGCACTTCTCAGTAGGGTACAGCCCCAGGACAAAGATGCTAAAGCCTTACTTTGGTCATTTAGTGCTGTACATATTCCCATTTTATTAGCTGTCATCCTTGCATTAATAAATTTGTGCCCAAGCAGTACTCTCTGAAATCAGCACCTTCACATATGTCAGGGGCTCCAGAGGCCCTGGCAAGTCAGAGGCAGCTGGACCTCCTAAAGCTGGGCTACAGCAAGCACAAAATGTTGATATCATCATGGATCTCTGTGTCTCTTTCTCATGTACAGGCATTCATTGGGTCTTATTTCACTACATATCTGTAAAGCCCGGTCTGGAGACTGCAACAGTGATGGATGAATGCTTTTCCAGTCAAGCTGGCACATCTTGCCACTCTGTGCTGTCAGTATCTGGAGGGGAAGCAGCGGAGAGGGTTCAAGTGTGTTTTGCAAAAAGGCCCTTCTCCAATATCCCCTGGGCAGAGGGTGCTGCTGACACAGAGCTGCCTCACACAACGTACCACGGAAATCCCTCACTATCCATCCCCCACTGAATCCACACACTGGATCCAGCACCCCTCGAGTTCTGCCACAGATTAATGCCCAGGGTTTCTCTACGGCAGCTCCATCTTCTTCTTTATGAACAGTGCAAAAAAGACGAGTAAAAACATGCTGAGCCCCCAGTTTCCCACGTGCAGCATTGGTACTGACAGGAACTCCCCACATTCCATAATATGCCAGAGGGTGGCCAGGAGAGCAGAGTGCCCAGTTGGCTTTGCCAAGGCGCTGATTTGGGAGCGTCCCCGGCGGCTGACCCCGCAGGGCTGGGGCACGCGTGTGCTCACAGCGGAGTGCGGCGGCGCGGGAGCAGAGCCCAGGGCACAGCCCTTGGCCCTGCAGGCTGGATACATTTCTACAGCTGCTTAGAGAGGCAAAATCCCAGGAAAGCACCTGCTGCTTCACCTACAGCTGCCAATGAGGTAAAAACAGACTGAACTCTGGCCGCCGCTGACTTCCCATCCCTCGCTGCTGCCGGCGTCTGTCCTGTGCTCTAATGCAGCATTAAAAAGGCAGATGAAATTACTCCTCGAGCAGCCACTGCTATGACCTCTGCTGTCCTAGACTCCAGCTTTGTGTTGTGTGTGAGCAGAAAAGATCCAGTGTATTTTGAGAGCAATACCCTATGACTATGACCCTATGTTTGTGGTGAGGGCAACACCCCAAGAACTGGAGACCAACACCGCAAGGGATCATTCTGAAACCCGAAAACACTTTGTTAAACCAGGTTCCTAAAACTGTGACTTCATATATTTACCAATGCAAAATTAATGCCAGTATATACCATCTCTCTGGCTGGGGGGGTGGTTCCTGTGAACTGCCCATGTGTTTGCATCCACGGGCCAAAGCTCCGGACTGGATCCTTTCAAGACAGAGTAGCAGAGAGCATTGCTCTCTGGTCCTGGGTGTAAATCCTGGCGGAGGAGCCCCTACATCAAACTTGCCCTGATTTCTTAAGCATTGGGCAGCAATTCTTGAAAACATCAGTCTTTTTAAGTGCTGAGACGCTGCAATCTGTGATGCCCTCGGACACAACAACTACTTCGTGCAGCATTTTTCCATGGGCTGTGGGAGAAGGGGACAAAAACAAGACCCTAGGTAAATATTCCATCCAAATTACTGACACAGATTTTTATACATTTTCACAGTCAGGAAGGGAGGGGGAACAGCGAGAAGACAAACACCATTTCTTGCTTCCCCTCTTGCAGTTCTCCAGCAGGTAAAGGCAGCTCCCTATGGGCACAGGACACTGCTTTTAAGCCCCACCATGGAGCAGAGGGCGCAGCTGGCTCTGCAGCCCATGCGAACAGAAGGAGCTCTTACAGTAAGCTAAGCCCCACCTCGACACAAGCTCAGTGGGGGCAGGTTTTCTTCAGTCCCCCTTGTCCTCAACCCAATAGTTTGAGAGAATCATTCCTTAATACTTTGGCTGAGGGGGAAGGGTGGAGTTTGACATCCGCGGATGTGACTCGGGAAGAAGCGACGAGAATGCAGCTGCCTCCCCCCTGTGCTTGGTTGTTATTCTTTCTCCAAACACAAACTAAATATAACTTTGCCCCATAACATTCAAATCATTTTAGTTACTAGAAGGGATCATGCCTGGAGTTCCAAGGG
The DNA here is from genome assembly GCA_013396755.1 of Sclerurus mexicanus. Classification (NCBI taxonomy): domain Eukaryota; kingdom Metazoa; phylum Chordata; class Aves; order Passeriformes; family Furnariidae; genus Sclerurus; species Sclerurus mexicanus. The sequence goes on along the minus strand of VWZF01006438.1, from coordinate 273,474 downwards.
GCAGGGTGCAATCAGGCTTAAAATATAATTTAAACAATCCAGAACCTACATTTTCCACCAGGTTATTTTCTTGCTTGTAGTTTCCCCATCTGCAAATACATATAAACACACCCAGAAAGAAACCAACAAGGCCAGCCAGATGCCAAGTTTTCTGCTCAAGATCATACAAACCCAGTCAAACATTAACAAGGAAATGCCATGATCACCTCATTTGTTTTGAATATTTCTGCTCATACACATGCAGACATGTGTGCAGATTTATTTGCCTCATTTACGAATACAAGCAACTGGAATCTCCATTCTGTTCCATTATATAAAAGACAGATCCTACACCTGTCTCACTGAACAGCTGGGCAATTTTCAATTTATATCCACTATCCTACACCACAGAAAAGCCCCACTTGCTGCTCTGCTGCTGACACTGCTTTACTAGCATTCCTGCTCTCCTCCCCACTGCCTTGAAAGGGATGGTGGTTGCCATTTCTTGGCAAAAGGAGTTATGTAAAACCCAAGAAAGCCTTTTTGCTTTAGCAAATAGCTATTTCCGGGAAGCAGCAAAAACAATTTCTAGAAGTGTATTTAAGGCACAACAGTGGAATAGCCTGGAGTTTCCTGTCCATATTTCTCACAGTCAAAAACACACACACATATAATTATATTTTCCTGGACTGCATTGCAAAGTTCATGCACTCATTCAACTCATACGTGTAGTAAACATGATTTACAGCTCTGTGTGAAAACCCTTTAGATATATGGTGTTTTGATAGTGACTCAAACCTAGCACTATAATTTAGTAACACCTAGCAGTGAAAGCTAAATGATTTCCCACTTCACATTCCTAACTTTCCATGAACCCCTTTTTACTGCTAACCTGGGGAGGAGATACTGCTTCTACAATTGTTTGGACTCAACGTTGCTATTCCTTCAGCTAAACTGCACACTAACATCAGGCTTCACATGTGGTGAACGCACCAGCACTGACCCACGTCCTGTGAGACCATTTGCCATCATACAGTTCAAAGTGAACTTTATTAACACATTAAACATAATTACAAAGAGGAAATTCCAAGGAAGGTCAACAAGCCCGGACAGTTTCTTGGAATGGAAAGTAATTTATAATATCCACATACTGTATTGTAAAGTTTATAAAGAAGTTAAATAAGTTTTAAGAGCCCCATGGGTTATGTATATTTTATTATTTAATACCAAACACATTCACCTTCCATGTAGATAAGATTTCTTTTGAAGTGCTGTGTTAGCAAATTAGCAAAGTCATTTACCAAGAAGCACCCAAACAACCCATCAACACATGCATGGAATTAGCATCAGGGGCTGGGGTACGACAGGCAGTGTGTGTCCTAGGAGGAGAATGCAGCCAGGCACACAGACCTTTCATTACAACAGTGAGATGAGGGAATTGGACAAGAGTCACCAACCAAACCACTCATTTGGCGTGAACACAATCTCTTACACCAAGACTTGAGGCAACATTCGGCCTTCACCACACTGATCACTGTAAAACCCAAGCCCTCAAAGTCCTTAGAGCAAGGGTGGTTTACACCAAAGTTGATTTCTTTCACCTTTTCCATGCTTCAAATTGAACACAGACAGCTGGAAAGGACCGCCTGAAAGCCATGTTTGAAACATGCAGCCAGAGTTGTCTAACTTGGGGTGCCCACTGCCACAAAGCTGGGCTGGAAAACTCTTGTTTACAGTGGGGGTTTAACCCTTCCTACAATAATTTAACTCTTTCTGCAAGACCAACAAGAGGATTATACGCTCACAATCTCTGCACATTACTATTATTATTATCATTATTTGTATTGGCATTCGGGCTGTAATGGTGGATCAATGGATAGAGGCCTCACTATGCTAAGGGCTCAATAAACGCAACCAAGGAGCAAAACCCAGGGGGAAGGGCTTACAAAGCAAGGATGGCACATGAGTAGGTGCTCCTGAAAGAGAGGAACTCCTGGCTCTCTGCACAGTTGGAAGCCATTACATGGAGAGCAGAACTGATAAAGATGCTTTTTGAGACAGATAAAAGGATGAATGTGTTGCCCATTCATCCCATTAACTAATGGAATAAGCAGTTCAAAGGACTGGTGAATCCAACATCTTTTCATATTTTCAAAACAGAACAGTTTGCATTTCCAAAAGGTATGCATTAGCCAAGTAAAGTAGGGGTCAGCATAGGGGTAACTGGTCCAAATGCTTTGGTATGTGACATGAGGAGATGAGATTAGATGAGCTAATGGGTCCTTCTTGGCTTGAAAACATAGGCGCCCACAGACAAAAACAATGCTTATCAAAAACAATCAAAAGATTAAAGAAAAACCCAACAGCATCTCTGTAGAACAAAGACTCTTAGCAAGAAACACAAAAACACCACAAGTATTTGCTGACCAGCCCTGACGGCTGGTCAGGCTTAGATTTGGAAAGAGCAGACTGTTTGTAGGAGCAAGCTCCAGTCTTGGGCTGCATGGCTGAGCCAGACAAACTGATGGAGAAAACAGCCCTGCAGATCCATTTTACAGCAAGTGAAGTGTCATATTTTCTCTTTCTTCCCTACCTCTGTGGTAGGAGCTGCTTTCCTGATGAAATGGATATTTATTGATAGCAAGAGAAGTGCTTGCCATATTTTTACATGAGTAATAACTAGCCCCTTGGGTGAAGGCTGCCAGTAAATTTCCTACTCTAGATGTTCCAAAACTAAGAAAAATAGAATATTTGGGAACATGTTCCATTTAATTAAGTACCCTGCATACACATTTCACTGACATTTAATAAAATAGTTATTGTATGTTGAACAATTGGCACTCGATTATTGCATAGATTTATTGCAGTTCAACAACAGCAGATGAGATACGTATCTCTGACATGGTTTTTAAATCCTTGGAGCACATGTTTTCAATAATCAGTTGGTATTTATTTAACATGAAATTACCATCTTATTAAATTAAATGTGCATGGGTGACATTCAATTTCAATTGTTGCTGAACATTTTTTCAGCAGCAAAAACTAGTAACTTTATCCCTTAGGTTTTGAGGTAGCAAACGTAAAGGAGAGTTAGGATTACTTCAAATCACTTTTGAAGAAACAGACTTCATGTGTTAGAAGGTTTCTCTTCTAGTGTGGAAGAAAAGATATTATTTATTGTTTCTTAAGTTCTGCCAGTGGTCTTAGCATGGGCCAAAAGAGAGGACTAACATCTCAAAGGCTAAAATTATCCTGAAGGCACAGTTCAGGTACGCAGTTCAATGGATAACCAGAAAACATTCTTTAGAGAAACATACAACAAAGTTGTTGGCACACATATCCAAACAATCTACCTTTTTCATTCCCATTCAAGAAGGCAAGCCCATCTGAACAATGTAATTCCTAATTTGTCAGGGTTTTTTTTCTTTTTTTTTTCAAAATGGCCTTAAAACATGTTTTCAAGGTTCTAAAATTAAAAGACCTTTTTTTTAATTATTATTATTTTAGCCTCCTCTTTCCAGGAAGGATAAACTGCCTAATTCTGGAAGAAAGCTAGAAATTGCTGGCTTGAGGTAGGCAAGAGGATCCAGAATCCAACTGAAAATCCTCACCCACAACCCCAGCCTGCTCTTTCCAAACCTACCCCAAACCCCCAGCATCTCCACCGTAGGTTACACAGGGACCATTCCTGCCAACATAAGGCATTTGTTTGCTTCCCATAGTATCTGTGAAACAATCCAGTCAGACAGCCCTGAATTACCTTTTGGGGAGAATCTACCACAATTTTAATATAAATACCATTGTACTGTGCACTTCCAACTGCTCCCCAACCACGCAAATCCTGCTTCACAAGCCCAGCCAAATCACCCACCATCTCCAAGACTTTCAGTAAAACAAACCAGACACCTCAGTTCAATTCACTTATTTTCTAACAAAACTCCCCTTCGAGCCACCACCACCAATTGCAATCACATTCCAAACCCCAAGGCTTCAAAGATGGTCATTTACATGTGAGCCAACCTGCTCCAGTTTTTGTCCCCTTCTTGTCCCTCCTGCCTGCGTGCAGCATTTTGTCACCTTCCCATTTTATTTGAACAGCTCCTAGAAAATAGGATGCCCAAGTCCATATTTGGTGATACGGATTCCCCTTGAGCTTTGGTTGTCAATATTTAACCCAGACTAAGAACCCTGCAAGGTTTAATAAGTAATTAGTCATTTCCCTTATAGACAGATGCTTGTGTGAGCGCTGTGCAAGCAGGAAATTGTAAGTGTCATTGTTTATGTCTGCAGGAAAACAGAAACCACAGTGGTTGACTCTGTGCCATATGCAGAAACCATGTGAACGAAGACCTTCAAATAGTTGGTTTGCCTTCCTGCTAGTTCACAGCAGCAGCTTCAGCCATACACTGACACAGGAGCCTTTTTCATTTGTATCCAAGGATTTGGTTTTCCTCACAATATTCTTAAAAATGTTTTTAACAAATTTCTCTCCAAGGGATGAAATAAGAGAAGACTTTAAAGTCTTCCATCTAATGCTGGTCCCTACTGGCTTTTCCCAATACCCAGAATGGAAAAGGTGTCATTAGTGCACCAAAGGCTAAGAGAAAAAAAAATAAATCATCTTGAACACACCCTCTCAAACACAAGACACTACCAGAATATCCATAAGCCTTCTGCTGCTGGGAACTCATCAGTGCCCTGCACGGTGAGGCTGCTCTCAGTCCTCCCTTCTCTCTGCCCTCGTCACTGGGGGCTTCTAAGTTTGGTCACCACAAAAACGTAGTAACAACTGTTTGATGGTGACCACAAAGAGATGAACATTGTGGTATTTAAAAACTGAAGATATTTTCGGAGGCTTCTCTAGAGCACAAGGCATTTCTAGCTGGATGACTGCAGAGCAAGCTTTGTATGCAGTGTTTTGGCAGAAATGTTTTTTTATCAGAAAATCACATTTTTGTCAAGAACCAAGACTTTGTGCGGTTTTCTCTTTCAATATTCCCCTTTTCAGCTTGAGAAATCTTTTGTGGAATAATTTTGGCAAATCAAAATGAAACACATGCAAACTAAAAAGTTGTGATTTTAAAATTATATTGATTGAGGTAATATTTTTTAATGGATTGCTGTATCCCTAAAATATGGAGAAGTTTTGATTTTGGGCAGAAATAAACTACAATACTTGTGTGTGTATTATTTGTATATATATATATGTGCATATATATATATATATATAAATAAAATATTTGTCTTGCTCCAAAAGAAAAATGCAAAGCATCTTCTAGGACAGCAGCATTTTAAAATTCTGCCTGAAACCATTCCCTGTTGCCATACCAAAACCTCCAGTTCATGGTAGATGTGATGGGAGCTGGCTCCTTCCAGCTCTCTCCAAACCAAACCGTGACATAAAGGTCTACCTTAAATCTGCCCATATCAGTGTCTTAATTTGGACCAGAGGTGTGCTTTAAAATATTTTTTTGATCTTTCCCAGCAATTATACTTTGCTTCACATCATGAAGCTGTTTTTGTGCACATGGACATGGCTTTTGTACGAAATGGAGCTGCAAGGGGTGTTCCAGTTCAGATGACCGTTTAGTTCACAGGACCAGACTAAAGTTATTCTGCAGTGAAACACTCCTCTGAAAGGGGGATGCCAGATCCTCAACACCAAATGCTTTGCTTTACAGATCCAATCTTAACAAACCCCACCAGCTGCTAATGCAGACACAGTCAGCAATTGCTAGCTGGGTCCCTGGTAAAACAAAAAGAGAAGCTGTGCTCTTGCATTTCCATTAATGAACTCTCAATCTACACGACCAGACTGGAGCTGATCCAGAATAAACTCCCAAAATGCCTTTAGTGTGAACATCACCTCCTCAGCACCGAATATTTTTAATTTTTAAAGACGTTTTTCCTGTTGTGCCATTCTACAGGCTGACTTAGACACACTTGTACATCTCTTCCAGGAGGGGAAAACAGTTAAACGCACTTTGTTTTAAAGTTTTCACAAGGTTCAGTCAGGGAAAGCTTACATTTAAACTCAAGAGACATCAAGTCTCCTGCATATAAGAACAGGGAAACCATCACTGAATTCTTATAGCATTCACATCTGGTTCCTGCTCCTCAGACACTGAAGCACACACTATCTGAGGTAAAAGCAAATGATACCTGTGTGTATTGGCAGGAGACAGGATTTCTTAATGCATGAAACCCTCATATCTGCAGAATATTGTCAGATCTCGCACAGCAAACAGCCTCAGCTCCAGGCCATACCCAAAAGAAAGTAGTAACTTTTTCCTCAAGCGAATCAATTCTGGCCTGGTGCCACAGCACAGCATTAAAACATGCAACGATGCCTGGACAAGCCGGTGCACAAGCGACCTTCTGGCTGTGAAACTCATGTTATCTCTGGCACAGTCCAAGAGCTGAACCAATGCCTTGCACAGGGGCTAGTGCAGCTTTCTGCAGCCTGCCTGCACCTGGGACAGCTTCAAGGGACCCACTTCCTCTGCTCCTCCTCTTCTACATGCTGGTTTGCTCACAACAGGGTTAATGCACTCTTATGTGGCTTTATTAGTTTTTCTGTCAGGGGAGAGTGAAGAGTTGTTCTGTTAGACTTACTATGTCCCACTGCACTAAAGGCTTTGCTGTAAAGTCCTGAGACAGTTCAGCTGCTAAAATAAATTAAAACCAGTGCATTTGAACTGGTATGTCCAAAGCTTTGCTACACCCCTTGCTGCTCAAAAGCTGCTTCACTTCATCTGGAGGAAGGTATTCCTCCTATACCTCTACTGCACAGAGTGTGGCATGCCTCAGGATGGATGGTATTACCAAACCAGCAGCTAACAGTGAACACATTCTGCCAAAATTGAAACACTGACAATAAATGTTTAAAATATAAACCCATTTAAACTCCCCAAACTATTCAAAGGATTTGGAAATATTTCTCTTTTGCTGAAGATCCCATATTGCCTGCCCTTTATCTCCATCTGCATGAGTAGAAAGATGGTGCTAATCATTATTTGATACACAAGCAAACTAGCAACCCCCTGTTCTTAGCAGAGCTGCTGCTTTATTGGAGCTGCCCAACCCTCAGCAGCTACAGAGCCTATGGGAGTTCTGCTGACATCCATTGCTCCGTAATTTCAAATGACGCCATTCCGCACTGGTATGTAACATCATATCCATCAGGTAGATAGAGCTGCACTGGAATATCAATTAATGTGCAATCCTATTACCTCAGTGTCTGGTAATGTACAGCCCCAGCTACCCTCCTGCAAGAGTGCACGGGGGGAGAAACCTGGAGAGCACAGCAGCTCTCTAGGAAAAGCCGTACACGGAGAAATATTGTCTCGTCGTGTGATTACAGAGCTGCTTCACATCCCACCACGCACGTGTGGGTACCAGCACATGAGCACTGCATCAGCTGTCAGCAGGAATTCCTGACTGCAGACTAAGCACTGCCACAATCTGTCTGGTCAGCCTGTCCTAGTCAATGCACATCTGAGCAATTTGTCCACTGGCGTAAAGGTTTCTGAGCTTCCCTGCTTACGGAGGTAGGAGGTTTTAGTGTTGCAGTGACCTGAACTTGTTCTTGAGGGAAGCCACGTCAGAAATGACTCCGTGCTGCTCACTAGCATTTCCAAGTGAGGAGTCAAGGGGTCGAAAGCCAAGGTCAGAAAAAAGCAGACGTGCAGGATCCCTTGCTGTACCTGACCCTTGCTGTACCTGAGGCCGGAGGAATCAGCACACTCCTAATCAGTTGCTAATCCCCTAATCTTTATTGCAATCAAACTCCAATCCCCTCCCAATGACCGTGCCATGGTATTCTCCAATCTGATTACAGTGAAGCCCCATTGGAAGACTCATGGATAAAAGATGGAAATGTGCAAAATTGATTTTCTGTATATCACAAACAGCACCACACACCCCTTCAGGGATCAAAGAACCGCCATAAAATAGCAACAAATAAAGGGCTGTTAAAAACACTTTTTATCTAATAGTGGATGCAATTATTTGACAAAAGACAAAATTTACTTCCGAAGGGAGAACAGTGCTGTATTGTTTTACAGACAAAAAAGGATCAGTTGGTGACTAAGGCAGAAAAGATAATGTAAGATAATAAGAAAGACTGCCACTTAAGGCCAGACTTTAAAAGCAAGAGGGCAGAAGACAAGAGTGACCAGACTCATAATTTACTGGAAGGAGCTCAAACTCGGCCAACAATCTCAGCTTTACCTCCAAAAGGTACAGCAGGAGCACTGTTGGCATGGAGCAGCTGGCCAATGAATTTATCATTTGGCATTTATCTTGATATGAAGCAATAATCATTGGTAGGGCTGAGCAACACTCTCCAGCTTTCAGTCCTGAGCTCAATCAGGCTTTGCCTGAAGTAGTTTCAGCCACAGGGTCCACAGCTCTGGTCCACCAGGAACAGCCTGGGCTCCATTATTGCTAAGGACAGTGGATCTTAGTGGTGAAAATAATGAAAAACTGGTAAAACTTATAAAAAACAAAATACCTTGGCAGAATCTCTCTCTCAGCTGCTCTCCTATGTTGAGTAGAAAGAAAGCCAAAGCTTTTTTCATGTAATTTCATCAGAAGACAGAGAAAAATACTAACTTAAAAGAAAGCAAAGGCCAATCCAACTCCTGTGTTTCATCCATTGAAGGGAATTTGCCAGCATCCACAATTTTATTTTCTAAATCTTATGATATTTCGTGCTTGTTTCTTACTGTCTCTTTTCTGAGGGCATAGTCCTGAAGGAGAATCTCTTGTTTGTTTGAACATGAAAGGAAATTTGTGACCTTTGTGATTGTGGGGAAACACTAAATTCTCTAAAAACAGGAAGCAAATAAGTAAAATCCAATTTGTTGTAACATGCATACTATTTAAGCCAGAGTACTGGTTTTCTGGAGTTTGACCCAGGAGTTTTGAACACGCAGGATTAGTAACGTGAGTGTTTCCCACGGATGTGTCCCACGTGATTTATCTAAGCATCTTTATGACATGCATTAACAAAAAGCTACACAGGCTGTGGGATCCAATAGCTGCAGGATCTAAAATAGCTTATGCTCCATTCACCATAGAGGAGATTATAAGCAGGTGTTTTTCCTAGAAAAACTGGTACATTGCAATCAACAGGGAGCTGGCTCATATTCCCAGATGTTTGTCATTATGGGAAGGAGGAACAAAAAGGGACGTTAGGGTTAATAAAGCCACACTGCTACTCTTGCAGCACCTACAGTCCAAGAGGGACTTCAGTAGCTCAACTCTGCCATTGATAAAAGTTTTACAAGACCTCTGCTCCAAACAGCCCTGAAATCAAAGGTCTGTTTACTTAGCCTTTGCTTGCTGGGCTTTAGGATAGTGCAAGGAAGATCAAAGGAGCAACCTCGTTTAACATGTCCAAGTACACAACCAGCAAATCTGTTTATGTTGGATTCCTGCACACTGAGAGTGCTGCTGTCTGTCAACACTTCAGGCTCATTTTCAGCAATATTGGGTGAGAGGGAAATATTCAGAAAGGCCCCACAGATTTTGGTCCTGCTGAAACAGAAGTGAAAGACAGAGCAGGGAGTTCTGCTTGTAACTGTGACTGCTGAGGTCAAACACAAACCTTGCAAGGAAAAAAGAAACCTTTGCAGGTCAGAGACCTCTGGTCTCTGCTGAAGTGCTACAGCATTAAAATGAAGCTAAAGTCACCATGAAAAGCTGGAAAAGACAATTTTGGTTCTGTATTATTTGAGTCCTACCTGTTTTTATTGTCACCTGAGACTGAGGTATTTGGTTTGGCGCTGGTAAGGGATGACACCCTGAGCACCTCATGCACAGAAAGAGGTGCAACAGCCATCAGCAACTCGTGCCTTCCTGCAGTCCCCCACTGATACCTCTACAACCCGACACTGGGGATGGGGCAGTTTGCAGTGGCAGGCCATTTATTAACAAAGCTTAGTTTTCAATGGCCCTGCATTCTGTACCTTTATTTCCCACTGCCTATTAGGGGCCAAGAAACTGATGACATCTTCATCTATTCATTTGCTTGTTTGCCACTGCTGTATTGACATCTCTCTATTTAGAAAATCCATTCATATATTTAGAAGAGGCTGAAGCCATGCAATGGCCTTTGCCCCAAGCATGGTGGCAGTGGGATGCAGCTCTATTACAACCACTCCCTTCTACATGACTTCCCACTTTCACAAAGTTTCATCACTGCTTCTCAAACAATGTGTGTGAAATTGGCTTATAGGCTTAAGAGCTATTGGAAAGGATGGAGATGGATCAACCCCCAAAAAATGTCACCACATGAATCTCATCTCTTTAGGATATTAATATAAAGACCCCAGACATGGATACGTACAGAGAGGGTGCTAAGAGAGAGATAGGTTGTAATTTAACTTTGGAGGTAGGGTTCTTTCTTTATCTAAAGATATAACCCCCATCTGGTATCACAGCAGAACCTCCACTAGAAATTCAAAACACAAAAGTTGGGCTGGATCTACTTTATGCTGCTTTCTTTTACTTTTCTTGGTGCTTCTGTTAAAGTTTCCTAGAAAAACCCTCTTCTGTTCTGCTCAGTGTTGCTCAGAAGAAATAGAAACCCAGGACATGCAGAAGTCTGTAACCCATGTTAGAAAACCAAGTCTCCCAACAGACAGCTCATTCTGGAGCTGCATCCTGCAGATGCGCTGCATCTCCCTCTGAAATACCCAAAAAGGCTGTGGGCAGAGTCAAGGCACTGGATTGAACAGCCCATAGATGACCCCAGCAGAGGACTGCAATTCAATACATGTGATATATACTATTCCTCCATCTCCCACATGCTTTGACCTCAGATCACCTTTATTTCACCAAATGGGAAATGGAGAGATTTTTTGAAAAGCACTGCATATGTGCCTTGAGATTCTCAGCTGATGGAACCCAGAGTGGCACTCCTGGGGCAGAAATGAAGCCATTTGGTCTGGATTGGACCAGTCTGTTATTTGCTTTAGGAAAATAAACCATACAGCTAACAAACAAGCAAACAGTTGCTACAGCTGGAACCAGCAACATCATTCAGCTGTACATGCACCCTATTCCCACTGCTGTCCAGGTTTAGGGCAAAATTGCTTCAGCCCTAACTCCCTATCTGAGCATGCCACTTCCAGTGGTTCCCTCTCAAGCTTGCTCTCTTGCATTAATGCGAGGAGCTCACATAGGAATGAGAGAGGAATTAATACCTGCTGCTTCTTCCCTTGGCTTCACAAAGGAGTAAAACTTTATAAGTTAAAAATTTGTATGGAGCATGTGGAGAAAACTGCACAAACTCTGGGATGGAGGAGGCCCATTAAGTCTCGTTCCCATCCATCTCCTTGTACTATCCACAGGACTGACCCTTTAAAACAGAGACAAGTAAAAGGAAAGACAGACTAATGGTTAAGATACTTTCTTAGGTCCTTGATAGTCGGATAGCAAGGGCCAGACAAGGCACCAAAGTGCCACAACTGCATAAGGCTGGGGACATCTTCCTCTCTTGGGGTGCTGTGAGGACACACATCAGATTGCCAGGCACCCTGTGATCACAGGCGTGCAGATGGATACGCAAGTCCCAAGACTCACCAAAGAATCTTCACTGTTTTGCAGAGGAGGAGTGTTCCCTAACGAGGCAATACAGCCAGCTTTGCTCCACCCTATTCCACTACCTCTTGTCAAAATCCTTACCCACACGCCGGAACTGTTCCCTCCCCTTCCTCCTGGCTCCAGTATTCAATCCCCTCATATACTTGCAGATAGTTATTGTCCCCTCAGGTGTCACTTAGGCAAGCTACACATACATTTAACAAGCAGCTCTTTTAATCTTCTCACATAAATCAGTCCCTCCAGTTGTCTGATCCGATCATCCAGGCCTGTCTCTCTCTGTCCAGACGAAAACCTTGTCTGTCTCCCTGACATCTCCTGGATGTTGAGCTGTCAGCTCAAGCTCAGAGCTCTTAATCTTCCTCCCCCTTCCCACCTCCTTCCTTAATTGCTGCGGACACCACTACTGTCCCGCCTGTCGCTCAGGCCCACAGCCCCAGTTTTACTTATGTTTTACTTTGCTCCCCTTCCACGTCTCCCCATCCTGGCTCAGAACCTGAGCTGGAGTCTTTCTGCAGCTCGTTGATAAGCCCAGCCCCGGCTGTCCATCCACTCACATGAAGTTTCCATCCAGACTCCCATCATATTTCATCATGACTCCTCTGCTCCAGCCTTGGCGAAACACACTCTTGCCTCATCCATATTAATCTTTTTCTAGGCACTGCTCTGGCTACCTCCGCATCTCTTCACATCTACCTCTCCCTTTCCCTGACACACAAACCAGCTGCTACTTCTCTTCACTTGTCAAGGCTCCTCCCGGCCTCTTCCTACTCCCTGTTCTATCACCTCTTCCCTACCAGAGGTCCACCCTCTTCCAGCTGTACAAGAAATCCAGCCTCTCGCTTCACTTTTTACATTTTCCAAAGAAAATCATAGATGGTTTCCTGCCAGGCTGCCTGCCTCGTGTGGGAGCAGCTCCCCCCTGGCAGTGGCTGAAGCACTCGGCTCTCTCCCTGCACGCTCCTCCTTAAGGCTTTCCTGCACCAGGTACCCACTGCCGACAGTGAGCAGCTAAGCCTGGCACCTCTGCAGCTCCTCATGGACAACACCAACGAACAGTTTTAAACTAAAAGAGGAGAGATTTAGATTAGATGTTAGGAAGAAATTCTTTACTCAGAGGGTAGGGAGGCACTGAAACAGGTTGCCCAGAGAAGCTGTGGATGCCCCATCCTTGGAAGTGATCAAGGCCAGGTTGGACAGGGCTTTGTGGAAGGTATCTCTGCCCATGGCAGGGTGACTGGAACTAAATGACCTTTGAGGTCATATCCAACCAAACCATTCTGCGATTCCATGATTCTACAATTCTACGGTCTCACTGCTGCTTTGTTCCATCTTCCTGCCATCGCTCTTCATCTCCCACCGCCAGGTAGCTCTTTGGGCACAGCCTTCTTGTTTTCAGACAACACCTTGCACAGTGGGGTGAAGGCCCTGAGCACAGCAGTGACACACACAAATCACGCTGATCACAACAGCTTCACTAGCACCTCTCCGCTGATTATCCTCATTTCTGCATCCACAGCAATAACGTATAATTGCATTTTAACAAGCTTCATTAGCACATTGCCTTAGTAAAGCTTAACACAGCCCAAGCACCCAAGGAAACCTCACGGTGCTTTTTTCTGCTCAATATAGTTCTCAAGGCTTCTGTAACCTGATTTGTTAGGAATAACCTCAGGGCTGTAAAGCTTTTCTTCTGCTATCCAGCAGTTAAGGAATAATTTGTCACGGAGCAAGTCAAGCTGCAGGGCAGGAAAGCCCTGTGCAATACAATGAAGCTGTGTAAACCCTAGCCTTTGGTGGAGGAATGAAGCAAGCATCCCTCTTCTCCTTCATTAGACAAGAGCTGATGCTCAGCTCCTTTCAGTGCTGCACAGTCCTCTACGTAATGCAACTCTCTGGCTGCAGGCAGAGAAATGCCTGTATGCACCCTGACAGTGTACACTAGCTGTGGCTCTGCCCCTCCTGCACTTTTTTGGACATTGTGCAGAAAGGTAAACAGCCAGCTGCCAAACCATACTGTTGGCACGAGCTGCATAATGGAATAGGATTAAGAAAGGGGCTGCAAAGCTTTTTTAAGCAAGTTTTATGAAGCTCCAAAGGATAACCGAAACTCCTTCATCTTATTTTAAAATAACTACCCTGGGAAGAAAAGCATTAGTAACTTAAGAATATGACAAAATGAGCACAGGTAGGTGATGACTTTGCAACGCTCTGGATGAGTTCAGCCTTGAACTGACTGAACTTGTGCACACTGGTATCCATGACAGGCATGAAACATGGGACCTCGGACAGGCCAGGGCAAGCTGTGGTGCACACAGGACCAGATCAGGATGTCACTCTGGGTGACAGCTCCCAAGGGACACACTCCACATTTCAACCAGTTTACGGTCTCCTAATTGTTCATGTAGCCACTGACAGACGCACATGCATACATGGAGGAGAAATCAGTCTCACATTAGAAAGAAAGAAGGGAAAGCTCTTACATTTATCAAGTATGATGAGTGTTTCTGTCTGGCTAAACCTTTGCTAGCTTTAATACTTTCTCCAGTTATCTTAGTCACACAAAAGTCACTTTCTCAAGCGTTCCTGGAAAGATGCTTCCTGTTTTGGTGATGGAGAGAGGGTATTTTTAAATAAAAAATGATCTGACTATGCTGACTGTATATGATGCCCAGTCACAAAACCAGAAGTAGTTTTGCAGATGGAGGCTGTTACCTGATTTTTTTTCCTTAACATCCATAGTAGCCAGATTAAGGAACTGCTAGCAAACCTCAGTCACTCTTTCCAATACCATACGTAGGAACAGTGTGGCAGGAATAGAAACCTATAGAATATCAACTGCTACACAGCCCCAGACAGCTGTCTGTGAAAGCAGAAAACAGGGGGTTAATGGCTCTTTTATGCTTTTCTTTTAGGATTGCAGACTGAGGACTGGTATGGAGACCATTGATCACTGCTGGAAATTCTCCATGCAAAGAGACACTCTGATCTTATGAAGTATGAGCAACACTCAAATCCCATTAATTTAAAGGGAGATCAAAGTTGTCCAGCATTTTGTAGGGTAGTCTAAATCTGTAGACAGATAGGCTCCCATCTCACTATAAAATGGGTTCTCCTCCAGCAAACCCATCTCATATCTCTATTTATCCATGCTTTGCAATGTTCCAGCTTACGCACATAAAGAAGAAAAAAACCCCATTGCTAACTGTCTGATACCACAATAGTACATTCTTTAGGGATATGTACTTTTCACATCCTACTACCATTACTTTAACGCTCAGAGGTAGAGGAAAAACTTCACCCATCCACACCTTCCTCCCCCTTAACCAGACAAATAAGGCATTCAGCTTGTCTGAATTTAAATTTTTATTGGAGTTGATCCAGCAACCAGAGTGCATTGCTAGAAGCCAAGGTCCCGCTTCCTTCAATACACCTCCTTCATTCTGACTCCCTGCTTTTGTACAGCATTGGTAATCTCAATCTGTGGTCAGGGATAGGATAAAATTTCAGCTATTTCCCCCCTCAACGGCACCGAACAGGGCTTGCTCTTAAATCAAGAGCCCTGCACCCTAAACCTCTGGTTAAGTACTTAAATATAGGAAAGTCTTTGAAATCATCACAAGATTTTTTTTTTTTGTTTTTCCTTAGCTATAGCTCTGAAAACCACAGAAGTAAACTAAATTCTTGGGAATATCAAAGATATTCACAGTAAACTCAGGGAAGGGGGCACATACGGTGGCTCCCCACTGCTTTCTTGGCCTGATCCTCCAAAGTAGATGGCATTACCAGCCCTCATCAAGAATGTAAAATTTCCTGCCTTATCCTCTAAGGCATGAGAAAATATTGCTAACTTTTCTGGAAGCATTAGGAGCAGACAGTGACTGGAATCCAAGCAGAAGTCACATTTCTGTCATTGCCTTGGTAAATGACCTCCACCTTTCCACATAGGATAGTGTGGGTTCCCACATACCTTCTACTAATGTTTAGATTTTCCTCTCTCTGTGTTTTTCCTTTTTCCCCTCTATTCCCTCTGCTCTATACAAATAGTAATTCAAGAACCACGATCGACCCTTCACTTGGCTTCAGATCTCTTGCATGGGCTAAAGTTACCTCCAATTCTCCAGCATGGTTTGGGGAATTTATTTATATTCCATGTTCTGGAGATAGACCCTATGTCTTGCCAAGGGCTTGCATGGGTCTTACAAAAGGAACACTGACAAATATTTATGGAACCTAAAGTGAAATTCAAGACACTGTTAAAATAAAGTTTGCTTTAGTTTTTTTATTTTCCTGAAGAATTGACCTGGCTTTCTTGGCAAAAAGACTAATCCAAATGCTATTGGTATCTTAACAGCTCATAAGAACCACATGCTTCAAATAAAGCCATTACTATCAAACATGCTGAGTGGTTCAATTAAACAAATATGAAAATAGACACTTCATCCTGCTTTAACTAAGTGGGATCATTTCACTCCTGAATCCAGACTGACAATGAAAATGATATAGTATTTATAGAGTAGCTTTTTATCCTGAAAGATCCCAAAGGATTACGCAGGCCCTGCTTCACACACTACCGAGATGCTGCCACTTCCAGGGAGGAACACATGAGCTGTCCCACAGCCCTGAGGAATGGCACATGGCAATTTAGACAGAGGAGCAGAAAAGAATTCCACATTCAGCTGAAGCTATAGAAGGGAATTTAGACAAGCAGAATGGAGATTGTTTGGACTGGAGCACATCCAGCACAGAGGAGGTATAGTAATCTGGTGGTTTAAATATAGAAGCTAAGGCGAAACAATAAAAAAGTTGTTTTAAACTATCCAAAACCCAGAATTTAGAGCAGAAAGAGAAACGCCATCTTGATGGTGAATAGTTTAATTCCTTCCACTTCAGCTGTGCATGGGAAACTCTTTAGAAGATACTCTTGCTCACTATTTCCTTCAGGAACGCAATAACCTGCATGGGAACTCTCTAGAAGATGTTCTTGCTCACTGTTCCCTTCAGGAATACAAGAACCAGAACTAATAATACTTTGCATAGCTGCCTGTTCACATAAGGATACATCATGAATTAAAGGCTTCAAGAAGCTTTGTCTGGTAGTTTCACACACATTGCAGGGAGCAAAGAAACGAGTCCATCTACATCACGTATCGACTGCTGCCAGGATCTCTGCTGGATCTCTGCCCCATTTCACATTAACTGCATTGCAAATGTAATGCAGCCCAGTATGGAGAAGGGCGAGAGACCTGCCCAAGGCTGCCCTGTGAGTCTGTGGTGGCAGCATCAGGAATCCAGGTTTGACCCCCACTGCTCTAGTGTGACACTCTGGTGATGATTCCCCCCTCCAGGACATGTTCCCTCCTGTGAAACCTTGGCCATGCGTGAGAAGCTCAGCAGGCCTCAGCATATTACATTAATAGCTGGCCAAAATACTTCTAGTGAGGAGATTTTGTAAAACAAGGAAAAGGAAACCAGCAGCAGCAGCATGGCAGATCATGGCAAAACAGGGAAAATCCATTATTTTAAGAAGGCAAGGACACGGTGACATGACATGAAGTCACGTGGGCCCACACTAAATGTCATCTGGAACTCTAGTTGTTACAGCAAGGACTCGATCCAGCTCAGCATGAGGAGTTCAGCCCATGGATGTGTTCCTAATGACACATCTGTGAAGAATCATAGAATCATTTAGGTTGGAAAAGATCTTTAAGATCATCAGGTCCAACCATTTACCAGCCCTGCCAAGTCCACCACTAAACTATGTCCCCACATGCCACATCTACACATCCTTTAAATCCATCCAGGTATGGTGAAGATAAGCAGCCCTGACATTATTACTGCAAACATCCCCCCAGAACAGAAGTAGAAAGTAAAGAAACACACCTGTGCCATGAGGGCTTTTTACCTGGCACACAGACTAGCACTAGAGGAGCCTCTCTGCAGAACAATTAGCAGAAAGCACCAACCTTATAGAGCTTCTTTCTTTTTTTCCAGTTCATTTAGCCCAAAGTAGAGCAATCAAGGCTCTTCTGGCAGGATACCACATTCTCAATATGCAACCACTTAAAGGAAGAGGACAGCTATTGCAGAGAGATGTCCCATGAGAAGGAATCATTGTACAAGTGAAAGGGATTTTTTGGAGTGGCTTTTAAGTTAATGTGAAGCTGCTTTTGCTTTTTTTTTTTTCTTTACTTTTTTTTTCCCCTTCTTTTCCCCCCAGGACTGGACTGTGAACCTTTCTTTTTCTAGTCAACAGTTGTTCACATACCTAATTTTCCGTGATTTAAATGAAACCCCTCAGGCAGATAATCAGGTACTATTCGGAGGAGGGGGCTGATTCTGTCACCCTACAACCTCCAAGCACTATTTATTCTCTAGAGAGGAATGGAAAGACTAAAAGGAAAATACTCAGATTTAAGAGATGAGCAAAGAAGAAGGAAGTTGCATATTGTGTAAAGTAGAAAACTTCTAGTGGCTCTCAAGAGCTAAGTCTATTCTCTTATTTATACGTATTTTAGGGTAGTTTCAGTACTCACAGAACTCACATCACGGACAGCAGAGGGAAAAGTGCATCTACACAGAGACTGTGCAATTCCCTACAGTGACAAGGAACCTGTCCTCAGGTGTGACGGAGGAGAAGGACGCTGAGAGGTCAGCCCTGTCCTGCTCAGGGTTCCACAGCACACAGGACAGCAGAACTCCAGAACCACACAGCAGTGCAGGAGACTGTGGGATTTATCATGACTAAACAGGTAAGGAAAGTAGGTGCCAACTCTGATACGGTCCTTTGGGAGGTACAATGGACTGAGGCCACCAGCTCTGCTGCTGTTTTGGAAGAAGAAACCCCCTATTTTCATTTCTTCTGAGCAAGAGCCAGATTGTACTAAAGAGGCAGAAGTCTGACCTGTAAGAAACTCTGTACAGCAACCTTAAGGCAAAGCACCCCACATAACCCACGGGACTCAGGATTTCATGCAGAAGTGACTCCGTCCCTCGGTTCCTGTGTGAACACGCTGTTCATAATGAGTAAGCCTGTGTCATCCTGCAAGCCCAGGATGTTAGAAACACACCCAGCTCCAAAACCTGGTGGATGGTGAACCTTTGCAATGCCAGTCTTTGAACTGCGGTGCAGGGCTGTGCACCAAAACCACACGTCTGCCAGACACGGCACCCAGGGAGGTGTGGTGGTAAGGGCTCCTGCACACAGATTAGCAGCCCAAATGTGTGCCTTGGAGAACCTCTGGCTGATGTCCAAGGTAAGAAACCAAGCCTGCAGAGAGCATACCTTCTCCTGGTGCCCTTAGGATGGTACACTGTGCTCTGGCTGTCGCTGGTGCTGATACACCTTTGCTGATACACCCATGCAGCAACAGCACCACTGCTGCCTGCACAGCCTGTGTGCTCCTGCTAATCCCCCCACCAAACTCCTCTGATCCTGGAAATGCCCAGCAAGCCAACCATGCTGTGATAAAAAATGGTGACTGCTGCTGGGAATGGAGGCAAGGTGGAAAGGGCAGAGGCGAAAAGGGATGTTTCAATAATGCAACAAATCACTGAAGACACTAAAATTATTTTTTTCATAAATAATTAAAAAACATTATTGTGAAATTCAGCGGCTTATAAGGGGTTCCTCTGCATGTGTATATACATGCATACATGAACAGCACGTATGACTTATGTGTAGAAATGCTGTATTTTATCACAGGCTCTGCAGATCAGGACATGACATCACCTCCCATACAAAAAATGCATGTGTCCATGTTGCCACACATTTCATGAAAGTAGACCTGGGATAGCACTGTATTAATGAAATGCATGATGTTACTCCACAGCCATGAGGGCTCTCTCTCTGTATCCTGACATACATGGCTATTTAAGCACATGGAGAGCCTACTTTTCTACAACAGCATGACATCACCCACCCCACATTCAGAGAATAATTATGGCCTTGTCTGCATGAAACTGGCCCCATAATTCACAAAAAAAAAAAAAAAAGTGCAGTTCTGCCAGTAACTGTAAGAGCAGTGCTCTAATGCAATACTGGACTCAGTTGTTTTCAGTATTGGGTCATCTAACTCTGCTCAGAGAGGGGTTAGAAAAACCACAGGGAAAAACCCTGACACCCCCCACCATAGTTTAATTGCATCAGCTGTGAAGAAAGCGAGGGGAAAATGGTTTTCCAGTCCTCAGATACTTTTCTGAAAATTCCGAAGGAAAATCCTATTCCAAAGACAGGTCACAAAAAATAATGAAAATTAAGAACCTTGGCATTTTCTCAAAATGTTAATCTATGAATATTTTTCTATCTGGTCAAACGTTCTATCAGCAGTTTGGGAGTGTTGCATTTCAATCCTGGCAGTAGCTGTTCATTTTTAATCTTTTCAGGCTTTTTCGTAAAAAGTAACCTAAACCACAGATCAAACCCAAACTACGCCAAATCAGAAAATGTTGCTTTTCATTTGAAGTAAATGGCAATCACAACCTCCCTGGGAGATAATTTTATTCCTACCATTCTTTATTTGTACAACAATTAGCCTTTTTCTGATCCAAGATAAAGTCCCCCAGGCACAGTTGTGAAACGCACGATAATAGTAGTGTGTTGCTGTTTTTTAAATGACCCTCGCAAATTACCAAAATCAACCATTCCCTCAAAATCTTAGTTATGACCAGCTGGCATCTTGCACCCCAAGTGTTACCTCCAAAACTTCTCAACTAGACCCAAGGGTGATATAGGAGCATCCTAAACTTCCATGTCTTGCAGCAGTTCACGGGTGTTACGTTATTCCACAGCTGTGCACTGGCACAGCCACTAGATACTCTTCTTAAACACAGAATACATAAGATTTCATGCACATCAGACTTTAAAAAGCAGAAGTAACCCTTTCCCCTACATGGCAATGTCAATGAGAGATGAAATTAATTGAATTCTTTCACGCACAGAGCCAATGAGCTGTAACACAGGGCAGCAAACCAGCTCACGTCAGCCAGCAAAGAAGAAACGCACTGAGACCTTGTGACAGATGCCCCTTGTCATTTCGCTCGCATGCAGTGACAGACGAACACATCAGTAACACACCTGGTACGTCCTTATCCCTCAATTCCCTGCCAGGGAAAGCAAAACCATTGCAAAGTGACCTCCTTTCTGCAAGCACCCGGGAGGCTGCCCTGTGCAGTGAGCTATGGGCAGGGCCTTCAAGATCGTCCATCCCTCAGGACAGATCACTTCAGTCATTCAGATAAAAGCAGAGGGACATGAAGCACTTGTGTCTGGAATTCCCTGAATTTCATTACCAACCACCAAGGGCTTAGCCAGGGCCAAGCTCTGTGGTTATTGCACAGCCACGCTTTGACTGCAGGGTGATAAAGGTCCATTCACCACCACCGTGGAGCCTTGAGGGGTGTGATACGGGTGCAACGAGGGGCTAGGAAACATCCTCCACAGTGACACTGGACTGAACTCATGCAAATGGCTGTCACGGCATCCCCACTGAGACACACGCTGCCACAGTACTTCTGCTGCTCTCACAGCGCTTAACCTATGTCAACCCTTTCCTGAGCTGTCCCTTCAAGACCTGACAGTGACAGACATGTAATTTGGTTTGGAAAGGTGTGAGACCCGACGCCTGCTCTGCCTTACCACCTCCCTCCCACGTCTATCCACTTTCCCTGCTGCTGGGTTATGTCAGCCCAAAAGCTTCTCTGGGGAGGAGGAGGAAAACAGCTGGCTCTCTCCAAACCATCTCACCCAATTAAAGAAAAACCTGCAATCAATGCTTACATGCTTTTATTGTTGAGCAGGGCACAAGGCAGATGAGGAGCGACCTCACCCTACCTCAGCTGTGCTGACTTTTAGAAATTCCTGAAAAAAGCAATCTGAACAAGAAGGTGCCACTTGTAGCCCACAGTTTACAAGAGCAGAACCAGGCTTGTAATGTTAGGGTTTATGTAAAACTTTCCAAAATGCCAACTGTTCTCTTTTCATCCTTAATTAATGATAATTTGTATGTTTTCATGTAGACCCAAGTTATAGAGTCATGGGGTAACACAAAAGGATGAACCTTAAGGAATTTTTTAGCTGTTGTGGTGACAGGCTTGTGGAAAGCTTGAGAATTTGAACTCCTAGCCAGAAAACAAGCAACAAGTGCCTAAATGGGAATTTTAAAATACCTTAATATCCTCTGGAGTACTGGAGACTGAGTCATGGTTCTGGGAAGGGCAACTTTACAGCTTTATGGTCTGCTGCAAGACTTGGCTAGGATGAAATCAGAGGTTTTCTGTAATAATTTTGAGCCTCTGTTTCTTCTGTGGAGGGGATGGTCCTCAGCAAGTATCAGAGGATGCCTGCCTGTTAAACTGGCATTCAAGTAACAGAATTATGACCACTTAACAGACTTCACAGACCAGGATAAGGCAGTACATTGAGATGTCTGTGCAGAATTAATCATCTAGCATTAAACATGTGAGTTTGAAGGTTTGGACTCCAACTTCTTAAGTGTTATTTCTTCCCTGTGAGTTTAGGTCTAAATCTAAATCTCTATCTCACCACTGCACCATGAGATTATTCTAGTGCCTGGAAAGTAACCCAAGATTGAATGAGAGGGGCAGTGGAAGAACTGTTTTGCAGTAGGGATACAATAAGGTACTGTCTGAAGAGCAATTCTGAGCAATTCCTAGGCAACTCCCAGTACAGCTCCTCTAGCAAGAGGCCAACTACACTGACACGGCCACTGCAGTGTGAATCCAAGATCAACAAATGGGCACTTGGGCAGGTCAGGGCTTTAGTGGCTAAAGCTGTCACAGGTCACTTGAAGACAACATGTCAACTGTACTTTTTAGGGTCCCCTGACCCTCCCATCCTACCCTCTCCTCTCCTCCCAAAACACAAGCAAGCAGCACTTCTGGAGGAACTCAGGAAACAATTTTCTGATGTTTACAACGAAAATCATGATGTGCTGAGGGATATGGGCAGGGAGTTACCTTCCTCTCTGAGCCCTTCTGCACATGTATCTACAGAGGCCAGGCTCATGTGGCTCCAAGTGATGTGTATTTGTACCCTCCTCTGTAAGAGTCAGTTCAGCAGCCCTCATACCCATCGGCTTTTAAACTTATACATTTTGATACACCCCCTTATCACCACGCCACACAAAAGCCCCCCTTCTCTTGGAACGGAACCCTCGGGTCTGCATCCACACAGCCTGGTCCTGTTATAGCCCCCTCCACAGTATTCACATAATCCTTGTTATTTATTAACAGAGCCATATATTTCCTGCCAAATATGTTGCTCCTTCATACCGATCACGGGGCCATTCAGCTCTTTGCCAAGCAGACCTTTCAGATATATAGTGTTCAAACTAAAAGGGCCCTTGTAGTCGTGCAGTGCTGTGCAGAGAAATGTTTCTTCCCTGGTATAGGTTGCACCCCAGGTACGGGTAGAGCCTCACTCAGGGGAGCCAAGGGCCACGTGGTGACATCGCTGCTATTACCCCAACGCACAGGGAGCAGGGTGGGACACAAGTCCATTCCCAAGAGGACAACCCAACAAGCTGGATGTGGCAGGACACACTTCGCCCCACCAGCTAACCGTGAGGAGACAACAGGGTTTCGGGCCGGGATTCATCACACCAGATTTTGGATTTTGCAGGAGACATGGCACTCAGTTCTGCAGGGTCTCTGTTCTTGGACGTGAAACTGCTCTGGAGGAAGGGCCATAATTTGACCAAGCTGGCACCAGTGCTCCACAAAATTCAAAACTTCAGGCATTAGTCATCCACAAGCCCTCACACGACGGCAGTTCTGTGCACGTAGGAAGGGATTCCTTTCCTGTGGATGACCCCAGTAACAATCACCAACGCAAAAAGCCCTTACATGGGTAGGAATCTCAGCAGGACCAACCAGGGTGCTTCCATTGTTCACGCAGAGCAGGAGGCAAACAGCACTTTGGTTGTCAGTCATCTTCATTACGTTCACAATCGGGAACAGGGAGGGGGATTTTCAGTAGCGCCGGATGGCCTGGCAGGCACGACTAGTGCTGAAAGACGAAGGGCCTTTTGCTCCTCAGCCAGCCAGGAACTTCAAAGCCTTTTTCATTCAGTTGCTGTTACGGCAGCACACACACACACACACACACAAAACTGCTGTTAAGGTATCACAAGCCCTGGCGGAGGTCAGAGCTGCCTGACTCACGCTACGACTGCCTGCTGCAAACACCAAGTAGACAGCTCTCTAAAAGGTTTTTTATCTACATACAACCAATGTTCTGTGCCCGGCAGAAATGCTGCAGGAGGGACCGTGTGAGATTTTGCGACGCGTGCTATACAAGAGGTCGGATGAGATTACAGCACAACCATTCCCAGCTGCCTGCATTTCAGTCAGGAGATGCCAATTTAAAGAAAAGCACAAATCTGGGATGAAAGTACATCAAAATTGATATACTATAAAAAACTTTTTAGGTACAGCATGGAAATTTATGTTTCCCAGAACAGCCACAGCCCGAATCACAAAAATCTCATTTCAAGCCATGTGATAAATCAGTGAGAATAAGGCTTATATATTTTCTCACAGCTCTAGTGCACACACAAATGCACACATACAGATTTTCTCTCTTTATGCCCTGAGGAATACTGACTTTATAATAATAATAAAAAGCTACAAGAAGTGAGAACGAGAGACTGTCACCTCAAAAAAGCTTGTCTGGTGGGAACCAGCTTCCCACCCAGCCCAGTGATTTCCCTCCCACAGAATAGGTTGGCAAATGTTTCTCTCTTTTGGGTTTTTCCCTTGTCATAACACCACCTAACTGCAAAATACAACAGAAAAAAATAAGTCTACTTGAAATAAGAGAATCCAAATGATCCCTTTTGCCTTTAGAGTCTAGGAAAGATGTTTCTTACTTTCAAAAGTCTTGAGTTGTAGGATCAAAGTGGTTTTTACAGGGGAACCTCCCTGCAGTGTCAAGCCCCAGTTAAGGTAAGATGCAACAAGTAAATGAAAATCTGCAAAGGAGAAGGGGTGAGACAGGAAGAGGGCTACTATAACTTTATACCATGAAACAAACAGAATAAATAAAGCAAAACACGTTACAACTCTTTCTAGGTTGGCTGTTTTGCTGATTACACTTTCATTCCCTGAAGTATTAACAAGAAGAGGAAGGAAGATACTTAGTCATGAGGTTTAAATCCATGGTTCCCTTTAAAAAGAAATATTCACCCTCCTCTGCACTCAGTAGGTTTTTATTGAGCAATTGAAAGATGCT
The DNA here is from genome assembly GCA_013396755.1 of Sclerurus mexicanus. Taxonomy (NCBI): domain Eukaryota; kingdom Metazoa; phylum Chordata; class Aves; order Passeriformes; family Furnariidae; genus Sclerurus; species Sclerurus mexicanus. The sequence continues at coordinate 248,633 of VWZF01006438.1, read as the reverse complement.
ATTTTCAAAGCCAGGACTCAAGTCGATTAATTGTTACACCTCTTTGTGTTGCCTTTTCTTTCAATGAGAACCAGCTAAAGGTTTGCAGGAAGGAGCCTCAGGGCTGCAACAGATGTCATGAGCCACTTCCTACAAATTAGAAAAGGAAAGTAACCCCCTCAGGTTAATTATGGGGAGAGGCCACACACGGAGCTGTGTAATGAGCCTGTGGGATGGAGAGAAGGCAACTGCTTCATATTGGATTTCAAGAGACAAAGCATGAAATCTCTGGTGCTGACTACAAGCTTTCACACTGCAAGAGCAATGCCTCCTGCCCGGGGAGGACACAAGCCATGCTGCCTGGGGCAGGCAGCAGAGGTGAGGCAGGACACACGGACACCGTCCAACCACCCTCTGACAACATCTCCTTGCGTACCTGCCTTCCGGACGGATGGAAGGCTGCTGCCACAGCACACCAGGACTTTGCACCTGCCTCCCTATTTACACAGGTGCAAGGCAGTTAGAGAGCCCTGGCCTAAGGACCAAAGTGTAAAGACGGGGACTTGGCTGACCTGGATGTTGTTTTTTTCCTGGTGGGCTGAACAAGCCAAAGTCCTTTCATCTTTCTCTGCCTCATTTCCCCATCTATATAATGGTGGTGGTGGAATTTATCTTTTTTACTACTTCTTTCTCCCCCCCCCCTTTTTTTTTTTTTTTTTAATAACACGGTTAGATTTTCACCACGGGAAAGCATCAGAACAGTCCTAGGTAACATCATTCCCAGAGAGCCCTGTGAGAGCACAGGTTATGCCTTTTTTCTCTCTTCTTTACCATTCCCCCCACCCCAAAAAGTTGGTCCAGGCTTGTCTTGTTTCTTGAAACGGTTTCCTTTGGGATTGGGTCACTTTAAAAATCACAGACACTTGTTTAAAGCAAGTTGGTGCAGCTAAACAATTTTAAGTCAGCCATGAACCTCAGCGGAAGAATCAGCCCCATGATTCCTTCAACTAAAATACACATCTATGGTCAGGTTAGCATGACCTGACAACAAATCCAGCAACAACAAAAATAACCCTAAATGCGCCAGCTAGAGTGCCTAGAAGATTTATTTTAGTGTTGGGGGGAGGGAGAAATAGCTTGATGTTTATTTAAACTGTGATTTGCACATGGCAGGGGGGGTTATGTGACACTTAATGGGTTCATCTACAAACAAGGAGAATCCTGGCAAAATTGAGCTACAGCTTCACAGGGGAAGGCATTCCTGTCATGGGAGGAGAGGTCACTGGGATCCAGGCAACATAGCCCAGGCACAGCTGAACCTCCTAATGCCAGGATGGCCTCGGGTAATTGTTCCTGAAGAAGTAGGGATAAGTAACTGCGCATTTCAGGGAACTTGTGCAGTGGCCAGGAGGAATGGAAAAGGTCAAGATTTTCAGTCCAAAAGGGACATTTTGTTGACATTCCATCCTGTGGGGGAAAATAAAGTGAAACGTTTTGGCTTTGTTCCAGTGCAGAACAGTATGGGGAGGTTTTTTCATCTCAGAAAAGCAATCCTTTGGGCAGCAAAAATAACTGCTCCTCCTGTAGCATCTTCCCAGTTGTGTGCACATCACTTCTAACACTTTTGTTTGACACTGTGCTCAAAACAGGGGCTAAGAAGCAAAGTTTGAATAATTTCATGCTTCTCATAAAGCAAGACCAGTGCAGAACAACAGACAGTGCCCTCGCTGACAAAAGCACCAAGCAGTGCTTGTGGCAGTGGATTTTCTACAATCCCCTATCTCTTCCAAGTGCACAGGAGGATATTCACTCCAAAAATGACTACTGGTCAATGAATATTAAATGTCTTCCAATTTTTCCACACCCAATGACAAACAATCTCCAGACTTGAAATGCCAGTTTGCTTATCATCTTACTTCCCATTTCTTCCAAAAACAACGCACACCAAGTCCACCCTAGTTTCAGCAGGTAGATTAGAGGCTAAGAAAAACTGGTTTTCTTGAGCAGGATTAGCTTGAGGTGCTTCTGAGATAATCTGTCTGCCTTCCAGGCACCCTCTAAATACTTAGAGGCACCCATTTGTCATCACTGCTGCATTATCCTCACAAAATGCATCATCCTTACATGATGGAGCTACCTGATCTGCAGGGTGAGAGAGTGCATGCCTGTTAGCTTGCGTGTGTATCTACTGGGGAGTCAAAAAAGGTCTGTGGTCTGCATATTTCAAGCTGAACACCAACACTGCTCAAATATTAAAGGGAGACACATTGCTGAACTCTGATCACTGTCCCAGCGGCCCAGGATGGCACCCAGGTGAGCTACAGCAATGTGCATGGTAGGTCAAAAGGAGCAGATTCGGTTTCTCGCAGCAGATACGAGGGGTACAAACAGCCCACCTGGGCAGGTATCAATGTCCTGTTAAGTGCAACAGGATGACAAAGCGGCCTGAAGAACTGAAAAAACACAGCAAGTCCTGTTTGCACTTGTAGCAAATTTTCTTGGTCTCAAAGGATTTCTCTAAGATTTAAACAAATAATAGGATCAGAAGGTTTTAAGAAGCTCCCATGGGCTTGTAAGGGGCTCGATCCAGCCCCTCATGCACTCAGTAACTTTTTAAAAAAGAAATCTCCAACTTATACACAGCTATTGTGATTTACACCAGCTGAGGATCTCTCAGCCTGCCTATAATGGGAACAGGACCAGGCTGCTTGCCAGCACTTTTGGCTTTGCTGCAGTAGGAGTGACGTTCAGGTATGCGTGACCACTCACCATCAGATTTCTTTACAATGACAAGCTTTGAAGTCAGAGTACTTTGCTCTCCTTCCACAAACCATTTTCACTCAAAACAATAACTATTTAAATGGGAGCCTCACCAAAGCCATTTCAGATATTTATTTTTTTTTTAAACTCCTTTGTCAATGATAAAATACAGTTAAATTACAGAGACCTGCCTGCTCCATAGCACCTATTCATCATAGGCTGGATATTCCAGTGCTAAACCACCTCCATTAAGTTTCAGTGCTGGGAGAGAAGGCACCAGTGGCTTCACCCAATACTACACTGAAACCTAGAAAGAATAAAATCGAGCAAATTACTCCTTTTGCTGAAAATCTTGTTAAGCTCCTCCCCACAAAACCCACTAAAAGTTGTCTTTTCATAGCCAGCGGGGCTGCTAGAGGCTTGAATGAGATTTGTGGACCTCATCCTGCCTATTCAGAGCAAAAGATAACACCTGCGGGAAGCAGGCGAAAGGTTAAAACCTGGTACCTCTGTGTTTTCCTAAGTGCAGCGCTTGGCACCAGAACAGAGGCTGGGAACAATGGCAGGAGCATTGTGCCTGTTTTCTTTTCCCTTAAAGTAACATTTTTGCTGCAGTGTCATCTTTCTGCTCAGCCAAGCAGGCGCTCTGGGTCAAATCAGCGGCGTGAGCCGTCAGCAGATTTTTCTGGCCCTTTCAAAAGATCTTCAGGCATTGTATTAAGAAGCCAAATTGGTGAAAAAAACAGGAAAAAAAAAAAAAAAAAGAAGTGGACAGACTGCCCACACGTTTTACCGGTCAGGCGCTCGCATGACTGTGAAATAATCAGCATTCTTTTGGTGAAATGTAGCAGCTTTAAACCAGAAATCTGGCTTTACTCTCTGGAAAACAGTGTGCGTTCTCGAAAAAGCTAAACCCAGGGTATTACAGCCTGACAGCTTCAAAATTCCTCAGACCTCCCGTAGGAATCACTCACAAAAGAGCAGGCTATTCCCCAGGGCTGGATGTCAGGGAAACAGACCCTCTGATGGAAAACCCTAAGGGAAGGCATACTTCCATTTACACCATCTTTTATGTTTTGGCTAAGTGGCTTGTTTATAATTGCTGGATTTAGGCGAGAAAGGCTCCACCTCTCCTCAGAGTTCCTGTAATGCAGCAATAAGAGCTTTAGGGCCTGTTGGGTCATTTCCCAAAGAGAGGAGACAGGGGAAAATTTCCTGGAGTTATTTCACGTATTTTGGCAAGCATCCTCCAGCAGACAGTGACACAAACAGCACGGAGGACAGTCCCACTCTCACAGCCCTTTGCACAAACCATACCCATTTCTAGGAGCCACCACGAACCAACTTTGCAGACACATGAGGCACTGAACAAACTTCATCACTCTTTGCCAGGATTTTCATAAATCCATGAAAAAGAACCAGCATTTTCAAAACGACGCAGAATTTTGAAAAAGGAACAGCATTTTTTTAAAAAAAAACACAACACACCCTTTCTATATAAAATTCCTTCAAGGGCTACTGCTATCCCAAACAAAAGGAACCGAGGAGTTACATATGGGACTTCCATACATAATGGCTACCAGGAGTCCCTGTGGTTGTGGTGACAGTCAACAGGTTGCTAAAACTGATGAAGACAAAAGCTTAGTTGCTCATAATTTTGCTACACAGAGTCATCTGGGCTAAGACTTTCCAATGCTTATGAGAGAAAAATAATGGGAGAACATCTATGATTTGGCTCATTCACACATGAGCTGAATTAAGGCAAAACAGGACATTTTCTTCAGTTCTTTGTTTTGCAACCTTAGTAACTTGTTTAATTTTATGTATTTGTAAATTTATTTACTTTGGTAATGGATGTAAGTGAACGCTAATTCCTAGTACTTGTGGAGCAGAAGAGGAACTAATCATTGCTGAACATTAAATAACAACTATAGCCTTAATTTCTATTTGTATGGTACTAAAGGAATGGCCTTCAAACTTACATTCTCCCTGTTGCTTTTTCTCATGTGAACTTCCTCCAGTTTGCACTTTAGTAAAAGCCAGATAAAATCATTTTTAAAATGAGATGGAGGCCTGAAATGCAAATCAGGGGAAGAAGTCGTCAGATAGGGGTCTTCATACAGATTTGGTAGGTTATCAGGTCTTTACCTGCCTGGTAATCAATCCTGGTGCCTGATCAGCTTTAGGGGATGGACCCAGGAGGAGCACAAAGGCTCTTTATTCCCTCTGCTCATGTTGTGACTCTGCTATAAAGCCTGGTTCACCAGGAAGGGCAAGGTGGAGCTGGACACAGGGCCTATCAGGTAACGTTAATGTTCAGTCAAGATATGGACCTTGTGTTTGAATGAGACAGACAGTCTTTGAAGAACATAATCTGTGTTGCCAACAATGGCTGGAGTGAAAGGAACTCGCTCTGGTTACCTTATAGGATGGACTGCTAAAGCAAAGTTGGATTCTTATCAAGATGTTGGGTTTGGGTTTTTTAATCATTGATTCATGTGGTAATGGCTGTGAATACACAATGCAAGGTCTTCAAAGAGAGGAAATATAAGAAGGGTATAGTTTCACCCAGTTCACGTTAAGGTTCCACACTTCTATGTGATTTTTTTGTTTTGGTTTGGTTTTAATACATAAACCTGCTATCCTTGCAGAGACTAATCCTACCCATGTCTTTTCAGACTACCTCCAATTCCAGCTGGATACAGGCTCACCAGCAGCAGTGAAAAGCAGCAGCTCTCCTGGGGTGCTGTGCTTCTCAGATTGACCTTAGCTCTGTTTACCCTTGCTTAGAAAGTTTGGGCCAACATCTGTTAAATAAACTGTTGAGTGCCAGGGTGATGGGGACAGGGAGGGGAAGTTAAAAACAAATGGGATTGTTCTGAAGTGAAAGAGTAGCGAGAGGAGCTCTAGGGAGATTGTTGTGGGTAAGAATACAGAGGCAAATCCCTCTGAATCAGTAGAAAACTTTCTTCTGACATCTCTGACCCAGTTTTGAAGCATGTAGAACGTACCTATCCAAAGGTCATGTTTCCAAGTCAGATTAAACACTCCTCTAAATACCTAGCCAAGCCACACTTCTATTTCTTCTTTTCACCTTCATTTTCAGCACACTGGAAATACCCAGGTACTTCAGCTATGCAGACAGTAGCAGCTTTGCCCATACAGTGTGGTTAAGAAGGGCAGTAGCCTACATGTAAGACACCAGAATCTGTTTTCATTTCTATCTAAATTGAAGTTATTCATCCCAACAGCACCTAGCTGCAGACATGGGGGCTAGAAAGGTGTTTTCAAAGCTGATTGTGTTTTTATTCAAACACATCACGGTTTAGACCCTCACTACCACCAACCACAGCATTTCACAAGTCATCATTTTCCCCCTGATACAAGAGATGCCCAACTATGTCACGCTTAGGACTTTAAGTTTGGTCCCCAGGCCAGTGGCCTGCACAACATCACTGGAATTTGCCTCCCAGGGAAGTGGTGGAATCACCATCCCTAGAAGTGTTCAAAACACATGTCGATGTGGCATTTGGGGACACGGTTTAATGATGATCCAGCCCTGGATTAATGGTTGGACTCAATGATCTCAGAGGTCTTTTACAACCTTAGTGCTTCTATGATTCTATCATGTGGTCATGCTTCCTGGGGTGTTTGGCAGGGGCACACTAATCAAAGCTCACTCCCTCTTGGGGGATCGTGAAGATGCTCAGCACTTTGCTGAAGAAGCTCGGCACCTTGACAGATCAGATGTGTAAGTATTGTCTCACATCTACAGCGTTCCCAATTTGAAGGGCTTGTCAGCCAGGCTATCTCTGGGCATTAATTCTGAAGGGTGCTTTAGCTCTGTGGGCTAAAGCACAGCTTTCTTGTAGCAGCTATATTCACATTAGGAATAGTGCATAGTGCTCCTTAAATAACTGTACCCTCAGTATTCAGTATATGCCTTTAAAGCATCAGGATTAACATCCCTTAAAAAAGAAAAACTGGGTAATATGAGAGCAGATATTCCCATTATCAACATATCTACGTATTTTTTAATCCCAACCAGCACGTGGCCCTGGTATTATCTCATGGCAGTATGTTCCAGAGCTTATCTAGAATAACTTTGCTTTTCATCACCTTCAAAGTTCCCTGAATATTTCCTTGGCTGTCTGTCAGGCTGCCTTTGGCTTTCTGGACAGCTCTGTTCAGACTCAAGGCATCTGAGAAACAGATTCCAGCCGATTCTAAGACACTGTCTAGAAAAAAAAGGCACATGAGGCTCTCCTGGACAGCAAGTTGTCTGATACACAGCATTAGTGAAACCAGCACAATGTCATTTGAGGTGAGTTCAAGCCCAAGAATACCGTTTCAGTACTACACAGAGCTTTATAGCTAATCTTGAAGCCTTGAGCAATCAAAAGTGACTAAGTAGCCAAGAAAATTGGGTAAAACGCAACATATCTGAATCAAAGATGCCAGCTAATTGGGAATCTGCTGTAGATAAGAAAACTGATTGTCCACACATGAAAAGGTGATGCCAAGTCTGAACAAAGCTTCATTGGCTCATGCCAACCAGTCAGAGAAGTTAAGTGGAACTCGTTTTATCTGAAAGCACCTTGCTGAGCCGTGCTGGAAATTATCAGTGAGCATGAAGAGATGGGGACCAGTAAAGTGAGCTGGTCAGTCACTGACCAGGAAACCACACAGCAAAATGTTAAAAAACTCAGTCTCTAGGAACTTTCCTAGCAGAGTTCTCCTAAAAGGGTCCACAGGGTAAATCTTGCTAAAGGATATCACTAACACTTTTGGCACCAGAGTATAACATGGTGTTTAGAAGTGGGAAGGCTCTGTCTCAGGGTCTCCAACCCATACGCCACTCCAAGAGCAGAGCTGGATGCTGGAAAGCTGCTTACAGGCTGATTACAGACAATCTGACATTTTCCAGTTGAAGTATTTCTATGAAGCATCATTATCCTTGTTTCAAATCTGGGAAACTCATCCACATGCTGGTGATGGCAAAAACAAGAGGAATTTCTCTCAGATCAGTCAGGAAGGTGACTTTGTGACTCACAAAGAGTTAAACAATGGTTTGTTAAGTTCCAGATGAGAATGGTAATCACCAAACCAGTCTTTCTCTCCCTGAGGTTACAAGTCCTTGAATTCCTCTCCTGGAACAGATCTCAGGTACATCAATCCTACATTGGGATATTTAAGGGTTAAATAGGGATTACTAAGCATTTTCTCTGCTGATGGTAAAGCATTTGAGATTTATCACAAATAAAAATGGCAAAGGAAGCCCTATTGATAACTGTCACAGTGGAAAATCCCTGAACTATATTTGTAGTCAAAAGCAGCAAAGTAGTAATCTAAGCCTGTTCAGTCTACCTTTAAAAGAAGAAAACTAGAAGAAGCAGGGAGTTAAAATCTGTGTCACTCAATAGCTCCTGGCAAACTTTTCTTGGCTTTATGGTTATGCTTCTAAATCCTCTCAATTTAATGGTGTAGGTTTCCCTATTTTTAGATCACAAATTGAGGCAGCTCTGCTTTTTCCCTGCACTATTTTTTAACCAGACCATGGTTATTAAACTTAGCAGCGAGACCGTCCTTTAAATAAAAAAAAACAAAACACTAACAAAAAACCCACCCCGCTGTACATGCAGAATAACCACATGGCTGGAGAAAGAAAATCGCTCCCAGGGGCTGACAGACCTCTTGAGTTTCCACTTCACTGTCCCACGAGGCAGGTCTGGTGCTGGGACTCCCGAGACCCCGGAGGTGCCAGGACGCTTGGCGGCTGACGGAGGAGCTGCCTTGGCACAAGTCTCCCATCAAGCACAGGTCACCAACAGGTCTGCAGCAAGTGTCAGCCCACAGCACTCTGGCTGGATTGTAACCAAATAACCCCAAGCATAATGCAATAATCAGGGTGAATTTGGCACCTTGCTGCCTCCTCTCTGCCTGGCTGTGGTGGGGCTGGGGGGGGTGTCTGCACAGGGAGGGCATGCTGTCCTCCAGATTGTTTTGAAACAACAAGAAAAAAGCTTATCATAATCCTCCTGGCAATTAGAGCCCGGCTGGCTGTAAAGTGTAATGCATTTATCAAAACCTCCTTTGAAGGCGCTGAGGGAAGTGAATTTGAAGCTGTTGGGGATTGCAGGAGTAAGAGAGCCCAGCTGCTCCCAGGGAGCCTGAACTGGGGCGAGAGGGCAGAGGGAGGAGGGAGAATTCCCTTGTCTGGGACACGCACATTTTCCATCAGCCTGTTTGTGCAAGGATAAATAAAATGTTATCTCTCTCAGTGTATCGCTCAAAAGCTTGGCCGATTACAGCTGGCATGTTTCGGGGGCTCTTCCTGCAAGGTTTGCCAAAAAATTAGCCACTCCTGGAGCTATAAATCATCCCAAACCAGATTTCTTCTCCCCTCATGCCCATCACTGTGAGAAAAACGCAAAAAGAAAAGAACAAAAAAAAAAAGAAAAAAGAGAGAGAGAGTTGCTGGTTTTGTGAAGTGCCAGGAGGACAAAACTGGCAGCGTTTGCCTTTTTTCCAACATGCATCAGCCCGAGCTTCCCAGAGGCAATTCATACACAGCAACATGTTGAAGGAGCTCATCTCCCCTTGCCACACAGCACAGCTCTGGCCCAGCTGTGTGAGGTGGGATTATGACAGTGCAGTCTAGTAAAAAAAACATCCAAAGTAAGAGGCTGGAGCACTGTTCCCAGACCTCTACCACCACAGACTGGGTACTGGCATCTGATTGAATTCTCCAGACCCCTTTAATTTCCAACCTAGGGCCCACTGCTCTCTCTGCAACCCTACAGATTTCTGAACATCATTTTCCCTCTCCGTGCTACTCAAAATTACAAGGTTAGTTCCTTAGAGGGCAGAGGTAAGAAAATTACTCATGATGATCTCTCTCCTCATCTGCTTCTCTTGGAGCAAAGACCACCTTCCCTTTCAGTAAAGATCATATCACCGGATCTTTATGCTGTAATACAATTGGTCTCCCTACAGCAGCCAGGGAGGCTGATCATGCCTCTCCTACCTCACGGAAAAGGAGCTGAGTCCAGTCATTCAAAATTGCAAGGGCTCTTTGCAGAAGCTTGTTGGCACACACAAGCCCTCACCAAGAAAAGGGGTGTCAGAATAGGGAGTGAAAGGCACGGAAGGATGGGAATAAGCAGATGGGAAAGTAAAGATGAATTAAAGATTAATTAAATTGCCCTGAGTAAACTGTCTGCAGAGAGCAGGACCCCTCTGTCTCTTCCCTGCATCTCCACGCCCCCTTCCAAATAGCTTCTCTCCTCTGCAAGGTTTTGTATATCCAAAACCACTGAACAATCATTGCCTTGAGCATTATTTTAATCATTCCCAAATGCCTTTCCTTTAGGGGATTCCTGATGAGATCCCAAGCTGGGTTCCCCACAGGAGTAAACCAGCCAAGCTCCTCTAACTGGGCTGCTGATTTACATCTACTAGAGATCTACTCTCCTCCCAACCAGCTCAGCTCCCTACGCTCACTCCTGCTCAAGCCTTGTCTAAAAAACTGAGGAAACCTTGCAGTGCATCCTCCCTTGCATAGGGCTGTTCTTGGGATTTAAGGAATGTGGGCATTATATTGCTATGAAAAGGAGCACTGTACCGAATTCATACACGGGAAGGTTGCAGGGATGAGAGCCAGGGTGTAGTAGCCTTACATCTGTGACAGTGTTACAGGGGTGACAACAGCAAAAAAACTTTGATCCATCCCAGAGTACAAACGCAGGTTTATATTCTTGCCATCTGGCAGAGTATCATGTTAAGAGCTGGGGAGACAACAGTGGCTGCTACTACACAGTGTACTATATACCAATAAAAGCTGAATGGATCTACAATAAAGCAGACTTTTGAAATAGCTGTGAAAGGAAAATCTAGGCCACTAAGTGCTGCTAGAAACAATGTCCTTATATTTTTTTCCTTTCCCTTCCTATTCTCCTCTGTCTTGCTTCTGCTCTTGGGATTCCTCTTCCCTCCCCTTTCCCAGCCCCGGTGGCTGCGCAGAGAGCTATCAAGTGAAATGCTGAACCTAAACTAAAGGTTGTGTTCATTTAACAAGCATTAAATAACGGTCAGGAGGGGCAGACTGGCAGCTGCCTTCACAGCTGAGGCCAATCCCCCTCCATAAATGGTGAAGCACAGCATCCCCATGACTGGAGGAGGTGGCTGCAGTCTCTTCTTTCCTGCTTCTTCCTCCCCTACTCAGCACAAAGGCATACAAGACACATGCCAAGCCAGAGGCCTGTGGATAAAATGCTGGACTAGTGTAATCATTGTCTTTTGCACTTCTCCAGAGTTCCTTCAGCACAAGATGCACCGATCATTCCCTGGACCTTGCCCATAGCAGCTATAAACTCACAAATACGATCAAGCCATCACTGCTTAGTGGTCAACAGAGCTCTGCATACGCTCTCAAATGCAGATGTCTTTTATTAGAAACTAAGTGAACGCACTCTGCCCTGCACTTTCCACATGCCAACAGCACGTTTGCTCAGAGACACGCAGTAGTGCCTTACAGGTTGTTATTTAGGCTGCCAAGAGACTGAGTATTCCTCTGATGGAGATCAGGAGGAACAAACCCTTATTTTACTCATGAGTTCACCATAGCTTAAAGACATTTGCCAAGTTAGTAGCAAAGTCAGGAAGAGACCCTGCCCATCCTGGTTCCCAGAAATCACTTTCAACACTAAGACCACCACTACTCCTCCATTATTCAACTTCACGGGCCATGGACCTCAACACAAAACATGCTCAGCATCGTTCTTCACACCAAGTTGTATAAAGTGTCTCAGCTACCAGATTATCACACCCACTGGACATGGACAGATATGAACACAGAAATGCCAAGATGCACTCTCCAGTAACACTCAAGTGAAAACACCAGGGACAATGGCACGTCATCTAAGGGACCCCATGGGACACCTTCTCTCTGAGCATGTATTTCCCATGAAATGAATAATAGCCAGCAATTAGACAGAATTAAAATTTAGCCTGGCAGCTAGCTCTCATTGTTACTAAACTTTCCTACCAGGAAATACAAGGGTCTCAGAAGGGAAGCAATGGAAACGATCCCTTGAAACAACTGAACAGGTTGCTCAGCTAGAGCTACAGGGAACAGTCCTGACCTGGCAGGAAGTCCCAATAGCTCTACTCTTCCTCTTTGGCATCTGCAATCCTACAATCGCTCAGTCATTTCAATAAATCCTTCAGCTCCTCTATCTAATTTCACCTCTTTTATGGGCTTAGTTCTTTAAAGAACTTACTGCACATCATTCAGGCCAGCTTTTTATCTTCAGTTGCAACTGTGAGCTTCCCAAACATGCTCAGCACTCAAGAGGCCATCTTCAGAAAGCCACAAAGGAGGTGTCATTGTCTTGCCAAGACTCTGAAGCACTGAGGGCATATTTGATGGCTGCCTGACTCTTCAACAGGAAGAAATGTTTGCATGATGCTCTTACGGATGTTCACACTGTCAAAAGGGCTAGATACTATTTTCCCAAAGTAACTTAACCCATTTAAAGAACTTCTCTGGGAAAGCCAGTTGAGTATCTCCAACATCTGCATTACCACAGACATTCTCGTTTTAACCATCCCCTTTATCTCACTATATTTTTGTTGATAGCTGAACTATGCAATGCAGTGGTTCAGGCATCCTAGCAATGGCTAGTTATCAGGAGAAAGAAAGCACGAGGTCTGGGAACTCATTGAAAACATTCAGAGGCGATACGTGAGGGACTGGGAGAGATTAGACAGGGTTTGCTGGGACTCCAGGAATTCCCGCAATTCAGGAGTTACATGGCAGGATTTTTTCTTTGCATGGGACAGCAGAAAGCAGGAAGATGGGAGTTTCCAGTTCTCTTTAAAGTTGTTTTCCCAAACTGTCACATATATACAGCTTCTACTGTTTTTTCTGCACGGTTTGAAGCAGTTGGGGTACTCAGGGCAAGTCCTTGGAGTAACAACCCTCATGTTCACTGGAGAGACTCAAGTAAGCTCTCATCTCACCAGGAGCTAGACTTTGGAGCCTGATTGACAACATCCACACAGCTGCCTTCCCAGGAATTCACCACTTAGAAATGGCTAATTAGTATGAGGTAATTAGTTTCAGGCAAAGAATGTTTGAAAAATATCTGTGTGTGTAAGGTCTGCCATCCTACATTTTGATCAACACACTTGATTTTTTCTTTGCTGCTGAAAGAGATAACAGAAAGGTTATGTAGGACACCTAAACTAGGCAGATGCTGAAGATTCAGAGAATCAAGTGTCAAACATACAAAAATGCCTAAGGATGCAACTTCGACCCTAAAGGCTTCTGATGTAAGAGGCATATAAAATGTGGAAGTTTCATGGATGATGCCAATTATCCCAAAAGCTCACCTCCCTTTCCCATATGCCTCCACACCGAGGTTCTTGCTTTTCCAGGGAAAACAAACAAGCCAACACAAACGTGATCCAGCAGAAGATAGATGTGCTGACAATGAGGCCTTGCCAGAGTTGTGGCTACATTCATTTGCCACTCAGCTCCTGCCCGGTCACGGGGCAGCTGTGAAAACAAGGCCACTGGGAAAGCACCACGTGAATCCAGAATGGAAACGCCAACACAACCCCAAAGTAATAGAAGCAAACCTCAACCACAGACACTGCAGTGGGAGCTTCCTTGCATTGGTGTTGTTTTTCCCTAAAATAGCCTGGAAGATAAAGAGAGCCAGTGATTAGTTAAGTGCCATCCTCCCTGATATCTGTTTGCCCATTATCTGCTCCTGACACCTAACATCTAATTGTGCTGCAATGCCCCAGCAGGACAGCCTGTTCTAAGAGGGACTGAATGGACTGACTGGGGGAGGGAGAAAAAAGACAATAAATCTTGCTGTCACGTCCAAGAAATGAAAAGGCTGCACAACAGCTGGATTAGGATGTCACCTCTGGGGATTTCAACAGCAACAGTGCAACAGGTTACTTCTAGGAAAGGTTGACTACACCTCAGAAGCACATCCAGGTTCCAAACTATTGGGTCTGGAAAGGTTTCCTGCCTGCAAAAATGCTCTCTGTCAATGAGACCTGGGCTCTTCCCTCTTTCCTGCCTGTTTATAACACATCTCTCCAAGGATGCCACAGAGATCAGAGGCTCACTGTGCTCCAGAGAGAGACAGCCCCTTCCTTGCCATGCTTTAAATTTCCACAGAAAAAGCAATCGGGGAGCAGAAGCATTAGCAGCTTTCAAGGAGATTTTTGTTGCTGGGTTTTTTTATTATTTTTTCCTTTTTTTGGTGGTGTTTTTTTTAAATGGTTCATTTAAATGATCCTGTTTGCCAAGCAAACCCATGAACAACCTGATCAGTACTGTGGAAGAGCAACATACCAAGCCCTGTGGTATTGTCTCTCACAACACCCTCATTGATAAATTGATTAAACGTGGACCAGAGAAATGGACAGTAAGGTGAAAACCGACTGAACTGCCAGACATAACAGGTTGTGATCAGCAGCATGAAGTCCAACTGGAGGCCAGTCACTACCCAGGGGTCAATACTGGGACTGGTACTATTTAAAATCTTCATCAATGGCCTGGAGACCAGGACTGAGTGCACCTTCAAGAAGTTTGCAGAGGACACAAAACTGGGAGGAGTGACTCTTGTACCAGATGGTCAATGATGCCATTCAGAGGGACTCAAAAGGTTGGAGAAATGGGCAAACTGAATCCTCATAGAATTCAACAATGGAATATGCAAAGTCCAACAGCTGAGGAGGAACCATGCACCAGCACAGACTGGAGATATCTGCATCTTGGAGATATGAAAAACCAGACTGCTCATGGCCTCTCCAGGCAGGGCATTTGGACTACACAGTCTCCAGAGGTCCTTTCCCACTTCAGCTATTCTGTGATTCTGTTCTCATGGAGTCTATGGAGAGTATGCAAACACACTGGCTTTACAGCACATGAATAAACTCAGCTACTGAGACTGCCTAACAGCTACTGTATCTTCAGGTAAAAGGTGACTACGGAATCTGTCAAAGTGATGAAGGCTGCCACAAAGGACACCAGAGGGAAGGCTGTGTATCTCCACGAGCACAGCAAGCAATGCCACAAAAACATACTGCACCAGCTAGGGACAAATATGAAGTCCCCTTCTTCTCTTGCTTTTCTCAGTTTACTCTTATTTCAGCTTTTACTAAGGAATGAGGTTACAGTTTACCACCTGTCAGAGATGCAGGCTCAAGTTTTAATCCCTCTCCCTCTTTTAAAAGTACATTTCATTCTAGACAAGAGAACTGATCATGGTCTTCCATATTCTGAGTCAACAAGCTGAACTCAAGATGAGGAGCAACACACTGTCTTGTCTTCCTTTGTCTTGGCCTTTCTTGAGATACTCCTATTCATATTTTCTTCTAACACAAGTATGTTGGTCTCAACAAAAGAACAGGAATAATTTCAGGGAAGTTTCATTTCCCAAAAATATTTCACCTCTAGTGGGGACTTAACTTTCTCGAAGTATGCACAAGATGAGTCCAGCTGCAATGCGTGTGTTGTGTAAACCTGGTGTGACTCTGCTGAAGTCAGCAGATGTGGCGTGGATTTGCAGTGCTTTCTTGGAATGAAGAACTTTGCCTTCTATTTATCACACACTTCCTTGCTAAAGAAACATCCTTAAAATGGCATTCACATTTTCAGTAAAAGCGTTAGAAAAAGAAACAAAAAATACCATCAGTTACCAAAAAAACCCCACCTTTCTGTGCAAGGGCAAAAAATAGCTTGTAGTCCAAGTTTTGCTGTTACATTGACACAGAGTTGAACTCATCCTCATCTTGTCCTTAACAACACTGCACAGTCACTTTAATTTAAACAGGCAGCAATAATGCAGTTTACATGCAAATAATACACAAATCTGCCATGAATTGGTAATACTTAGCTCAACTTGACAGCTATTCATACCATCAGACAAGTATTGATGAAAAAGAAAGATAATGAACAAGAAACTTGTGTTTAAGCCCCAAGCAATTAATAACTAAGGACAGAGAGATAGATGAAATCTGTCAGCACATGGAAAGGATCCACTAATTGCATTTTATAGAAGTTGCAGAAGTGTACAGCTTTTACTGTTTTGTTTTTCCAGAAAGACAAACTTGTAAGACAATTTAAAATGATGATGCTTATTTGTGACAGCAGCTTCCCCCTGAACAGGGGGATGCCTTATCTGCCAGGCACCTTTCAGGTGTTCTACTCCATCTCCTCTGCTCCATAAGGGAAATGGGACAACAACAGCACCCCCCTTCAGATTTTCCTCCTATTAGTCTGGCGACTTTCCTGTTGCCTTAACTCCCTTTTCTTTAAAGTCTCTAAGGTTGACCTTTCCAACATATGTCCCACTCATATTTAATCTCTACCTCTATTTAACTTGTCAAGGCTCTAACAAATGAGGAGAACACTCTTGGCTGAAGCTTTTCCTCTGATGTGCTTGCTCCAAACAGGCACACGGAAGTGGGCATATACTTCACCTGATACAGCCCACATCTTGGAGGATGCAGCCAGCAGCAGGGCATGCAGGCACCCAAGCCACACAGCAGACCCACCACAGAATCAATTAGCTTGGAAAAGACCTCTGAGATCATTGAGTCCAACCTATGATTGAACACCACCTTGTCAACTAGACCATGGCACTAAATGCCACATCCAGTCTTTCCTTAAATACCTCCAGGGACAGCAACTCCCCCACTGCACCCTTCAGCCTGAGACAGATACTGGCCTCCAGCTCCCACCTTAGCCTTGCTTCCATGTCCCAGTTAATCCCTGGGAGAAGAAAGAGAACATTCACATGGTGAAAATGGCCACTAAGCAGTTGAAGCAAAAGCAGTTCTGAGGACTGCAGGAGGCTGGGATGCTGGGTTCACTATGGTCTCCTCCCACCTTGGAAAGAGACCACTTTCAAGGGTCCATTCACATTTTTTCAGGAGCAGGGACTGATCCCAATCCCTTGGCCCCAGGGAGCTGCTTTGGCTCTGAGGCCTCATTTTTTAGTGCAGCTTCTGCTGGAGAAATGGGGCAAATCCTATAAACACCCTTTAAATGAAAGTGTAGGACACCTGATGAGAAAACAGCTGACCCTGGCCAGAAACAGCACAAAACAAAGCTCTAACTGCTGTGGGTCAGAAATCTTGCTTCTACTTGACCACACCTTCATCCCTTGTCCCCTGAAAACCTTGGTGTCCTCATTGCTCACAGCCCTGGAGCCAGACCCCAATGTCACCAGGACCTTCCCTGCTCTTTCTTCTGTCCTGCAGTGCCGCAATCCCCCACCGTCACTCACCAGCACTGGTTCTCCCCACACACACAGGGCATGCCAGCCCTACCCACCATGTCACATTACATCCACCACGTGTGTTCCATCTGCCATGTCACGCCCTACCCACCACCCCATCCCACCCAGCTCCTCATGGCACCCACTGCAGCAGGTCTGCACCATGACCTCAGCCACCAGAACAAAGCACAAGCCCTTCTCTGCCTCAGCTACCAGTTTTTCCTGCCCCAACCTCCACAGCGGTAGAGATTCACCTGAGAAAAAAGTCACCTTTGAAGCCAAAACCCAGGCAGGGGCTGGATGCCGGGAAGCGGGGGCCCTTTCCATCCATGCTGTCCAGACACTC
Source organism: Sclerurus mexicanus (assembly GCA_013396755.1). Classification (NCBI taxonomy): domain Eukaryota; kingdom Metazoa; phylum Chordata; class Aves; order Passeriformes; family Furnariidae; genus Sclerurus; species Sclerurus mexicanus. The sequence continues at coordinate 231,239 of VWZF01006438.1, read as the reverse complement.
TGGCAAGCAGCACTATCTCAGCTTGGCTCCCTCCTCAGCCCCAGACAAACGTGGCTTCCCTCTTGACTTGCTATTTAAAAACTGTCCCAAGATTGGCACACGGCGGTTTCAGATTAACAAGCCGGAGCCATCAGCAGGCGAGCGGTGTCCTTGTCCCCCGTGCCGTGCCAGGTGCCCCCACAGCAGAGCTCCTGCCTCCTCCATGTCAGACCACCCCATTTACTTACCCGTGGCTTTGTCTTATTTTTTTAACTGAAGGAGGATCACTTCCTAAAAGCCTCAGTTGCAGGGGAGAGGAGGCTCAGCCATGGGAATATATTGCATAAATTTAAGGGTTTATTGCATCTACACATCCCCTCTTAGCACACTTTACCAGAATAGCTCTTTATCTGCAGACACAGCTCCTTGACCCGGGCTGAATGTGGAGCCCATACTGAGGTAAAAAGCACAACCAAAACCACTTGGCTCCCTGAGCTGTATCACTCCAGCCAGCCTGGCCCCTCAAAAGCCCGCAGCTGCCCAGCCCACAGTACTGACAGCCTCCATCCAGAGTTTGGCATAAGGCAGGTATTTTGTTTCATGTACAATTTCAGAGACTCTGAAATCTGGATTGATGTGGAGCAGCAGCAACAACTGAAGTATGGAAATTGTCTTACCAGGAAAACCTTATTTTCCTTCAGAAAATAATAGACTTGTTAGAGCAAGTCCAGAGGAAGCCACAAAACTGCTCAGAGGGCTGGAGCATCTCTGCTGTGGAGACAGGCTGAGAGAGTTGGGACTTCTCAGCTTGCAGAAGCAAAGGCTCCGTGGAGACCTTCTAGCAGCCTTCCAGTACCTAATGGGGACTTACAAAAAAAGAGAGCGAGCTACTTCTTACACAGGCAGATAGTGATAGGACAATGGGGAATGGCTTTAAACTAAAAAGAGGAGAGACTTGGATTAACTGTTAGAAAGAAATGAGAGTGGTGAGGCACCAGAACAGGTTGCTCACAGAAGCTGTGGATGCTCCATCGCTAAAAGTGTTTAATGCCAGAACAGATGGAGCTTTGAGCAGCCCGATCTAGTGGCACCCTTGCCCATGGTAGGGAGATTGCAATGAGATGATCTTTAACGTCCTTTCAGATTGATTCTGTGATGATTTTCAAGAGAATTGTCTAGGTCTGAAGTTTAGTAAAGCCCACAGGACTTTAATTTCAGTGGGATGGGACTGTGATTTCTTTTCCTGTATTTTCTTTTAATCTCTATATCAGAGGTAATGTAATTACATAAACAGAGAACAGAATAGTGCATATTTGGCAGACTGTGACACACAGGAAAGTAATTTGTAGTGATGTAAAACAGATTAAAGCCCTGTCACACCAACACAGTAAGATTTTATATCATTACTATTATGGCAGTTCCCCCAAGGTCCCAGTCAGGATCAGAGCCCTGATCAAAGGAGGTACAGTGCAAACACACAATGAGAGAGCATGTCCAAATGGACAGATCAGAAACAAAACAAGAGGATGAACAGAAGTATGAAATTAATTGGCCAAGGTCTCACATCAGGTCAATTCCAGGGCCAGAAATCACCCCAAGGGCAGGTCACACCAAGCTTCACACCGGTTTGCACAACCATAAGTGAGAAGACACTTTAAAATCAGACTTGTTGCATAGGGAAATATGGCTTTGAGGCACCACCAGTCCAGAATTACGTGCCAGAGGCCTTCTCTTTATAGCTCACAGCTGCACTCCTGCTTTCTCTGGTAAACCAGGACCAAAAGAGCATCATCAGTAGATGGTGACATCATTTAATACCTTTGTTTGCTTAGGACATCTGACCAAGAAAAACCTCAGACATTTTATGTTCATTTGGGATGCAGGTGAAGAGTCCAGTGCTCTTTGGATTTAGCTGTACTGCAGGATGAGAAGCCTGGGGAAACCAGTGTTGGGTAGAAGAAAAGAAAAAGTCAGCAAGAAGATTAAGAGAATTAATAGCAAGAGTATTGACAGTGGTCGACCCTGCTGATAAAAATTAGGCACAAAACACAAAATAACTTTAACATTCAGAAGCAACTCAAAAAAACCCATAGGAACATAGACAGATGTTGATGTTGTCCTTGTGTGAGGTCAAGGCAGCAACAAGCAGGTGGAGAACATCTCAGTCTGTAACCATCTGACAAGCTGAAGTCACAATCCCCAAAGCCAGTGGATGGCAAGAGCCTCAACCACAGCAGATGCAACCTCCCAGCAACTTGTAGGACCAGCTTGGTATTTCACACAGCATGGCATGCTGTACCCCACACACCATGGAGTGCATGCTCCTTTCCATACGTCCAGTGACGGCAGTGCAGCCATGAGATGACGTCATGTCTCAGGTAATGCCATCAAGTCACAGCATGGAAAGAGAGGGGCTGGAAGCTGCAGGGAAAACTTGTGGGGCTGCACCAACTTTGTCACCTCCTAAAGTTGTTGGTGCGTGCTAAAAAAAGCGTCTGCTGTGAAAGACATCTGAGTAAAATAGAATGGGAATTGTGTTCCAACCCTAAGAGTTGTGTGGTTGAAGTTCATGGAAAATACAGTCTAGGATCCCTAGAAGACAAGCCATATCTTAGGTTAAAATGCCAGCTTGGTGAGTCCTTAGGGGACAGTATTTTGTTTCCAGTCAGCACCCATCATCTTTAAATAACCCTGTCAAACAGCAATCTCATCCACACCATCCTCCAAGAACAGTATTCAGAACAGTGACTCGCGTGACCTCCTCCATTTCCCACCAGTGACCACCCAGCAGCACAAGGACCACAAGGAAGCTCTGCCAGCTTCAACCCGGGCTGGCACAGGGTTTGGAGATGTCTGGTTTGGAGGTCAGCAGCAAGGCTGCCCACCTCAAACAACAGACACATGCAGCTCATACATTTACTGTGACCATTTCTGCCTTGCAATTTCTGAAAGCAGTTTTTAGGGGCCAACATTAGAAATGAACCACAAGATTACAAAGGGCTTGTGGACAGGCACAGTCAGGCTCAGCACGGATGAAACTGTGGGTACCCCAAACAGTGGACAGAAAATCTCAAGCCCATCACCAGGTGCTGACTTTTGCATCCATTCAGATTCAGATGAGGAGAACAGGCATTAACTCCACAGCAGATTTGTGGTTTAGGACTTCAGCCCTAAAAGAGAGGCTTTGCCTTATTTATTTTTACATTCCAGTCATACATCAACAAAGAATATAATCTGCTTTTGAGGATTTAAAGTCTGTGGATCTCACTGTCAATGTTAAGGGGCTTGGCTGGTGTCATCATCGGGTCTGATGTGCCAGGCTGAATTTTTTTTTTTTCCCCCCTCCAATGTTTTAAAAAGGGAGGGAGCACTAGAGAAGGGAAAACTGAGGCTGCTTTTGAAGAATTTGTTGCTGTCAGGGAAGGCAGGGAAACACTTTTGGTTCAGATCAGCAGGGCTGGGTAATGACTGAAGAGACCTTTTGCTCCAAGCCCCTGTGTTTCATCAGCACATGAGCTCTTCACTGGAGCATGGTCCAGCTCAGTTGCAACTGTTAAAGGAATGGCATTTTCAGCACTGATTCCCTCCAGAGACTGCCCTGTAAGCTCAAATGTCTGGAGCTACTTCCATTGCCTATCTTTGCCCTCCTGTGTAGCTAGTTGCCAGAGTGGACCACTCTGAGTTCTCACTTAAATACCCAAATCAGATGTCTACAGATGATACCTCCACTTTCTCATACGCTCCCTTTCACACCTCTCTCACACTGTCAGATTGGTGCTAACAAACCCGAGCATCCACAAAACTAAGCGTCCCTCCTTCTATCATTATATTACCCCAGGAACAGACTGCATCCCTTGGCTGGGAGCTGTGGTTCAATTGGTTGTTGGCTGTTGGTTGGGGCAGAGTACAGAAGAAGGCTCATGAACTTCCCTGCACAATAAATAAACCACGGATGAAGCACAGGACCAGCCTCCTGTGCTCAGACACCTGCCTATGAAGGCAGTGCCTTTCACCCAGGGGTTGGTTTGTAAGGAAAAGGGGAAGAAGAGAGAGAAACCTCTCCCGAAACACACACACCACCTGTCCAAGTGGTCAGCTTGCCTCCGGTGGTCTCGCTTTGACACATCACACACTAGATTCGGGCTGTGAAACTTCGGGTTGCCATACATCTGCAAAAGTAGCAGCCACCACAAAAGGAAGGGGGAGGGTGGCGGGGAGCCCCGGGAATCCCACGAAATGTAACTAGCAGGAATTAAAATGTAAAAGAAACGCCCTCCGGGGTCTTCGCAGAAGCTATAAAGGCAAGCAACTGTTTCGCCAGGTGTTATTGTGCAGCGCCTGCTGCTACAGCGGCTCTTTGCTGGCATCTCGCCTGTCTCATCCCCCCAGTCCCCCCGAGCCCCCCGGGCAGGCGATGCTGAGCGGAGCAGCCGGGGAAGTGATTATCCAGCCCTGCTGGCCAAGGGCTGAGCCGGCGCCGGGCTCGGAGCCGCTGAATGAAGCGCTGTCATTTCCCAGCTGGGAGCGGGAAGGAGCGCGGTGCCGCTTCCTGATGCTGGTATTTCATTTTGCAGCAGCTTCCCCCTTTCCCGCTGTCTGAATGTCACGGATTACTTCTCTGCTGCGAGACGAGAGGAGGGAGCAGAGCGGGGGGGAAGCAAAAAATCTGGCAAGCGCTTTCCCGAAGTGCCGGCACCCCCGGTGCCCCAGCTGCTGCGCTGGAACCGGGAGCTGGAAGGGCATGGGTGGCAAATTCACCTCTCGGGAAGCAAGAGCCAGATCAGTAGCGCACCTTGCCACGATCTGCAAACACCCGAGGATCCTGCTTTCGCTCCCGTCAGTTTTAACCCCTCTGCGCTAAGGCTGGGGACGCCTTGATGGCTCAGGAAATAAAAGCCCCAGGCTGCTTTTTGGAGCCTGTCAGCAGCGCTCTTTTGTCAAGCAGAGGCCTTCCTGTCAAGCAATACAAAGTGCTCGCTCTCCTTTTTCCCCCTGGGATCTGCACGGGCTTCCTTCCCGCAGCAGCCCCAGCCTCTGCCAGCCCAAGGGAGCGGGGCAGCTGGCGGGACGCCCGAGTGTCTGGCAGGGAGACCACTCTGCACAGCCCTGGAGCTCGCACTGTGCTGCATGCTAAGGGCCTGGGCAGGGGAGGCAGTGGGCAGTTCGGGGGGCCAGGCTGGAGAATGGCAGAGATCACCAGCCTGGGGGAACACAAGGATCAGTCTTTCGAGCAAAGCATCTCTTGGCGACACCGCCTGCAGCCACTCAGGGATGATGTCCCCACGATGGGGACTGACCCACTGCATGGCTGCTGGGAGACAGCATGACAGAACGGGAAAAGCAGCAGAGAGGGCTGCATCTAAAGGTGCTCTATGGCCCTTTCCGACCTGTCTGACTTCAAACTAGAGGCAGACGGCAAAGCAGAGGGTTTGCTTGATCAAATCAGGACAAGTGCAGCAGCAGCCCCACGATTTCATACAGCTTACAAAAAGCTTCTTCTCACAGCAGGAGTAAGCTGTCCAACTAGGCTTGGACTGGAGCACCCCAAGAACTAAAAAGAATTACTAGGAATAAGAAACAAAGGAGCCATGACGTGATTTCTTCAATGATGCTACACAGCTACAAGCAGCAGCTGTGAGAACATCAAGTTCTCCAGCACCCAGGAGAAGTCTCTTTCACCAGAGCATCCTTGTCTTCACTTATCTCTGAAATTTTATCTGGCCATAGCCCCATTTTGGAGAATTGGCTCCATATCTGCAAATTTACACAGCTGGGGTGATCTAATACCAACCTAAAATGCTGCCACTATCAGGTAGGTCAGATTCTCTTTCCCTTGCTGTTCGGTTTACTGAAAGCTCTGCCCTCTGCCTTGGATTTGTAAAGCAAGGACAAGTGTGCCGACTGCCCCTGTAAAGCATTTTAAGACCTCTCCACTACAAGATGCAACACACAAATTTCAGCAGGACTGCTGCCTGAATAAGGAAGCACACAGAGAGCTCAGAGGGTAGGCTGAGACTCCTAAAATCATCCTTAGTTCATTGCAATAGAAGTATTCTACTTAATTCATTCTGAGCTAGATGGAAAGTGCTTTCTTCAGTATGCAAACACAGGAAGGATAATTAAACAGCAGAGCTCAGGGCAGCAGGGCATGGCATCACAACAGGCTTGTTTGCAGGTTCCCCATGTAATTGCCACATGACAAACAACTGTCATATCTATAACATCTAGTAAAAGTTGTGTATTGTCAGGAGCAATTCAATTTACAACATTTTCAATTTTTAAGCTTAAAGGGCACATTAAGAACACTGCAGAAAATGCCAAAAGGTAGACTTGAGGGCAAAATTAGTGTCTAAAGAAAGCCTTCTCCTCCGATTGCAAGGGAGGTCCTGAATCACCTTCTCCAACAAGGAAATTTTCCTTTCACTTCCACAGTCAAAAAGACAATTCATTTTAATAGACAACACCAATTGAAAATCCTACGGCTCACGTGCATCATGTCATCGAGAGAGGAAGACCACAACAGTAACCTGGAGCTCTCTTTCCTCTGTATAAAGCTTCTAGCCATCTATCCTGAGGCTCTGCAGGATCTGTACCAACTTCTTGGTGAATTCCCCCAAACTAGGCAAAGAGGGATGTAGCAGTAGAGATGTAGGGAGTGTACCAGCACTTGGTAAGAAAGGGTTGAGCTCCCAAACTGCTTTTAACTCACTGAGCCTCATCCTCTTCAACATCCATGTGAGACAGCCATGAGATGAAAGCAGGTCTGTAGCTGCACAACTTAGGCTGGCTTAAATCACTGCTGCGGCTGAGGTTGTTAAAAGTGCTTGCAGCAGCACTAAGGGAGGGGCAGAGCAGGGCTGGTAGGCGGTCAGGGCAGCAAGAAGGTGGGACCACTTCTCAGTAATGATACCAGGTTGTGAAGGCTGAAAGTACCAGTTCTAAACACTGCCAGCTCCAGGCTGAAGGAGAGATAACATCCAGTAGCGCACAGTGCTGCTTCACAGTTATTCAGGCTAGGAAACACTCACCACCACACAGCCCCATGGCTTCCAGGAGAGTTTAAGAAGATAGGTTGCATTAAATCCCATGTCAACATGCAGCCTCCGGCTCTGATGTCTGGATTAAGTGAGTGTAACTCTTCACTGATCTCTGGGGTGATGGGGAAAACACTATCCCCACATCCCTTAAGGCACAATGAAAATCTTTTCATTCTCATTTCTTCTCACTCCTCTTAAAGCAGTGGCATTCCTCACCAGCTGTAATCAGCACGCACACCCTCCCAAAGTGCCATTTAATACCGTCACACAAAACTGCTGCATGACCCACTTTGAGTTATTATGTGCAATAATTACAAGACACCACAGTCCCGGGCTGCCAGGCTCCAAGAGGCTTTCTCCAAGGGCACTCACTCAATTCCCCCTTTCTGTGGACTCTCAGCTACATGCCTGGGAGATGGACAGTATTTCTCTCCATCGCATCCACCCCCACCTCCACTTAATTTCATGCTTGGACTGTGACTACACTAACAGGGCATATCGAGTTTCTCCCTCGTACACTGATTAAACCGACATGGTGCTTTGCACAGTCTTTCACGGACTCCTTATCTCAGTAACAAGAGGGAGGAAAAAGCACAAGGACAACTCTGAGCAAACCAACACTGTCTCCTTTCCTGGCACTGACAGAAGTCTCTTTGGGAAATGGTGTGCACCCTCTGTCAGGAAGCTGAGAGAGAAAAGCTACGATGGCTCAAGGGCTTGTCAGGGCAGGCCGGTCCTGGTAAATGGGAAATTCTGGAGGTCTGTTTAACACAAATGTTTTCCAACCTTTCCACAGAATTTTTCCACTATCACATTGAGGAGGTGGGTAGAGATCATGGCTACGGATGCAGAGCACTGAAGTCACAGCTCAGTGCTGTTACTTTACATCAACCCAAAGCTCACTAGTCCAGTTTTAACTGAACTGGTTTTCCCAACACTGCCTTCTTGTCCTCCAGGCTTTGGTGTTGAATGTAACCTAGCGAGCTTCCACAGCTTCTCTGGACAAACATCTTGCTTTAGGACTAAAAAATACTTAAAAATATAAAAAGGGAAATTTTAACCTAGTCCAATTTCTTTGATTTTTCAAAAGGTCATAAAAGAAGAAAATATTCCAAGGCCCACAATAATTATGAAGGGAATTGCCACCATACTAGGATAAATCAGTTGCAGATAGAGGCAGGGATGGGAGACAGTTCACCTGCCTTTAGGACCTTGAGTCACTCCAAACATAAAATCTCCAGAGCAGCACAGAACACACCAGGTCATCCATATGGAGCTGACAGATAGGACACTGAACTTATGGGATGCCTGTATTCTTGCAGGGTAACAGAGCCTTGGCTAAGAGTGCCCATGTACTAGGTATCTGTGTTTGCGAAAGCAAATAATAGCCCTGATTTCCACAAAGCAGCTGTTCACATCCAAGTTAGTTCCCTTCAGCTCTCTGTATCGCAAGTATAGACAGACTCTCTTCATGTCATCATAGTGCAGGCACTGAAAACAGGTCAGATGATTCACACACCAGTCCCAATCCTAGTCTAGTCTAGTCCACAGCCCAGCACACTCTCAGTAAAGACTCTGCTTAACAGGCTCTTCAGGCAGCAGCAGAGCAACAAGTGCACATATTGCAAAATAAAGATGGCCCCAAATCAAAGACTTCATCAATCCCAGGATTTCAAGCTCTAAGAGACATTTAGAAAATGCAAAGGCATAAACTTGCTTTTCTCTCCTGTCTTATTCCTGGGATTGAGCCAACCACAAAACTGCTTTGGTACTGTAAGACAGACTTTTCACTCCTCATGGGCTTGTGAAGCACTCACAGCTCCTTTCAGCTCCTACTAGAACCATTCAACACCTTTGCAAGTTCCTTGGTTTCTCAAAGGAGCCAGCCCAGCATCCAGAGAGTCAATTATAGGAAGGCACAATGCAAGTATGAAAGAACAGACCCTGTTTCCAACCCATCACAAGCATATTCGCTACCTTCAAATCCCCTTGCCATGACCATTGCAGTGCCTGGAAGAGGAACAAGGAGAGCTGATTTCAGAAGCAGATTGATTACCTGGGACACACCTCACTGATGCAAAGGTACCAGCTCGGACCCCAGCTTTCCCAGCAGTTCCTTTGTTGGTCACACAAAACTGTATTTCAAGAGAGACTTGTTCTACTCACACAGACCTACAGATGACAGGTGCATTTTAAAACAGGGGATTTTCCAGAGGAAATGTCTTTGTTTGGCTTGGGGTTTTTTGACGGGACCAGAGAATTGCAGCTGATATCACTATTGAATGGAGTTAGGTTATCATTCCAGATAGACAGCCTGCTGGGAAGTGCTTCCACACATGCACATACATACACGTGCACAGAGTTTGGCTGGACTGGTTAAAACACCACAGCACTTATTGCTCCTTGAGGCCTATGAGTTCACTTCTAGGCTCCCAGCCAGCTTGGAAATCACATAACCCACGTGAGCAGCAAGGTTGTAAGGAGACGTTTGTCAAGAAAAAGATAGTTCCTGAGTGCTGTTCCCCACAGGACATATCTTGGCAACCCTGAAACCAAGATAGTAACTAGTCAACACTTTGGGGACTATCCTTGGCGAGGTCAGCCAAAAATGACTGTCCACCACCAGGAGTGAGAGGGCTGCCATGCTGGGGGATAAAGGAGAAAGCCTCTCCTAGGCCTGGCTCTTTGATGCAGAGAAGCACAGAAATTTTTAGTCATGTCCTAGTGCCTTTATGGCAAGCAAAAGAGCCATAGAGGCATAAAAGGGACATAAATCATTTGTGCTGTCTAGAAAAGACAGAAGAGCACCTTTTAAGGATCGGCTGAATAACACCAGACCAAGGGGGAAGGGGAGGATGCCAGGTAACCAGAAGATGGCACACTGAAGGGTCATGGAGCAATACTGGGCAGACTTACATGTCCAAAGGGCACCTCATTTATAGACATCCTCCTAAAAGAGACTGCAAACCACCATGGGTCTCTCTCCCCCTCCAGAGCAACACATGATGGTCAGGCAGCAAGGCAGAGAAATACATCTCAGAGCTCAATATTAATCCACCAAAAGAACGAGGTGCCTTTCCCCAGATAGTGCTGGCCCTTCACAAACCCTTCCCACTGCATCCTCCCTTCCCAGCACCTGGTACATCAGCTTCAGCTGGATCACAGTGGGGTGAGAGGGCATTAGGCCACCTTGTCAGGCCAAATTCAGATACCTCACAAGCACCTGCCGTCCCTGAGGAAGTGAACAGGGGTTTGGGCCATCATATGGGGATGAAATTGATGCTAAAGACAAGCTAAAATAAGGGCAAACCCCTCCTGCAGCGTGGTGTAACAATCTGCATGAAAACGCAGCTACTGATATCATCAGGTTTCCCATCCCTTACATTCATTTTTTTCTTCTTTTGTTTTAATTTTTGCTGATAAAGAGGTAGCTCATTATTTGGGGGGAAGGGGAGGCTGCTTGTGTTTTTTTTCAAATTAAATTGTGGCATCAGCGCACAGAGAAGCACAGCACTTCCCCTCTCTCACTGGGTAAGCTGCAGCACAAAAGCTCCGGGCTGATCTCACATCCTCTTCAACAATTAAAAGTCAAGGCCAGCAGCACAGCCAAAACTTGACACGCTCTTTAGAGAACAAAGGTCACTAGATTGAAGTCTTCACTCCCCGCTTTGGCTGAAGCAGCATGAAATATCCTCTTCAAAACCTAAGGCAGTTGAATCTTTATCAGGTGATGATGGCTTTTCAGAGAATAAAGACAACTGACCTCTGTGTCTTCCCTCCTACTGTTCCACATGAAACCTTGAAGCCACCTAATTAGTAGAAATCATTTTCCAGTAAGTGCTCCTGCCTCATGATGGCCTCATCAGACACCAGGTCCAGAGATAAAGCTGCTGATGGCTTTGATAGCAATTGGGCCAACGCTGGATATGGAGGAAGCCAGGAGCCAGGCGGTCACAGCTCTGTTGGCCCCAGCTCCCTGAGGAGTAGAGTGGGCCGAGGTGGTCATTGCAGATGTGCAGGTGTGACCTCTGCACAGCTGTAGGCCACATCCCTGCCTCACCAGGAGACAGGGGCTGGAGGGGACAACAGCTGGGCAGGAAATGAGCGAGAGAAACGCTGCATTGGAAACCCCAGCACTCCTAGTGCTTTTGCATAAACAGCATTTTTTGAAGATTAATAAAATAAAAAGTCATTACATGGTTAAATGGTTAATGTCATGGCTACAGTCATAAAGCTGTCACAAGGCAAGGCAGCCACAGGGACACCCATTCCAAGCTCAACAGCATCAACACTCTCTCAAGAATCATTTCACCAAGTAATTTGGTTTTGGCTAATTTAAAATTAATCCTCAGAGCACGTTGCTTGGGCAGCCCAGGAGTCTCAATCTTGAAAGAGTCCAAAAGACAGATTCATAGGTCAATCAATAGTCATTCATCTTCTTGCCTATCAGGGCACAGGACTAAAATCCATCCCAGTGTTCAGAGGTCCTTCCTGCCTGCTATCCCTTCTTAATGCTCCCTGCCTCGCCCAGCATGCTGAAATCCTTACCTGATTCAAAGGTAGCCTCCAACTTGAGAAAACTTTTTGTGACTGGTGAACAAGGCCTAACATGGTCCCAATTCCACTTTATTTGGTCAAGGCAAGGATGACCCAAGAGGAGAACCTACAATGGTGGACTGAAATTGCCACGGGTTTCATCTTACTCCTTCTCACCGTCTTGGACAGACCGTGGAAGTGGAGTGCAGACTGACTGCATTTCCCTACACATTTCAATTTGCTTCTGGCACAGCTCTTGTTCCAGCACAGAGCCTTCCCGACATCTCTCCAGCAGACAGGGAAAACCCTCACAAAAAGAGTATTTTGAGGAGCTGTTTCATCCTATCAATCTGAAGAGCAAGTGGCATTTCCCTTCATTAGCCCAACAAAATTAGAAAGCACAAGGCACTACAGCATCAGACCTCTCACTTCCTCGAAGAACTGAAAGACCTAAACCCAGACTTTTCCAAACTTAGGCGCAAATTGTAAAGATGAAACCAAGCAACTCCGACCAGCTCTGGGAAAGCATTTGGATTCTCCTATGAACTTGGAGAGATCTAAGTCCAAAGCAATGCTAAAGCAAAAATCAAACTGGCTCCTTCCCCTCCTCAGAGTGTGGTCCCTTCCTAGGTACCAATGTGGTAAGAAGGAAGATTCGAGTCATTAGATCATCAGGAAATGTTTTGTTGCGTTAGTTTTCGGTCATGTTATGAGTCCAATCAGCCCAATGCAGGCAGAGAAGTGTGAGCTGGCAGCAGGCAGCCCGCAGCAGGACAGGACACGAGGAGAGAAGGGCCTCCAAAATGAAACTCACCCAAAAAGATCATTTTTATATAAAATGGCCTCTGCTGACGAGTAGTTCTTTGTCCCAACACAAAGAGCATGCTTCAGGCATGACTTGCTAAGGCAGAATTTCCATCATGCAATTCCCTGCTCAAGATACTCTGCAGAAGCCAATACTGCCTTCAAGTGCCCTACCTGCTCTGGGGTTAAGACAAAACATTTCCAGCCGTGTCCTTACATGAATAAGTTCTTCATATCATGTATTGATTTACTTTTGCTAAGACAAACTCACAACCTTCCTGCAGTCCCACTGAAATCAGGGAGGCTGCACTGCCCTGGCCTGGGCAGGACCACCCCTGTCCTCAAAGCCTCACCCATGTTAACTGAGGTTCACAAAACGTGTTGTAGCTTCAATCAGGCTACACTAATTGATACCCTAAATTCCAGCACGTAATTTTAGTTTTAAAAAATGCTTCTCAAAAAAAAAAAAAATCTAAGAGGAAGGAAAAAATCCCAAATTCTCTTCAGTTTCCATGGGATACTAAGGAAATTCTAAAAGAGGGATGAACAGAATAAATTGTATTTTAACTCTGGACTCAACCCACTTAATACTGTTAGGAACCTCCACCAAAGTTTATTATAAAAAAAAAAAAAACTGGATTCAGGTTCATCAGATATTACTTACCTCCATAAAATAAATAATCTCATCTCTTCCTAAAAGCTAGTGATTAAAAAAATAAAATTGATAAAGAAGTCATAATGGATGAACTCACAGATGCATTCACCCTGCTCCTTACTAACCACAGCCCCTAACAGGAGATAATGGAAGCTGCTTTCAAATGAAATATCTAAATGGGCCTAGAGCTTGTTTTCTCCAAACTCAGCCAGGCATTACTGCTGCCACAGCCACTTTCAATCAAGCTTTTACTGCAAAGGAAAACAAAGGAAGAAGTTAAATCCATGGGAGATTTCCAATGAATACTTAAAAATCTTTTCATGGGACAGAGTGAGGGAACTCTGTACCAGCAATGACCTCAGAAATCTTGTGAGTTCACTCCATTGCAGACTGTTCCCTCTCTCCACTAAACTTTAATTAGCTAATTCAAGGCCTTGTATGGAGGAGGAAAGAGTAGTGCTTAAGCAGCAGAAAGTTCAACTAGATCTGCTGTGTGCTCGGAATTTAATAGACAAATACCAAGACGCTTTTGGGACTGTCATTTCCCACAGTTAAAGGTAGACATACAGCCACTTGGAGCCTTCCAAAGGACCACGGACACAGGCACAGACAGTGTGCCCATGTATGCTCCCAGCTCTTCTCATCCCAAGGATACGCTCAGATCTGTGTGCCATCATACACCCTCCGATGTGGTGAGCGCGTAGGCGTGGGGAGAGGTGCTGCTGTGCTGTACCCATGCAAATTTGTGACGGTGCAGACACACAGCACACACCCGAGGCATTTTCCCTGCCTGCCTTTTTCTCCTCCGTAAGCTCTTTTCACCCGTCTGAGGAACAAAGCCAGTGGCTGAAAGATCCAGCAAAAGTGCCTTGTTACGCAGAAGAAAGAGATACTTTAACTCAGCTGTCAATAAGTTTTGCCCATTTACATGTGTGCAGAACACTTTGAATAAATTAGGTTTCCAGGATCTAGCTCCACGACACTGGCCTAACAAAAGCAGACTTACAGCTCCCAGGGGAGGGGAGGGGGCCAAGGGGGAAACACATTCTGCACAAGACAAAATCCCTTCCAGAACCTTGAGGGCAAACTGGGTTGCCATTTTCCTTTGACAAGCATGGCTTTTACATCACTTGCAATCTGTTTTCAGACACATTTTCTGTTTTTGCACCAACCAGACAAATGTCAGTTCTACATATGGTCTCTGTGGGGGTGAGGATGGGATGGTTTTGCTTTTTTAATTACAGACCCAGCTAAAGTAAAAACAATGGGGGAACCATGGGGTGCTGCTGATGTCAGGTGGAGATGTGTCCCTTGGGGGACCAAATTTACTTGGAGAGTTAAATCTGCTGTTCCAGCTTTTAGCGGAACCAGCAGCCAGCAGAAGCGCTTACAACACACTGGTTGAGGTTTGTATCTTATTTTAAATATGCACATAGATGTTCCCAGGTGTCTACTCTGAAGAAAATTTACCTGTGGGGAGTGAAAGAGAGGAGGATGCAGTCTGTCACATCACTGTGGGGCAGGAAAAGCAGCTTTGTCATGGACTAGTCCTACACCAGGGGAATCACTTCAGCATTTTGCTGAGCAAGAGACCCTAAAGAGGAAAAACTCACCAAGGTAAAGGGGGTGGGATTTTTAAGAAAATAATTGGGAAGTTAGCTTTATTATTTATTGAAAGGAGACTACCAGATATTGGAGTCTCACTTCTATCCTTTACTTGCCTGCAGGGAAATAATCCTGTAGAGAGTGCAAGAATGGATTTAATCAAACACAAGTTTGTGCCCCCACAAGAGACTCAGTAGATGAAGCTCCCAGCTCTGTGCCAGGCAGGACAGATCAGCCACTCTAATGGTACTCACTGATCTTCACCTCCTTCAAATTGTAATGCCATGAAATAAAGCCTGGCTGCCTTCCAGGGCTGCACTGGTCACCGACTTTAATAAAAATAAGTGAAGTAAAATAGATCCACGAGGCTGAAAGCTCAGGCAGGTTCCCCACAAAAACAACAACTGAAAATATCCCCAGCTGACAGGCTCTACAGCGCTTCGATGACAGCAGTTTGGGATGGGCAGCCAGAAGGAGCTAAAGACTACCCAAACCCTTCCTCCTCAAACGCACCAAACATGAATTCCTGACCTCCTCAATACAAAAACCAAATACACTGAAAGCAAGAGAAAAGGAAACAACCAACATCACAGCTGTGCGTTGGGAACACGCAGAACCTTTCTTCACTGCTTCAAACAAACAAGTGACTCACTCGCTTCATAGCAGAAACCCTCATGGCCACTGCCAGCCAAAGTAACAATGTGGAAAAAGAAAAATCCATCTCAATTAGGTGAGTTCTCTGCCCCCAGCACCCACCACTGAATGGTGCTGGACAAGTGATACAGGAAAACTTCTGAAAAATTTCTCATCGTCCTAAACGGCCTCTCTGCAATTACCACCCTGAGCCAGTAAAAACCACTGCCAGAAGCGTGCCCATTTCCATGCTCTTAATCTTATCTGCGGAAGAGGATCCAGGGCATCAACTTCATTGATGTTTCCAGGAAGAGGAGCCCTAATCAAGCATTTCTGCCCATGAATAACAGACAAGGAATGTCTCCGCTTGGCCAGCAGTAGCCTGTGAAAAATTAAAAAAACACTGTAAAATCCGCTTTGGAAGCAGGGAGAGCTTGCAGAGGGTGTGATTGCTGTCTTATCTCCACCAGCACAGATGCTGCAAGGGCAAGGTTGACCCTCGGATGGCCCGTCCATCCGAGATAGCCTAACCAAATCAGCAAGGAAACTGGTCTACAGTGCTGGATCGCCATCACCCAAAATGGAGTTCTCTGCTCAACAGAAGCTGGGTTTTTTATTAAGAGGGTTGTAATAATCACTGATTTTCTTAAAGCTTCGGCTGCTGCAAGTTTGCAGCAATGCCAAAGGTGCAGTCAAAAAACACCCATTTTCTTTTAAAAAACTCTAAACACGCACCAGAAATAGTCAATGAATCACAAACAACTTCAGGGATGAATTTGAGACTAACCAGACCCGGACTGGGGACTTGACCCATCACTCCGGAAGGCACCAAGTGGGCCATGTTGACTTTTTACAAGAGGATACCCCTGAAAAAGAAAAGCAAATGTTTACAAGCTCTTTTTCATTCCCAACCAAACCCCATGATCCCTCATGGTTAGCAGACAGTACTGCATTTGCCAGGAATAATTGCTAATGTTGGGGTGGCTGCTCCTGAGCAAGTAAAAGCACTTCCAAGTGCATATGTGCATGCAGATTTGCCATGGCACTTCTTAGAGATCTGACAACACGCAGCATAGGGTCAGCAGTTCTCTCTGGAAGGCTGTGTTGATATCTGCTGCAAGATAATGCACCCTGAAGTCAAAGGGACTTGCTTATTTTCTAGGCTTGTTATCAGTTGTTATTGTAAGTAAAGCCGTACTCCGTCAAATGCCCCTTCATTTTGACCTTACCATGGGCAGGACCCACTAAGACCTCACGGAATGTGAAATAATCATTAATACAGTCTCCATGGCAGTGCTAATAAATCATATAGCTCAACATCTTTTAACAAAGCCATAAAACTCTACCAAAGACACATCAATAAACTGCGCATACAAGAACCATTCCACTCCCAGCCTCTTCCCTCACATTCCAAAAATGCAGAAAAGCAGCAGTGACGTTGGCTCCATCCCCTAATCCCTAAATCCCCAATTACACTGAGGGAGCTGAAGATAACACAGATTTAAGACCTAGAAGGAAGCTTCTTTCAGAGGTGGAAGGTGTTATATCAACAATCCTGGGTAATGGATTCATTTACCATGGCACTTCTCTGTGTGCAGACAGGCAGGCAGCATAATGTCTATAGACCTCTGCCTTCCCACACAAGCCCTTAAGAGAGGGTTTTGGTGGCACCTGAGCCTTCTGCAATGAGCTGACTTTCATGCCATAAGGAAAAGTTTTCCCTGTGTAAGGAAATGGGCTGGCTCACATATTAATCCTTCTAACTCTCACTGAAGCCTGAGGGTGAATTCGCATTTATTGGCTTTAAATTAGCCTTTCCTTTTCCACGTCAAAGAAGACATTCCTGATTTACACCAGGACATGCTCAAAAACAGATCCCACTAGGCCTCCTTCACTTCTAACTTCAGACACACACAGCATGTCTCTCTTTACAAGAGGAAAAGGTGCTCTTAGGGCACGATGCGTCTCAATCCCATGAAGGTTAAGGCTGGGATAAATAAATCCTGCTTTGTGGCCTTCCACTGTCAAAGGGCCCATCGGGGCTCTGCACATAATACTTCTTGTTGGTGGCTTTTCCCAACCATGATTTGATGCTCCCTGTCGCGACAGCGGTGCTCTGGGCCATCGTGTCCATCTTTTGTGGCTCACATGAAGCAGGAGCTGCCACATCAGCCCTGCATCGAGCCACGGTGAAGGCCACCAAGCCCTTTGCGTGCGTCACCAGCCTTGTCAGCAAGGGCAGGATCTGCAGCAGTAACTCAGAGAGGAAACTTTTGCTTCCAGCTCTTGATCCACCACCCACAACTCCTCCTCCTGGATCCAGCTACAATCCCTCTGCTAGGACTCTAAAAAAAAACCAACCAAAAAAATGTTGTTTTCAGGGTCACTGTGAAATGATTTTGTTTTCAGCAAGCAGAACTGCCTGAACCTAATTTACTGTACATCCTGTCTGTGCTTCACAATGAAAACACCACACAAGGTTGCAGGTCAGACCTCTGAGCCCCTCCTGCTTGGGATGCTAATTCCTGCATAGTGACGAGAAAGCCCTAAGGGCTATTAATCCTTCCCTCTCTGGGGTATAAATTGATCACCAGGAGGGAGGAAAACCACCTCTTCCATTAAATACATATAATATTACACACTTAGGAGCAATGAGCCTGCGTGTGAAGCTCCCAGATGCAGCTACTTCGCTGACAGCGATCAAAACATACTACAGAAACATCCTTGGTTGTTTAACTGTGTTGTGTCCTTAGGCACCATCGCCTGGCAGGGAGGAGGTGGGTGCTCTGGGTAAAAGAGGCTCAGGATATTAGGTAGCTATGGAGTGAGGTAGAGCTCACTCAGGCTCAAACTCAGGGGAAAAAAACCTCAGGGGGGACTTGCCTGTGATTTACCTGAAGGCTTTAATCACTGGCACTGCATGCTGATATATACGAGCAGTGATCACAGCAGGATCACCATTAGCTGTCCCAGGAACTTCAATGTGGCCAGGACTCACCTAAATTTAGATATCTAACTCCTATTACAGTCTGCAGAGAGATGGTCAATACTGGCTCAATGCCCTACTTACTAACATCTCCATCAGCCTTGCGGGCAGCTCAGACACTGACAAATAAATCACTTCATCTGTGAGCTGAACACCCCTCGTGGTGCCTCGGCTTCATGATGCAGGATGGCATTCCCATGCCTGGTGAGGTGAGCCCCATGGAGAGAACAAAGGGATGCCCTGGAGCACCTTCCCCACATGCACCCATCTCCTCACACTCCTCAGTGGGCTCCTTGCCCACTCACAGGCTCAACACACCAGCACAGCTGGATCGGAAAATAATTTTCAGACCTGCAGATGCAGCGGGATTAGTCTACCTGAGCAGGAGCACATGGAGGGAGCCAAGTGCATGGATGAGTTCCTCCGGGCTGTCCTGGTGCCCCTTACAGGCGGAAGGCAGCATGAGAGGGGAGGCAGCGAGGGGAGCCCCGCGGGCAGGCAGTAGTTTTCAGAAACGCTTTTTCATTCTCACTAAATCCTCAATCCAAACCTTTCCCTTTTGCTAAAAGTCTTTGCAAACACTAGCAAAACCTTTCCCGTTAATCTTTCTTCATCTTGCTAAAACAACACAGACTGTCTGTCTCCAGGGAAGGCTGTCACAGGATATGGGGGAGGAATCTATCATTTGTAATGCACGGAAATATAACTTACATATATCAAAGGCATTTGCTGTAAAAAAAACAAATACACAGCAGAGATTGGGAGGCCAAACCCTCCTTGCCTTCAAGCTACTGTGCTTAGCAATCGTGTGAGCAACAGCCTGAGCAAACCCAATTAATTTGATTTGTAGATTGCACAGATTAGCAATTGTGTTCCAATGGTAAATCCCACGAGGAGCCCCTCTCGCTTACGTTTCTGTACAGCTCCTCATTTGTTACCCTAATACGTAAGGGCACCTATCTAAATCCCTCCAATTTATGTACTGCCAGGTATGCAGCCCTGGCTTCCAACAGCACCTTCCAAGATCTGTGGAGATCTCCGCAAATTTTACTTCTGAAAACTCTCCAATGTCTACGTCTGGAATACAAGCAGAAACCTTGACCCTGAGGCATCGAGTGGCTCAATTTAGCTGTTTACACAGACAGTTTGGAACACAACTAAATTGTCCTTAGGGCACTATTTCTGATGGGCTTCACACTTTAGGCACCAGCCATGCCAGGCCCTCTACACCCTCCAACACCTCTGGCTTGATCCAAATTTAACCCTCAGTGGGTTCAGATCCAAATGTGAGACCCTTTGTTTGGTAAGAACCCAAATGAGGGGCACCTAAGCAAAAATAAACGCACCTCACTCTGAAAACTGAAATAAGTTGCATGAACTACCCTTAGAGTGAAAACTATTCTTTCAGATTTATGAACAGTTATCTCCCAAGTAGAAATACCTGACATGGTAGAATATAGTCAAAGTTGCATGAGATTCTAGCAAAGTTTGTTTAAAGCCAGAGACACCCCTCTAAAATGAGGTCTGTGAAGATGGGAACAAAAAAACCCCCAAAAAAACCCCAGTGATGACACAGAGTTAGGGAAAACTTTTTTCCTAGGGTTTTTTTTTTTTTTTTTGGTACAGCATCAACTAAAGAAACATGTTCTGCTGGTTAAAATAAGAAAAGCAAGATTCTACTGATATTGACTGGATTTCTATATTTCTAAAAACATGAGCACTTCATAAATACACTGAAATATTCTGTCATCACCAGACAGAACATGCCAGTTTTCTATAAATATAGACATCTGGCAGTGGTTTCTTCTACTGTTATGGATTTCTGGTGTGAAGAACACTATTTTGTAAGCAAATGCATGGTGGAAATTAATTTCATATGAGACAGGTTACATTAAAGAGCAAGAAAGATTTGCTGGGCAGAAGTGCGTAACAAAAACCACTGTGTTCCCACAGTGCTCCTGACCCTCTGTATGAGGTTGCCTGCATGATACTTTAGGCATAAAATATCTTTCTCCAAGCAGTGCTGTGAAGCTTAATTAAAGGATACCCACAAATTGCATTGAAATTTGAAAAGAGGACTTGCTGTTTGGTGTTGTAATTCCAGCCATGGTGAAACATCGCTGACAAAACAATGAATATTAAATATTACTGAATAACAGCCTGCTTGGTACAAACCACCTCAGGGGTGCCACAAGTGACAGCCAGGTGTATAAAATCTAAAATCCAGTGCTGGAGGGCTGTGCCATGACTTTTTTTTTTTTTGTGGCATTTCCAGCCAGATCTCTGTCCTAATCTGGCCCATGGTACAATCATGCAGAATTCTATCAGACAGGGGGAAGATATAAGGAAGAAATTCTTCCCTGTGAGGGTAGTGAGGTACTGGCACAGGTTGTCCAGAGTAGATATGGATGCCTCATCCCTGGAAGTGTCCAAGATCAAGTTGGATGGGACTTTGAGCCACCCGGTCTAGGCATCCCTGCCCGTGGCAGGGGGTTGGATCAAGACGATCTTTACGGTGCTTTCCAACCCAACCAGCCTACGATTCCATGATTCTGTGAAACTGGGGATGCAGGGGGTCACTACAACGACATGAGTATGGGGGGACACCTTATTTCACATGGGGCTCACCCAGGCTAAAGATAGATACTGATCTCATGGGTGACAGAAAACATCTTTGTGTAAGGGCACAGGCTATGTTTTCTGTCCACATCTGCCTTGCTCACCAAGCTCCCTACAACAAGGTCACGAGCGTGTGCAGATAGATCAATTTTTGACTGGAAAATTTTCCCTTCTGGTTAACATAAGCCAAGCGTGAACACTCCCTCAGAGGTTAACAAAAGCCAGCAGCCCGAACAGGGATAACACTACAAGAAAAGGGGAGCGGGAGTCAGGGGAGAGTTGAGAAGAAAATTAATCACAAGCTTCCAAACACTGTAACACATTTTTGCCAGGGATCAGGCATTTAGAGTGACTGTGTTGCTCCTCACCCCCTTTAAACCCTGTTTGGGGGGGAACATTTTCCAGGTGGAGATACCAAAGCAGCAGGGCACAGAGCTGCCCTCAACATCCAGCCTCCATTGCCCACCTTCCCCGTTCCCTTCAGTAAACACCACTAATTCCCTGGCTACATTAGAATTATTTTTTTCCCCTCTTCCAAATCACGCTAAAAGCATTTTGGTAGCAAAGACAAAGCAGGGGAGACCCACTAAACCCAAAGTCTCCAGACAGCTCTCAGTGTCTGTCAAATACTTGCTAAAAAATCCAAATAAAGACAAACCCAAGAAGCCTAGATAGCTTGTGTTATCTTTGCAGGCTGGCTGCTGCCTTATCAGCTCTGACAGAACCGGGCATTTAAGAAAAAGTCAGTAGACTTTGGGTGGAAGCTGGTTCCTAAGAAAACACGCAGCCGAATTGCTGGAAGTCGGTACAAGAGGAGAGGGTGAGTGGGTAAGAGACGGCCTGAAAGCCTCGGCCATCATCTTGCTGTTCCCTCTCAGGAAATATGCTGCCATGTAAGACTTTTAATTATTTGTTCATAATTCACTCCTCACATTTCACACCCATTGCACCCGCCAAGAGCTACAAGGGTGAACAATGGCTCAAAACACTGCTTGCTCTCATTAGGAATGAAAATGGAATGAACTAGGATGAAAACCAGGCAAAGCCACCAGCTCTTACTACCAGGTTTCAAAACTCATCAGAAATGGAAGAAGAACTTGTGATCATGTCTGATGCTGGTGTTAAGTGCCACTGTCCTGGTGGGGAATGATAAAGATGGTTTTTACCCACCTTATAACAAAGACGCTTTTTTTGGATAAACTCTCCATGGAATAATTTGGATGTTACAGAGTATTCCTTTCATGAAAAGCAAAAGTTCTGTTTGCTCTTGCACACAGATTTTGGCAGCCACCTCACACAGGAGCTGGGCTTTTTCTTTGCAAGGCCGTGAGGGTCCTGCTCTTGAAAAAGTTATAAAAGAGTTATAAAACACCTTTGCTTGACATTAATTGATGGGTAGAACGAGTTAGCAAGAGAAGAGCTGTCTCAAGGCCAAGAGCTGCTTTTCAGCATCTCATTTGTAATGTGACAGAGGGAACAGCTGGAAAAAGGCTGTCTGCCTCTTGTCAACCCCAGAGGGAAGGACAGACAGACGGATGCTCCCCAGGGAGCTGCCCTGGCATTATAACTGCGTCTGGTAGAGGGTGAGCCGGCTTTCTACCTCTGACCTGACCCTTTCTCCCCCAGAGAGTTCTCACAAATCTTCCTCAGCAGCTAGCAAAATCTGAAGTGACACAGCTGGGCCCCTAAAATGTCCTCTTTTCTATATTTTATTTTCAAGTGTTGCCTGAGATTACATTGCAGGGGAGGCAGAGGAATGAAGCAAAGGGAACTGAAAGCATGGAACGTCCTCAGCAAGCATTTCTTCAAATACAAGCAATTCTCAGGTGCTCGAAATAAGTATGTTCCTAAATACTTGGTAAAAATGGTGCCTGAGAAGAGAGACTTCAGTGGTTGCAAAAGTGCATTGAAATCCCTGGTTTTGTACTTCCCCTTGTGTGCCTCCAGTGTTGTGCTACATGGGTTTCAGTGGATTCAAACAGGGATGAATTCAAATAGATGTGTCATACATTATTTTTCGTGTTTTATTTGACTTTAATTACTTCTTAACAGCACTGCTGTTTGAAAAATCTTTCTCAATTGAGGGTGTTGGTTTTGCCTAGGGCTGCTTGGCCCTTTTCCACTGAAATGCCCTTTCAACAACCACCACGAGCCTTTCCAAGGAAAACGAAATCTTTTGGAAGAATCTCCTTTTTTTTGTGACTGTGTGAAAATTTGCCTTACTCAGCTCTCTTTCCTTCACTCAGATTTTAGGTTGGTTGTTCTTTCCACCCTGCTAGAAGTCAGAAACCCCCAGTGGGCTCCAGCAGGATGTAGAGCAACACTTGGGAGCAGTCAGACCTTGTTGGTAGCACAGATGAAGACACCTCGATGACTAAAAGTAATAATGATTGAATAATCTGTGCAATTTTATTTTTTTTTTTAATTCCAGGAATTTTGATGGTTGTTTCCATAAAAATAAGCACAGTGTAATGCCCACCTCTCCCTAAAGTTAATGGTGACTTGTACCCAGCAGAGAAGGGACAACTGCATTTGTGATTCACGCGCACAAACCGCGGTGGGTGTGCGGTGCAAACGTTCCAGCCTGTGCATATGTTTGCACCTGTCTCACCCTGGGAACTTACACAGGGTTTGGGCACAGGATTGTTGGCCCTGTGGGTCTGTATTGTAGCAGCAGCAAGAGATCTTTATCAGGGCAACATCTGCTTTGCATGGGACACTGCTGGCAAATACGGGGTCTCACCTTTCTCAGCGGTACACAGGTAACTAAAACTCAGCTGATCAATGGGTCTGGTTTTCGAGGGAGTAGAACAAAGTTTCTATACAAAGGGCTGTTAGCGACTTGCATTTAAGACTGTACCTGCCTGCTGTTCATTCTGAGTTTGACAGCCCTTAACAGAGCAATAGGGCTTTGGTACAACCAGGAATTCCTGGCACTAACCCCATTGTAAAAAAAAAAAAAAAAAAAATGAAAAAAAAAGAATTACACCAGCTATAATAACAACTTTGCCTTACACTGTGTTCACCATATCAACCAAACCCACTGCTTATTTGCTGACCTGCTCCCCAAGAGCAGTATTAAATATTTCAGACATTGCAGTCCTCCTCAAGCTCTGCCTTAATATGTCTTGTAGCAAAATACCCTCCAACACATGCCACAGACAGAAGGGCCTGCCTCAGTTTTAAGGCTGAGATAATTATAGCTGAAAACTTGTTCAATTACTTCAGAGCATTTTTCATCTCCCTTAGACAAGTTATTGGGTTTGCTGACTGGGGTTATTTTGCACTTTATAGTATCTGAATAACCCTTGCAGAGGTAAAAGGGAAAGTGCCTGTAAGTATGCAAACAAAAAGATCCAAATCAAGAGGCCATTAAAATTCATTCAAGCCTATTCCTCTCTCCTGTTACTTCAATTAGTGTCTGATAACTAATCTGTTCCCATTTAATTCTGCACTGCACATTTTTTTCTTTCAAACACTTGTCTCTGTGAAAGTTTGACGTTGTTTCTCCTTCTGGAGAAAGAAACCCCAAAGATGTATTTTCAACCTCCTGACTCAGTGTTTCCCAGATATTTTGAATCGGGGACTGTTGCCAAGATTCAGATTTTCCCCAGATCACCGCACACCCTCAGCTTAAAGCCATCACAGATGCAGGGATGGACCCTGAGGCGGTTCTTATTGCCCTGTGTCTGCTGTCCCTATTGCAGTCCATGAGCCAGCATGGGAAACAGCACTTGTCCCTCTCACATCTCCAGGCATGAGAAGATTTGGCAGTTTTTAAAGCATATTTAAGAAAAAAAATAAAATCTTTTTCTTGCCATAGATATAGTTACTTAGTACCAAGTTCTGATTTTTACACCTGTACCAGAATTTACTCTTCCAAGGCAGAGTAACCCCCAGCAGCCTTTTATGTAGATACTGGTACATGAACCAGGATCTTCCCCTCTTTTACAAAGAATGGGATCAAGAGGCAAAAGCCACAGTTTCTCCAGGATGTTGGCTCACGTTTCAAAATGTTAGACACGTGTCAATCATCCCTGGACAGAATTCATGCAGCACGTCTCATCAGCCAACATAAATACCGCCTTCAAGAAACCCCCTAAAAGCGTTATTGATGCAGCCCTGCAGCGTTACCTGTTTAGACTCCTGGAAAAATATTTTCCCCTGGAAAAGTATTCTCACCCACAGGGAGTATTTTTCACAAGTTGTTTTCTCTACCTTATTTTTGCAACCACCTCAAGCAGTGTCAGTAGTCAAAAGTCCACGTAGAGACAAAGCCAAGGCTGGGGGGCGAACCTCTGGGTGACAGACCACATTCACCTTGATACCAAGGTCAATGCACACTGTGCCTGGACTAGAGGGAGCACCTGGTCACCAGTAGCACTGGTTGCAGCCCACCTTTGCTGCTGGCTGTGCTCCTGATGGAGCAGCTCCTTCCTTGCAGGAGGCAATGCCATGGGAGGGCCAGCAAATGCTGAAAGATTTACCTTGCCACTTTCTGGCTCCGCAAAATGATCCTTCTCCCTCAGAAGCCAAAAGCAGACACAGAAGAAAGATGCCCATTTCCCTATAAAGCACTCCAAATTTCAAAGGAACACCGAGACAAACAGAAAATTGTTGTGATACAGTGTGAAAGCCAGAATCTCCCAATGCAGAAGGGTC
Source organism: Sclerurus mexicanus (assembly GCA_013396755.1). Lineage (NCBI taxonomy): Eukaryota > Metazoa > Chordata > Aves > Passeriformes > Furnariidae > Sclerurus > Sclerurus mexicanus. The sequence goes on along the minus strand of VWZF01006438.1, from coordinate 205,723 downwards.
AGCAACACGTTACCCTCTGACTGAGCTGAACCAAGAGCCAAACCAACAGGGAATAACTACTGCCTGTTCAGAATGACCCAAACCACTTCCAGATGAGAAGTTTCTACCATCTTTTTCCAATAAGATCCATGAGGGAGGACTTGGGACCCAAATCTGGTTCTTTTCAGTGTTTACATGAACTGTCCCCAGGCAATGCTACATTCTGCAGTGGGGATCCTGCTGCATCTTATACTCCTAATGAGTCATTTTATAAATGTTCCCATAAATACCCCGTCCTTCAAAGTACTAAGCCTTCCTGGCATAAGTGGGAATGGAAAGGACTTGCTGCCTGTGCAGGCACTGTGATATTCCACAAGCTCAGCCTATGCTCCCCTAAGAATTTAAACCATCACATTTTTTTCCAGGTTGGCTTCCTGCCCGGGTTTTCTCCCCAAAACACTGACAGCAAGGTCAGAAGAGCTCTTATGATGGCTTAAGGCAGTTCCAGGCTGGGAGCAGAGCAGGGCAAGGACAGGATAGGGATGGGGTCAAGTTCAGTCATCTTCAGCTGCCATGAAATCACACCTGAGAAGGATTTACTGCCAGGATCCAATAGGCTGCAGTCGGGCAAAGGAAGGGGGGTCCCATTTGTGCCTCTAACGAGCCAACTTAGCCGGACAGAAATCAAGTGCTTGACCTTTCTCAGCATCATGTGAAGCAAATGCTCCATATGACACGGCTCCAGCATTACCTACCAGGCACAGGTGCACGACTGCAATTAGAAATGACCAGCATTTCATACATAACAGCACCTTTCAACCCAACTCGGCCCATCCAAAACCACCCAGAGACTCAGTTACCCTCATCTTCCCACCCAACCTCCCCGGCTCCCTTGCCAGCTCAGGCAGCATCAAATAATTCCCTGTGAAGTCTCACAGCTGCTATTTGAAAATTAAATTGGAAGTCGCTACACCTCCCTGCACACTGCTAGATCTTACACTTGGCATTTGGTTTATCCCGACACCGTTTCTCACCCCCACCCCTAAACCAACTTCCGTGGAGAACAATGCTGCTGCTTTGTGTCCACAACAGATTTATTCCCCCTTCCTGCAGCTCCCGACGCCTGTACCTTCAAGGGGCAGTAGCTGCTTGAAGGGAATGGTTCCTTGTGGTTTCTGGGAAGAAAAGGCTGCCCTCCATAATCAGGGTATTGTTCTCCCTAAATGGACCCAGACTCTGTAAACACACTCCTCTGCACAGCACTGGGAGGGCGAATGCCAGCGTGTGTATACATACATGCAGGGAATGTGTCCCGTTCTGAAAAACAGTAAATTATGTTAATTCATTTCCTCTGCCTAAACAGCAATAATAAGCTTCGGGAAAGGAGGAGGAAAAAAGTAAACACGAGTCAATTACAAAAAGGTGAGGGGGAGAGGTAACCAAATAACTCCACCAAATGTCTCCTTTGGGAAAGGACATTGACGCTACAGCTCAGATGGGCTCCAGGCAGCCCTCCTTCGGACCTGCTGGAGGTAGAAATCTAACTGTAACAATGTCTTTAATTTCTTTTATAAAGTTTCAGCCTGTTTGACCGAGTTCAACCTTGTGAACTGGAAAACGAGCCCCCAGCCAGTGCCCTGATCCATGGCGAGTACATCCCTGGGGGCTTTGCTCTGCATGTGATGTGAGTGCTCCGGTGACTGAAGCCAATACGAATAGTCAGACCCTATTTGTAATTTTCTAACAGGAAAATAATTTCACTGTGCAAACTACCACGCTTTGACTCAAAACCCTGATTAGCACAGTTTGAAAACAGGGCAGCATACTGTTCTGGGAATTAACTTGCTTGACCCCTAGTCTATAATGGCACTCAAATAATCTGTGAGTCAGACGAAGTTGAAAAACTCTTGGAAGACCACACTGAAAGAATTTACTGGATTTATTGGATTTTCTAGGATAAAAGAAAAATAAGCCTAGAACTCCACTTAGTTAGTCTGTGGCCTTCAGGAAGACAAGCTTTTTCTCCTGACAGTATCTAGAAGAGCAACACTGCCTATGCTGAGCAGCACTTTTTGGATCTCTTTATTATATTTTTTTTCTTCACTGAAAACCCTCAATAAATAGTCATAGTTATTATAAATACGCAGGTCTATTGCTGTGATTACTTTTGAGTAGCACCTTGCTGTTTTCTTCCTTCGTATTAGTGGTAAAGCAAGGGACAGATTCCGATCCCTGTGAATCTACAATCCTTCTCCCAGCAGGAGAACTCAAGAGCAGAAGAGCCCTGAATTTAACTGCAATTTAAATATCCAGAGGTTACTTTACCGATTGCATATATTGACTAGTCTGGTGTTTCCAATGAATTTCCAAGGACAGGAATAAACCAGTATGCATCACCATCACAAAATACTGTTTTAAATCCTTCAAATCCTCTGTCTATCCCTGTTTGAGCAAGCAGGGATCAGGAAGAGCATTCTGCCTTAGGGATACAAGCAGGACCTTGCTCTGGTCTAGACAAAACACTGACCCAACCCCAGCTTATGGTTTCTGCAGCTCCTGAGCAAAATACTCCTACTAGCCTCTACTTTGTGTCTCTTTGTGTCCCAGAAACAACAGCTGTGTGCGGAGAGCAGCAGCAAACACCTTCAGATAACAAATCCAGCAATTAGAAATTAAATGTCCAAAGCCCGTTTCCCTGCATATGCAAGTATCTCCCTAATAGGTTTACGATCCTTGTCAGTCAAACAAGGAAAAGTAAACACCTGTCCTGGACATGATTAAGTTGAAAGTTTCACTCTCAGCCCTTAGCAAAATTAACCCTGGCAATACTGCATTTCTGATTGGTTGAGAATATCAGGAGGAGGAAAGATACTCATCAGCTCTGATCTGTTATTCTAGTTTTATATTAACTATTGCAGATCACAATGAACCCTCCCATGGCGTGGTGTCACACTGCAAAGAGCTGAAACTCAACCTGGTCTTACGAGGCTCCAGTTTCTGCTCCCTGGTAGGATTACATATTTAAATCCTACTCACACCTACTCAGCCACAACCCACTGAACCTAAATGGACTATCACCTTTGTAATCCAACCCTGAACATTAAAATATGAAATTACTTATCAGAGCACAGAGCCTGATCTCCATATGCTGGAGGAGCTGGCAACTCTTCTCCAGTTTCCCATTTTAAACTGCCCAAAAATATACATTAAACACTTCCTAACATTACTTGTCTGGATAAAGAGACACTGTTATTGCCACTAAAATGTTGTGTTAGTCTGCAGAAAAAGAGAAAAGATTTTGATTCACCCAGAAGGTGATCAAAGTGGCTCACAGCAGCCTCTCCCAGAAAGGTATCCACACTCTGAAGGAGTTATAGCCACTTGTTATATTTATATATATATATATATTTATAGTTATATTTATATATATTTACATTGACTGGTCCATGGCAAACAAGCATTCTTCCTTCCACGAAGAGCTTGCAGTCTCCCCCGGGAGATATTCCACAATGTTCAGAGGTTCATCCTGTTATTCATTAACCCTTCCATCCTTGACATGCAGTTCATACACCTGCAACTCGTCTGACACTTGTCATTGCTTAACCAGCAGTCACAGGTCTGCTACAGATCTGTGTTAACAGATCTGAGAACAGCCACCAAGAAAAATAGCTTCCCCTATTACTCCGACTCCCACAAATCTATTAGAGAAGAGGAAGGAGGGAAAGAAACCTGTTCAGAGTGCTCCAGCACCTGCAGCAACATAACTCCAGTACTGGCTTGTGCAGCTTTGAGAGGCTGGTGGGGCTGAACAGCTTTCCCTTCTCCCTCCTTTGTGGTCAATTTGGCCTCACCCCATTCACCTGTGTCTAGAAAAATGAAGACTTAAATCCATATAAAGCAATAGTAAAATATTAGTTAGCACAATGAAAGCACCCCTTTTACATTAGAATGTTTTACTCAGAGTCACACATTGGTCAAAGGCCAATCAAGTCTCACACCTGTATGTGGCAGCACCTGGGAGGACACAGAACTATAGCACAGATTTTAACAAGCTGAATCCCAATATCCTCTTTAGAGCCACACGCTGCCCACTCAAGATCCTCTCCCAAGGACCACCAGGCCTCAAAAGCAGCAGTACATTAACTAATCTGGCCTAAATTTTCTCTTGGAGGCTGGCTAGTGCTTACATTTCCCTCCATGTCCTCCTCCAGCTTTTTCTCTCTCCCAATATCCTGTTCTGGGCAGAACTAGCAAGCCCACAGTTGCCACAAGATGATGTGCTATTGCACAAAACTAGTACCAAACTCTTATGGTCATCATTTCATGGGGCACACGGAGCAAACCCAGCAGGAACAATATGAATTGTTTAAAATGCCAATTGCACAAATTAAGTCTGTACGTCTGTATTTGTCTGCTGTTCCTGTGTTTTTACCTAACATGCACAAATACTAATGGCTCCTAAAACACCCACCAAAGTCAATGCCTCCCAAGTGGCATTGAGGGTATGACACCTCTTTTACTCACCTGACAGGATATCCAGGACTATGTGAATCTTTCATGAAATAAATTTACCAGAAATGAGGAGAATTTATTTTGGGTCCCATCAAGCTAGAAGCCACTTGCAGAGAGGCTGAGAATAGAGGTGCAGCCATCCTGAGAAACATTAACCTGCTCCAAGAAGCCTCTGTTCCCAATTTACATTTTTCTCCTTCCCTTAGCGAAGCTCAAAATTAAGTTTGAACACTTAATGGAAGAAGTAGCCTGGAGTTATTGGCTGAATTTCTTCATGAAAATTGGAGTGTTTGGGATGAAATAAAAACGTTAGGTTATTCACAGCACTGCAGGATGCTGTGTTTCTACTGCGATACAATGGGGAGACTGTGTAATCAGGGCAACCAACCAAACTCCATGCAGCCCATGTTTATTTGACTGGGAAATGGGGGAAAAAATAAAACTCAGAGATGTGAACGGATTCAGCAGCTAACGGCACACACGAACATATGAAATAACACTCAGGCCAGTCTCAGTCCCTTCACACCCAGAACCCTGCCTGCAGAACGGCACCCTTCCTTTGGGGATAAACCTCTCTGCAGCAGCCCGAAGTTTAGGCAATGAATTTCCAAATTGTTTTCAGTCCCAACAGTGCACACTCCACCCACCAGCCAGAGCTCACAGTCAGCAGCAGCAGCACTGTGCTTCCAGAATAAAAAAGTAAGTCCAAGCTGTCCCATCAGGATCCAAACTGCCACATCTCCTCTGGTCACACATGAGGGATCCATATGGAGGTAGGTATCACAGATAATCTGGGTAAGTTATCCTTCAGGGAAGGATCCAAAGCCCATGGGAGTGAGTGGGAGTCACAGCACCAACACTCACTGGCTCTGAATCAGGTCCTAACCTGTCAGAACTGGCATGGGCTGCATCTGCCTGTCTCATACGACATTGGGACAGCAGGATCAGATTATTCAAGCTTGCTTTTGGAAATATTTTTCTTTTACCATAGTACCACAGTTGCTACGAATGAGCAGCAAATTCAATAGGCTTGCATGGGACAGCGGGTCTTTGCAATATCTGCAGCCACACTGGCTCACTGGCTCCACTCTCAAAAAAGTCCCTTATATGACTAAAAATGTTCCACCTTGGTGCAAAAGATTAGAACAGGTCAACACAGCTAAATATGTATGGGGGTGTTATTATTGCAGAAAACTCCAAGTCAAGGCTGATTACAGAGAACAAGATAAGGAACAGAAGTCCAAATTAAATGTTCAAAACAAGATCAAATGCACTTCAGCTTGAGCAGTCTATCAGAAAACACAGGAGGAAGTCAGATGTAAGACAAATTCCTTGAAACAGGACAAAATGAGCAGGTTAATGAAAGAAAGGAGAGAAAAGAGCATTTCCACCAGCTCCTGTAATGCTGGGTTACATTTGCACAGATCTTTTGCTCAGCATGATTTTACAAGTCACTGCAGACACAAGCAGGAGCTTCACGTTTTAGGAAGATCAGCTGCACTGCTTCTACTCCCACTGAATAAGTAAAGCTATGACTAAAGTTTGTTGGGTTTGGGTTTTTTTCAATTTAAACTAGGCACAAGAGGACTTCTGTATGATTGTTTTCCCTTTTCAGTGGAAATTTTTACCTCTTCCAATAATTAATCAAAAAACGCACATCCAGACTCCACTGCGCTCACAGTGTTCCATAAAGAGAGTTCTGAGCCCAGATGTACCAGCACTGCTCATGGTGAGACAGAAGCTCAAAAAGGAATTATTATTATTAGACAGGCCACTGGAAAGGATCAGCTCTATCAGCGAGTTTATGTCTAATGACAAACTTCATCTCTATTTAATAAATTAGCACCAATAGTCCCAAGTCTTGAAAAGGGGGTTCCTACTTGCTGGCAAGAGTCACTTCTCCTTTTTTTTATTTTGAATTACTTTTTTTCCTGAAAGAACTATTTTGCTATAATTTCTCAAGAACCACTTAATGGCATATGAAAGTTTCTTTTGTGGCTAAGAGTTAGGCTTTGGAGTTTAGCCTTTGCTGTGTACAAGTTCATCCCCAAAAATACGTATTTTAATTTGCTGCTTGCGTCTTTTAATGAAGGTCAAAGAAACATATGGACTTAGAAAACAGAGTTATAAAAACTTTAAGGAAAATCTAAATGTATTTGAGCAATTTGCTGAGTTTTGTAATATTCCTAATTAAAAACAAATAAAATCAACCCTAATTTTCCAGTATGACGCACACTGCATTTTATGTTTAAACCCAGCCACAATTTAAAGCGGCTGACAGCCTCACAAGGAGGGAGGAACCAGCATTTAAAAAAATAACCAGGATTTTCTTAGATCGTCATGTTGACTCTAGGTACAAGTCATGCTAACAGATTATTCATGAGCAAGTTCCTCAAGAGCACGATCCAAAAAACGCCCCAAACTTCACCAGAAGATGTGCCGTGTCTCACACAAAATCTGAATCAGGCTGTTAGATCTGAACATGCCTCTCTTTCACAAGCAAGAAATTACCTAAACGTTATCTGGTAACAACCACTCAACAAGAATAAAGGAGTAAAACAGAAGCCAACAACCATCTCTCTCATATTATTATTTATCTTTTTTATGTTTACTACGATTTACTCTTATAAACTCCAAAGTTATAGAATGGGAATTCTGTTCATCAGAACGAAGAACTCAACTCCCAAGAAATAAAAAGCACTTCTAACATCCTATTCCCCTTTCTTAAATACCAAGAGAAACAAAAATGGCACATAACATTATTTCTGCATGAAGCCATTGAATTTTGAGGTGGCCCCATCAGCAAATTCCCCATAAAGCAGGCACCAAGCAAGCCAAGGTCACGCCGAGAAGTGCCAGAACAGAAAGCAATTAAGGTCCCGTTCTTCCCCTCCCTACGCAATGCACCGAAAATGAAATCAACATCCAAACTAATTAGTTTCCAGCAGAATATCAGTTTACTCGCTAACAGGAGGTTGGTTACTGCTCTTACCAAAAACTTCTAAACATACCATACAAAATCTTGTTTAAGCCACGGGACCAAGCCAAACACATCCCAATGTTACCATATACGGTCACCAACGCGAATATGATGGCAACTTGACAGATTCAGAACAAATATTGCGTTGTCGGTCACTGAGATAACATAAGCAGGAAAATATCAGATTGTATTACCTGTGTCTGACTGGAGGTGTGGAGTGGCAGGAGCTACGTTGCTGCAGGACACAGTCACTAAAGGTTAGTGACCCAAGATGGCATTCGGTCCTGCACAGGAGGGACAGGGCTGGACACTGAGGACTTTTATGCCCAGTATGGGGCTGCTTGGAAAGAACAGGAATGGAGCGACACGAGGGACGAGCCACTGGATCTGCACTGTTATCCCAAGTTCAGGGCTGACATTATCCTGTGTGGCTGGAAACCAGGCTGGAGCTGCTGCCCCACACCTTGGCTGTGAGCCGGAAGGCACAGTCCTCTAAAAAACCACAGCACACAGGTTTTGTTCTCAAAGAGTGGGTTTTGTGCACACAGACATTCTAGTCTTCATCTACAAGGGAAAGAAGGGGCTTGGCTATCTACCAAAACAGTTTCCAAGAAAGATATTTGTTGGTACAAGCTCCTGTCAGGAGATCCTTAGCCTGGAATAAAATTGGTCGCTCAGTTATTCCAGAGTTATTCCAGATTAAGTTTTTTGGAAGCGCTATTCCAGGGCATTTGCAGATGTAGACAAGTCCTTAATCAAAGTCTCTAAGTTTCAGCCCCAAAAGCACTGGTTCAAACTTAGCCAGAGCTGTCTCATCCTTCATCCCTCCAGACACAGCCAGATCTGAGCTTGGACCTCTAAAATCAGACCTGTTCTCTGCTTTGCCTGGATATTTCAAAGGTGTTGCCTCTCTTTTAAGAGTTTATCTTGGTTTGCTAAGATATCCCCTTTTTTGCAGTGTCTTCTCCCTCAGCGATGAGACACACTGAGCCACAAGAAGGGACAGATCCCGTAGGCACCAGAACCAAACCTGGAAAAACACCCCTTTTTGCTAGGGTGGGGTGGGAAAAAAATAATTACCACATTAGCCCAATCAGTCATCCCTGTAGGGCCCTTTGCCTTAAAAGGCACCACCTAAATAAAGATGTAAAAATAATACAACGTAACATTTAATGCAAGATTGCAGCTGAGTATTCAACTGTCAGGAAATATCAAAGCCGGAGCGCGTGGGCAACTTAACTCTGCCCCCTTGTGCAGATGCACTATGGCACAGCCCTTCCCCGAGCAGGGGCACGACATCAGTCGGCTCCAAACTAACACCTTAATTCCAGCATAACCTACTTTTGCCTAATATGAGTAGAAAAGAAAGACCATCACTTTCCCAGAAAGCCTCCTCAGCCGCTCTCCTCACTTGATCGCAAGCCAGCGAGCACCTATTTAGCTTCTAATGCCTCGGATCAGGAGGTGTTGGCACACTTTGGGCCACACACATCTCATCTGCAATCAGGATACAGATATTAAATGATGTTTGGCCAAAACAAAGAGTCCTTCTTCCTCCAGAGAAGAGCCTCATGACCTCAGGCTGAGATTTGGCTGAGGGACTGTATAAAACCTGAGTGACTGATATAGGTAACACACATCTCCAGCAGCCCAACCCGTTGTATGAGACGATTGGAAAAACTCTGCAGGCACGTTAAAAGTCTGGCACATTTTTCAGGGAATCTGAAATTATACCCAATGTAAATACCTCATAATTGGAGATATTTGTCAGGACAAAATAAGGTTTCAAAGTTCTGGAGAGTGTCTCATCTCTGCTCATATATGTTTGATCTTCCATCTATGTTCTCCATTGTCAAAAACATTCTCAACCTAAAGGAGGTCCAAAGCAGGATCTAAATGTCAGGTTATTGTCTATATTTTTACAGCAATGACTTCTTTTTCTTCTTCACTTTGTCTCTCTTGAAATAAGCACAGGAATTAATGACACTTTTCATGGGTTTGGCCCTGTTTTTTAAACTCTATTTCTAGATAATTTTAAATAACCAGAACCATCTCTCCATACACTTACAGCATGGATTTTTCCAGCTCTGAAAAGTGTTCAAATAACAAAATTATCAATATGATCCTATCAAATTTTTATTAAAAAGACCTTTCCATAGGAAAAATGATGGTGGCCTGAAATTACCGCTGTTAATTTTCTGTCACTTCTTCACATGACAACAGCCCACAGCACTTCATTTTCCAGGGGCAACAAGAGTACAAGCAAGACAAGTGCAAACCAAATTTAAACAGGGCCAGCCAGTAAAGCAGCCGATACTCAGCTCACGACAGAGACAAAAATCTTTTTGTCTTCTCCTGCCCACTTCAGATCTTTTCCGGAACTCCACCAACTTCTCAGGTCCATTGCAATAATATACATCCATGAGGTCATCTTAATTCATACACTGCTGCCCATCGCCTACAGCTTTAAGTGAGTCTCCACTGTAAACCTTGCCGGGAACTCAGACTTGCAGGACTTACAGCCTATGTACTGTTTTCTTTTTCATTCAGCTTCCAGCCAAATCATTTTATAGTGCTTTTGCCTCCATAAAATATTTGCTTGGGAGCCAATGCCAAAAAGAAAAAAAACCACAGTGTACTAACCAAACCTTGGGTTTTCGGAGCAATGCTCCTCCTTCTCCTTTCCCACCTTCACCCCCAAGGTTTATTTTTGGCAAGTTACAGCCCAAGTGAAGGGCAAGTTTAAACCTTTTAATTCACAACTCCATCACACTGGATGATTTAAAGGTCTTACAACAGTTCATGAAACTCTGACACTCTTGGGAATTGTAGCTGGAGCAATCTGCATCCTAAAGTCATACTCCCATTTTCCTGGAACAATGCAGCCCCTTAGGTTTTGACCAGAAGCGGAGGAGCTGAAAGCATGGATTCCCATTCAGGCTTTACAGGGACAGCACCTACCAAGGTACAACACAGGCAAGAGTGGAGGAAAAGACCCCGTTCCTCGCACTCTGATCCCAGAGCTTTGCTAGAAGCACTTTCCCATAAAGAAACTTCTTTTTTTCCTACCCCCATCACTCCCAGGTCAATGTATTTCAATTTGCCTCTGGTAAGGTAACCTGTTTATTGAAATCTGATCAACTGCTGGAGCCTCAGCATTAAAATACGCTCTCGCTGTTGGGAACTGTCATTTGTCTGTCACCAAGGAAGTTAATGGATGTGTTTGTTTAGTTTGTAAGTGGGAATACACAGGGCAGGGGCTGGAGGGATTACAGGAGGGGAGAGGTATTTCTGATCCACAGAGGAATGCAGTTGCTTTTCTTTAAAATTGTCTGTGTACTTTTACACAGGCACAAGAAAAGCCCCTGGAAGTTCACCTGCGCCTGAGAGACTTTAAGAGTTCCATCCAAAACGATGGCCCCGAAACCACCACACAGGTAAGGAGGCACCACAGGTGGGCACAAGCCTGCACCTCTGAGTGGATAAGCAACATGCAGGGGACGAGCCCGTGCCGACAGCAACTCCCCTACGGGGTCCCTCCGAGGGCACGGCGGGTGTTTGTGGAGCACGATCCCAGCGGAGCAGAGGGAAGGGTGTGAGTCACAAAGTGCCTGCACCGAGCGCGGTCTCCTTACCTCTCGCCGAGTCCGAAAATGCAATTATCCCTGCGAAAAGGAGCGCGAGCTGCAATTCCATTTTGAAAACCAGATCCTGCCGTAGTGTACAGGCTACTGTCCTCTCAGACCTGGAGGCAGGAAAAAGGGGAGCAAAATAATTACTAGGGGGGGAAGCCTCGAACAACCCTCAACTTTGCAGAGTTTCAAATCCTATTGCGAAGACTTACGAGCAGAAACAAATGAAAGTGCAACATACTTGTAATTCATTCCTTGGTGCTCAGCAAGTAAAACTTTGCCCTCCACTTTGCTTTAGCCTGATATAAATCAAGAACCCACTGAGGCCAGTAAGCTCCTCTAAGTTTACAGTTAATGCATAATTCTTTGGTATCCTGTACAGAACCAGTCTGGAAGGCAAACAAAACACTAGCAAGTGGCCATAAAACAAGATTTCAGGTTAACAATTTGTGGAGGAACTTGGGGAAGGGGGAGGAGGAATGTTACCTCTCCCATCAGCAGCCCAGAAAACTTTGTGTTGCTGCTCCAGTGCCCCTCAGCCCGGCTCCGCTCTGGGTACGCGCCTTCCTCCACTCCGAGACTCCTCTGCACAGCACTGATTCCTCCTTTCCTCCTCTTCCCCCTCCCGCCCCCCAGCCCCACTTGTTTCCGTGGGCTCCAGAGGTGCTTCCCAAAGCAAAACCGCACTTAATTACACAGATCCTTCAAGATGCCTTCGCGCCGCGATACGCGCACACGGGGTAGATCAGGTTTACATTAATTACACCCTGTTCTCCTCCTAAAACTCTCACTCTCTAAACACTGTCTGGATTCCTCACCCTTGTAAACTCCCCGGTTTAAACACCCCGTGCCCCCAGGACACACAACAACCCGCGTTCAGCAGCATCCAGCGAAGCAAACGCGACCGCTTCGCCCTTTCGCTTCCCCGTTTTTGCGGCGTGGAGCGGGCACGGGGGGTCCCCCCGGGGCGGCCGATAACGGGATATTCGCAGCCGCAATTGGGGCCGGCAGAGAGGGAGGGAGGAAGGAGGGACGCACGGAAGGGGAGGGGGACACCCTGCGCGATGCCACCTGGTGCTGCCCCCCCTTCCCCTACCTCGGGGGTCCCAGCGGCGCGGCTGCGTCTCCTCCCGGCCCCGCGGGGTGTGCCGGCCCGGGGTGCTGGCGCGGGGGGCACTTACCTTGGGGTGCTGCCGGGGCT